>CM065594.1:271392887-271768125 GCA_033119425.1 Bufotes viridis | reverse complement strand
ATTTAATCACATTGGCCACATGTATTGGTCTGATTATCTGGGAGAGAAAAGCCCCACTATTAGCACTTTTCTTCTAGATGTCCTTGCTTCCTTATTCTTCAACCTCTGTCCTCTATCTGAGGAGGAGTGCCAGCATAGATGCAGCAATAACATATGTCTTTACTGTGGTGGCAAGGGTCACAGTGTGAAGATATTGTCTCTCAGAATAAACTACAGTTGCATCTCAAATTGGAATATCATTAAAAGGCATTTATCGTATTTTTCGCCATATAAGGCGCACCGGCTGATAAGACGCACCTAGGTTTTTAGGGAGGAAAATAAGAAAAAAATATTTTTGGTGGGCCTGGAACTAATGGTGGTTTGTGGATGGCACTGTTAATGGGGATCTGTGGATGTCACTGTTAATGGAGGGATCTGTGGATGGCATTGTTAATGGGGGATCTTTAGATGGCACTGTTAATGGGGGCCCCTGTGGATGGCACTGTTAATGGGGGCCCATCTGTGGATGGCACTGTTAATGGCGGCCCATCTGTGGATGGCACTGTTAATGGGGCCCATCTGTGGATGGCACTGTTAATGGGGGCCCATCTGTGGATGGCACTGTTACAAATGTGTCATCCACAGACCCCCATCCCATAACAGTGCCATCCACAGACCCCCTGCAGCTCCAATGCTGTACCATAAAAATATAAAATATCTCCAAGTACAAATAAACTTAAAGATCACCCTTATTAATGTACTGTAACACAGACCCCAATACCTCCTTTACAATACGGGCAGGCCGGCCGGCCGGGCGGAAGCGTGACTCTCCGATGGCACATGCCTGCGCCTGCTTCATTCATAAAGCAGGCGCAGGCATGTGACGTCAGAGAGTCACGCTTCCTCCCGCCCCGGCCTGCCCGCATTGTAAAGGAGGTATTGGGGTCTGTGTTACAGTACATTAATAAGGGTGATCTTTAAGTTTATTTGCACTTGGAGATATTTTATGATTTTATAGTACAACACTGTGAGCGGCGGGGCCGGACCGTCCCCGCTGCAATTGCCGGCCCCAGCTCCTCCTCCCTGTCACTCCCGCTCATACATCGCAGCCTGCGATGTAAAAAAAAAATCAGCATTCGCCGCATAAGACGCAGGGACATTTTCCCCCATTTTGGGGGAAAAAAGTGCGTCTTATACGGCGAAAAATACTGGTATTTCAGTAATTCAATTCAAAAAGTTAAACTGATATGTTATATAGACTCATTGCACACAGAGTAATGTTTTCAAGTATTCATTTCTTTTAATGTTGATCATTATGGTTTACAGCTAATAAAAACCTAAACGTCAGTATCTCAAAAAAATTAGTATAGTGTGAAAAAGTTCAATCTAGTAGACGTAAAGGGAACTTGTCACCTGGAATTTATGTATAGAGCTGGGGACATGAGCTGCTAGATGGCCGCTAGCACATCCGCAATTTCCAGTCCCCATAGCTTTTAGTGCTTTTATTGTGTCAAAAAACGATTTGATAGATATGAAAATTAACCTTAGATGAGTCCTGCTTGTGAGATGAGTCGAGCGTTCTCTGTTTCCGGAGCTCAGGCACGCCCACTGTGAAGGAGCTGGCACCACCCCGCATTCTCCGGCTCTCATCCTTGCTCTCCGCCGTCATAAGTGTAGAGCGCTGTAATATCGCGATACGTGAGCTAGCGCATGCGCTCGCGAGATTACAGCGCTCTAGCTTTATGACGTCGAGGAGCAAGGAGGAGAGTCCTGACTCTCTGGTGTGCCCCTCTCTGTCTGGATGGCTCCTGCTACAAGTGAGTGCAGGCAGCCCTGTTTGTGAAATTAACAGAGTCCTGTCAGATGCAGGTAATTGGCCCCAAAGCCGCCTCCTCCCCTGGACAACCACATACAAGTAAAGCATTGCCCATGATATATATATATATCTCATTTTTCCCGGCGCCTCCACAACGGCATCACCGGAGGATGTCCCCGCCTCCCCAGGACAGGAAACAACGCAGAAGCTGAGCTTTAAAAGGCCCCCTCCCCTTACCTGCTCCAGTTGTTTCCTCCTGTCCTCAGGAGTTCGCGGAAGTCGCTCCTGGCGCAGGGAGCTGAAGAGCAGCGCACCACCTTTTTGCAGCCCAGAGTGGAGGGTGGTGTAGAAGGCGGGAGTTATCCGGAGTCTCTCTGTACCCGGACCCGCTTTTAGGTTTAAGCCCGTCGGCGACGGCAGCCCCGGGCACATCGTTCCCGCTCCAAATCTCGCGGGGAACGTGAATTGGTGAGAGGCAGTCCAGGCAGCAGCGCTGATATCATAGGCGCGACGAGTGCGCCGGAAGTTACTGCAAGCGGCAGGGAAGTGGCGTCCTACGAAGGAGCACAGCCCAGCACTCAGAGGTTCACCTTCTGGTCTTCATGTCAGCCGCCCGAACGCCAGCCTCTTCTGTCATGCCGGACGATACCTCCACCGCCCAGAGCCCGGTAAGCCTCCTCCCCATATGTCGGTGCCTTTCTTAAAATTTGATGTGGGTTGCACCAGGGGTAATTGTGCCATTCTGGTCACCGGTGAGGTATAAAAATATCTCATTGCCTTATAGGGCAGAGAATCGGGCACGAAATCCAGCGGGGACCCCAAGAAAAGGAAGTGTACTATGTGCAGGAAGACCCTGCCATTGAAATCTAATAAGTCCCTGTGTCAAAAATGCATTGACAAGGTGGTCTCTGAAGAATCCCCATCACTTATATAATCCATGAAGGGGTTAATTAGGGACTAAATAAAGTCTGCCCTGCAGGGATTAGGCCCATCCCAGCCATCTACCTCCCAGAATCCTCCCCCAAAATCGAAGTCAGTGGAGACTGTAAACTTGGACGAAGGCGAAATACACTCTTGTCCTCGGAAGAATCCGAAATAGAGTCATTCAGGCAGGCCGTACTGTGCACCTTAAGATACAGATAGACTGCTAAAAGCCATAAAAAGTACAATGAACATTGAGGACCCCAAAGAACCTCAGTCGGTCCAGGATAAAATATTCCACAGATTGGGGGAAAAGAAAAAGAGAGTATTTCCAATGCATAGTAGCATAGAATCTCTCATTTCCAGAGAATGGAAAAATCCCGAAAAGCATAATCCCATTCCGGGTGCATTTAAAAGGAAATACCCATTTGAGGATAAGGTCTCCGCCATCTGGGATAAAACCCAGAAAATCGACGCCCCAGTGGCAAAAATCTCCAAGAGATCGGCACTGCCATTTGAGGACATGGGCCTCTTAAAAGATCCCATAGATAAAAGATGTGAAGGATACCTTAAGCGAGCATGGGAAGTAAATACAGCCATGTTAAGACCCAGTATTGCAGGGGCGTGTACAGCCGGATCCCTATCCATCTGGCTATCAGAATTTGGAAGAGAATATAGCAGCCGGTACCCCTAGAGAAGAATTATTAGGGGCAATTCTCCTCCTTAAACAGGCCTGTAACTTCCTTTCTGATACCTCCACTGATCTAATTAAATTATCAGCAAGGTCGGCTGCTCTCTCGAACGCTTCTCGCAGGGCAATTTGGCTCCGGTCCTGGTCCGGGGATGCAAGTTCCAAAAGCCGGCTGTGTGCTATTCCCTGTGAGGGTGATAAGTTATTTGGGTCAGTGCTTGAGGATATTCTTAAAAAGGCCTCAGACAGAAAAAAAGTTTTTCCCTCAGATTCAAAATTTTATCAGCAGAGAAGGTCCTTTCGTAATCAAAGGAGATTCAAAACGGACCAGAAAAAGAGAGTACTCTGGCAGATGGCAGTCATCCAGGGGGAAAGGCCAGAGGATACCTGTTCAACACAGATTCCTCATCAAAAAACCCCAAGGAATCTGGACAATGACGCCAGGTTACAGGTAGGCGGCAGGCTAAAAGCATTTTCTGCAGCCTGGAAAAAGATCACATCCTCCCAATGGGTGAAAAAAACATTAGAAGAGGGGTACAAAATAGAATTCTGCAATCCCCCTGCACAAAATTACACATTTAACATGCCTTTCCGTCAACCGCAGAAACAACAAACCCTGGAAGTGGAAATTCATTCCCTTCTACAAAAACAGGTCCTAGTTCAAGTCCCACAACACCAAGAAAAACAGGGGTTTTAATCTCCAATTTTCTTAATTCAAAAACCCAACGGGTCATTCAGGCTCATAATAAATTGTAAAGCTTAAATAGTTGGCGAGCACTCCATCTGGTAAAGGAAAGTATTAGACTTTTAATAAAATAATCTAATGATCTAGTAAGGCTTAAACAAATGACCTGATAAAAACAATAGGAATACAATAATAAAAATACATATAAAATGCAAACCGTGTATTCAATATACTGCTAATAATGAAAGTATGATTGAAATGGATCTGTACTCGAATAGTGGGCTCTGAATGAATAATCTATATGGCTGGAGTCGTAGTAATTGAGTTATAGCCTCAAGATCAGAGTCTCTCCTGTCCTGTCCATCCGAGAGTGCACTAAAGCGGTTAGTTGTTTATTCACTGCACCAACATGTGACACGGGCTTGGTGGACTCAAGGTTGTAAAAGTCCATATACAGTTCTTAATGTCCAATCCTTGTTTATGGATCAGAAGTAAGTGGTTGAGAATATATTTCTCTTACCTCTATTCGGTGAATCAAGAGGTGGATAAGAACGCCACACGTATGAGCGGAGATAGCGTCTTCCGCCGTGCTTACCCGGCAGGTTCCCCTGAGGTCTCGCGATACTCGGCGTGGTTTCCCCTTGTTACCTGGGAGACGCGTTCCTCAAACGGGGATGTGGTTTATCAATATTGCAAGTAATCTTATTTACAGCATGGCCATGCTTAAACTTTATGGAGTTCTTTCTTAGTCGGCGGTCCAAACCAGACGCGTTTCAGGATAACTCCGATCCCTTCCTCAGTGGTATCGCCGATATTACTGTGTCTCCATTTTATAACTGCCAGGGTTTCATCAAACATGTGGTGCTGGATTTTTCAAGCCATAATGGATTATTAGACCGATTGGAGTAGCCACACTATAATCTCCTGGTTAGTCCACAAATCAATTACATTGCTAGCAAATTAAACATCCAATTCCTTTATGCTCTGATTGCATATCCTATCATGAGGGAATGTCTAATATTAGATGTCTAAAAAGGGGAGATCCCTCAAATGCACACCTGCGTCTTCGATGCGGTTTCGATGCATTTTTGTTATACTTGTACATTTTTCACTCTAGACTCCTTATATGTATATTTACACAATCAATAAGGCTTTTGAATCTCATGTGTTATATACTAAAAATAAATCCATAAGAGTATTCTGCACTAGAAAACACCCTGCAGATCCACAATTGCTAATAAACATCTAAAAAAGAGAAATCTCTCAAAAACGCACCTGCGTTTTCGATGCGATTTCAATGCATTTTTTGTTATAATTATGCATTTTTTTCACTCTAGACTCCTTATGTGTTTTTATACACAGTCAATGAAGCTTTTAGATCTCATGTGTTGCATACCGAAAGCACATCCATAAAAATATTCCACATATAAGAGCATACTGCAAATCCAAGGTTGCTCTACATGGTGGCATCTACCATAATTATAGAGACTACACTATTTCGGGTTTGATAATTCCACATCTATTGTCTGTTGTAATATTCTACCTATTCCATTCATAAAGTATCATGAGGTTCACTCTTGATCATCATATGTCAGAATAGCTTGATAGAAGTAATTAGACTTAGTGCCCATGGTCAAGACGGTGTCACAGTGTCGGAAAACGGCCAGACTGCGACACTGAGATCGACACATGGGCACATAGTCTATAGGAAGCCAAACAATTCGGCCTCGCTATTCAGACCCACTGGTAATAGTGATCCAAATTCATAGATCCTCCGTGACTCAATCCTCGACATCTGTTTGATATAGTCACCACCCCGCCAATGGCGATCTACCTTCTCCAATGCCACAAAAATAAATTAGATGGATCTTTGTTATGTACTTCTTCATAATGTTTTGACAGACAATGCTTCTCATAGCCTTTTCTGATATTGGCTATATGTTCGGACAATCGAGTCCGCAATGAACGTTTTGTTCTGCCCACATACTGTTTTCTACATGGGCATTGGATGAGGTAGATCACCCCAGATGAATTGCAAGTTAGACAGTCCTTGATTTCCCAAGTGTGGTCATTCTGAGTGGAAACAACCATATTCGTTTTCCGTGGTGCGTTGCTGAGACCACACGCAACACATTTGCCACACTTGTGAAATCCTTTCAATTTCAGCCAGGAACCCATTAGACCATTCTTTGATTTGGGATTAAATGTCATAATAGAAGGGGCTACCTTCAAGCCCAAACTAGGTGCTCTTGTGAACGTGATCAGTGGTTTAGTGGGTAGGAGATGGCCTATCGATTTATCACTCAAAATGTGGTGCAAATGTGTATTAATAATTCTCTGAATATCTTTATAATTGTTGTTGAATGGGAGGATCAACCTCGTTTTAATGTTTTTTGTGCATCTAGGCCTTCTTTCATTTCCTTCCCCAGAAAAAACTTTTTCTATCCTGTTTTCTTATTTTCTCCAATGCCCTGTCAATTAACACTTCGGGATAGTCCTTCTGTAGAAACTGATCTTTTAATCCTATGGCCTCTGATTCAAAGTCTAGATCTTGTGTACAATTCCTTTTAATTCTCCGGAACTGTCCGATCGGGATATTGAGCAGCCAGTTTGGTAAATGGCAGCTATTAAATTGTATAAAGCTGTTCCTCATGGCTGGTTTAAAATAGGTCTTACAGTTATATCTATTCCCTTGTCTAGTGATCAACGGATCTAAGAATTCTATGTCATCCTTAATGTTGGGGGTGAATATCAGGTTCAAATGATTATGGTTAATCTCCTTTAGGAAACCATCCAGCTAATTTTACCCTGTTTCCAAATGAAAATAATATCATCGATATACCGCTGCCAGAGGACCAGATCCGCCCCCAGTCTTGGAGTGATGGTTTGTGACTCCCATTCTGCCAAAAATAAATTCGCATAACTCGGGCGAATCTGGTCCCCATGGCGGTACCGCAATTCTGTAAATAAAAACCTCCATCAAAATAGAAGTAATTGTGGTTCAAAATGTAATTGATCCCTTCCACTACGAAGTCCACATGGGAATCACTCAGTCTTCCTTCTTTAGTTAATTGCTGCCTAATTGCTGTAGTGCCCTGTTGATGGTCAATAACTGTGTAAAGGGACTGGATATCCAATGTACCCATGATCCAATCAGGTTCCACTACCAGTGTTTCCAAAATTTTAATAATTTGTGTAGTGTCTTTAATATATGAATTGGTCATTTTGACCAGTGGTTGTAACTGTATATCTATATATTTGGATAAGTTAGAAGTGATCGACCCTATGCCGGAGACAATTGGTCGCCCAGGTGGTTTTTTTCATACATTTGTGTACCTTGGGCAGGCAATAAAAGACAGGTAGTCTTTTCTGTGTACCCAGAATAAATTCGTATTCTTGCTGGGAAATTAGTGTTGATTCCAGTCCCTTTTCACAGTATAGTTTCAGTTCTTGCTCGAACTTCACTACCGGGTTACCTTTTAGTTTAGTGTAGGTTTCACTCCCCATCAATTGTCTTAAGCACTCCTGATTGTAATCTGCAGTATCCAAAATTACAACCGCCCCTCCCTTATCGGCTGGGCGGATTGTAATCGCTTCATTACTTTGTAGTTGTTTCAAAGCACTCCTCTCTTCTCTAGTTAGGTTATCCCTATTTCTAGTTTTTATTTTTAATCTCCTAATGTCCTTTTCTATATTTTTCTCAAAGGCCGCCATTTCTTTACTTATCTCTGTTCTGGGGAACCATGTGGATTTCTTTTTTAATGAAGAGTATCCTCCCTTTCCTGGCTTTATCATATTAGTCTCTCGGGGATTTTCAAAGCATATTTCTTCAGGCAAATGTTCCTCATAAATTTTTGTAAACCAACATATGTGGAGAATCTATCTAATTTTTCAGTAGGGGCAAATTTTAGACCTTTATTTAACAATAGTGTCTGTGATTTAGTCAATGTGACTGAACTCAAATTGATAACTATATCTGTGTCCTTGTTTAACCCCTTTGGGACACATGACGTACCGGTACGGCATGTTTCCCGAGTCCTAAGGACACATGACGTACTGGTACGTCATGAGTTGTTCCGATCACTGCTGCTCAGCTGGCAGTGATCGGAACAAGCTACCTGCTGAAATCATTCAGCAGGTACCTTGTTACAATGCCCAGGGGGTCCTGTGACCCCCATATGAGCGATCGCTGCAAACCGCAGGTCAATTCAGACCTGCGGTTTGCAGCGCTCTGTGCGATCTCTGATCCCCGCGGTCTATGACCGCGGGGATCAGAGAGTTAATGCCCCAAACTGTTTTATTTTTAACCCCCTGCAGCCCCCAATCATATTGTGGCTGCGGGGGTGCAGGGGGTGGTTGCGGGCGGCGCGAGGCGGGCGGTGCGGCAGGCGGGATCGCGATCCCCGCCCGCCTCCTCTGTAATCTATCCCTGGTGTCTAGTGGTTCTATCAGAGTGCCAGCACATTGCTGACACTCTGATAGAAACGGCTGGCATCTGTGCTGCAGATGCCAGCCGTTTAACCTCTCCGTACCGCGGTCCGTAAGGACCGCGGTATGGAAGGGTTAACAGGAGGAGCGCTCCCTCCCTCTCCCATCGGGGGCTGCTGTGCCTTTGCAGCCCCCAACAGGATGGGATCGCAGAGGGAGGGAGCTCCACTCCTCCCCATCCATCACCCCCTGCCCAGTTATGGCAGCGGGTGATGGTTGCCATGGAGACAGGACGCTTTCAGAAGCGTCCTGCTCTCCATGGTGCTGAAAGTCTGAATAGACCTGCTAAAGGTCTATTCAGACTTTCTAAAGTACAAAATACAGTACAGTGCACTATATAGTGTACTGTACTGTATTATACAGACACCAGATCCACTGGATCTTTCAGAACCAAGTGGGTCTGGGTCAAAAAATGTAAAAAAGTGAAAAAAAGTAAAAATGAAAAAACACATATCACTGAATAAAAATTAAAAAAATAAAATACACTACACATATTAGGTATCGCCGCGTCCGTAAAAACCTGCTCTATAAAAATATCACATGAATGAACTCCTCAGGTGAACGCCATAAAAAAACCCCAAAAATGGTGTAAATAAGCCATTTTTTGGCACATTACATCACTAAAAGTTTAATACAAAGCGATCAAAAGGCGTTTGTCTCCCAAAATAGTACCTATCAAACCGCCATCTCATCCCATAAAAAACGAGCCCCTACCTAAAATAATTGGCCAAAAATAAAAAACTATGCCTCTCAGACTAAAACATGATTTTTTTGTTTCAAAAATGCTTTTAGTGTTAAATGTAAAAAAAAAAATTAAAAAGTAGACATATTGGGTATCTCCACGTCCGTAAGAATCTGCTCTATAAAAATATCACATGACCTAACCCCTCAAGTAAACACTGTAAAAAATAATAATAAAAACTTTGTCAAAAAGCCATTTTTGCCACCTTACATCACAAAAGTGTAATAGCAAGCGATCAAAAAGTCATATGACCCCCAAATAGTGCCAATCTAACCGTCACTTCATCCCGCAAAAATGATACCCAACCTGAGACAATTGCCTAAAAACTGAAAAATATATGGCTCTCAGACTATGGAGATACTAAAACATGTTTTTTTCATTCAAAAGGATATTATTGTGTAAAACCAAAATAAATAAAAAAGGTATACATATTATGTATCGCCACGTCCGTAAGGACCTGCTCTATAAAAATATAACATGACCTAACCCCTCAGATAAACGCCGTAAACATAAAAATAAAAACGTTGTCAAACAAGCCATTTTTTGTCACCTTACATCACAAAAAGTGTAATAGTAAGCGATCAAAAAGTCATATGCACCCCAAGATAGTACCATTCAAACCACCATCTCATCCCGCAAAAAATGAGCCCTACATAGGACAATCGCCCAAAAAAAAAAATATATATGGCGCTCAAACTATGGAGACACTAAAGCGTGATTTTTTTGTTTTAAAAAATATTATTGTGTAAAACTTATATAAATAAATAAAAAGTATACATATTATGTATCGCCGCGTCCGTCACAACCTTATCTATATAAATAACACATGACCTAACACCTCAGCTGAACACAGCAAAAAAAAAAAAAAATACGGTGTCAAAAGCCATTTTTGTCACCTTACATCACAAAAGTGTCATAGCAAGCGACCAAAATGTCATATGCACCCCAAGATGGTGCCAATCAAACCGCCATCTCATCCCGCAAAAATGAGCCCCTACATAACACAGTCGCCCAAAAAAATAAAATAAAACTACTATGGCTTTCAGAATGTGGAGACACTAAAAAAATTATTTTCAAAAATGCTTTATTATGTAAAACTGAAACAAAAACCCCAAAAAGTAGTCATATTTGGTATTGTCGCGTCCGTAACAACCTGCTCTATAGAAATAGCACACAATCTAACCTGTCAGTTCAACTATGTAAATAACAAAAATAAAAACAGTCCCAAAACAGCAATTTTTTGCAAATTTTCCATTTTGATCCATTTTTGCAGTAACAAAGCAAGGGTTAACAGCCAAACAAAACTCAATATTTAATGCCCTGATTCTCTTGTTTGCACAAACACCCCATATGTGGTCGTAAACTACTGTATGGCCAAACGGCAGGGCACAGAAGGAAGGGAACGCCATATGGTTTTTGGAAGACAGATTTTGCTGGACTGGTTTTTTGACACTATGTCACATTTGAAGCCCCCTGATGCGCCCTACAGTAGAAACTCCAAAAAGTGACCCCATTTTGAAAACTACGGGATAAGGTGTCAGTTTTGTTGGTACTATTTTAGGGTAAACATGATTTTTGGTTGCTCTATATTACACTTTTTTGAGACAAGGTAACAAAAATAGAAATTCGGAAATTTCATCTCCATTTGCCAATAACTCTTGTGGAACACCTAAAGGGTTAACAAAGTTTGTAAAACTGGTTTTGAATACCTTGAGGGGCGTAGTTTCTTAGATGGAGTCACTTTTATGGAGTTTCTACTCTAGGGGTGCATCGGGGGCTTCAAATGGGACATGGTGTCAAAAATCCAGTCCAGCAAAATCTGCCTTCCAAAAACCATATGGCGCTCCTTTCCTTCTGCGCCCTGCAGTTTGACCATACAGCAGTTTACGACCACATATAGGGTGTTTCTGAAAACTACAGAATCGGGGCAATAAAATTGAGTTTTGTTTGGCTGTTAACCCTAGCTTTGTTACTGGAAAAATGGATTCAAACGGAAAATTTTTCAAAAATCGAAATTCTGAAATTTTATCTTCATTTGCCATTAACTCTTGTGGAAAACCTAAAGGGTTAATGATGTTTGTAAAATCAGTTTTGAATACCTTGAGGGGTGTAGTTTCTAGAATGGGGTAATTTTTGGGTGGTTTCTATTATGTAAGCCTCACAAAGTGACTTCAGACCTGAACTGGTCCCTAAAAAGTGGGTTTTTGAAAATTTCTGAAAAATTTCAAGATTTGCTTCTAAACTTCTAAGCCTTGTAACGTCCCCAAAAATAAAATGGCATTCCCAAAATGATCGATACATGAAGTAGACATATGGGGAATGTAAATCAATAACTTTTTTGTCAATATTACTATATATTATAGAAGTAGAGTAATTGAAACTTGGAAAATTGCAAATTTTTCAAAATTTTTGGTAAATTTGGTATTTTTTATAAATAAAAATTAAATTTTTCGACTTCATTTTACCACTGTCATGAAGTACAATATGTGACGAAAAACAGTCTCAGAATGGCCTGGATAAGAAAAAGCGTTTTAAAGTTATCACCACATAAAGTGACAATGGTCAGATTTTTGAAAAATGGCCTGGTCCTTAAGGTGAAATAGGGCCGTGTCCTTAAGGGGTTAATATCTCGTGTGTTGATTTCCTCTTTCTTTACTTCTTCTAGTCCTTCTTGTCCTCCTCTGTAGTTTTGGTGATGTGATCTTTGTGTGTCTCTGTAATTTCTCCCTCTGTGTGAATAGTGTTCCCTTTTCTGTGGTTTGTACTGATGATAATCCTCTGTGTGGTAATTCCTCTGTCTCAAATTGTATGGGTGTGTGTCGATACTTCCTGATTGTGTCTCAAGGGAGTTTTTTCCATATATCTGGGCGGTGTTCTCTCTTGGTATCTCATTCGTGGTTTGTGATGTGCAGGGGTGTGGTCTAAAAATGTTCCTCTGATAGCTGTTCATATCTAGTGTTGACTGGTATTGCATAATTCGTCTGATTGTCTGTGTTTTTTTAGAATATATCTTATTTGGAGTCTCCACCGGGTTAATAGCCCTCGTATTCTCCATGGGTTTCTCCATCCTTTGTTTATAAGATATATTCAAATGCTTTTTAGTTTTCCTATTAATAATCTCACTTTCTACTTTATCTAGTCCCTTGCACAATTTAGTTTGCCATTCATCAAAATCCTCATTCCTCGGGAGTTTCTCTATTTGTTCTTTTAATTTAATTATTTTCTCATTTAACTCCCCTAATATCTCTGTTCTTCTTTTAATAATAAGTTGCATTAGTGAGACTGAATGTCAAACCAATAAAGTGTTCCATTCATCTTCAAATTTCTCACTATACAAATCCTGTGCCGGGGCTTTATTGATTTGTAAACCTTTTGGTATTTTGCCATATGCTATGTATTGTTGTAGAGACCTGATCTCCCAGTGTTGTCTTAACTGTTTATGTAACAGACCTTCTAAATCCCGAAATATTTCTACCATACCTTTATTATTCTCTTTTAAACAACATCATCAGCCTCATTAAATTCAAAGGTGTCTGCTGTTCGTTTTTGCTTTCCAGATGGTGCCAGATGTCCATACCGTCTACCTGTGGAGCTCACACGTAATGGTGAATTGAAAATCTAGTAAACCAAAAACTGTAACGGTGGCTCACTCAGGTGATTGTATGGATAGGTGCTGCAAGCCAAGCAGAGGAACACCAACCCTCTAGAAATTAAACAAACAGTAAAGCTTAAATAGTTGGCGAGCACTCCATCTGGTAAAGGAAAGTATTAGACTTTTAATAAAATAATCTAATGATCTAGTAAGGCTTAAACAAATGACCTGATAAAAACAATAAGAATACAATAATAAAAATACATATAAAATGCAAACCGTGTATTCAATATACTGCTAATAATGAAAGTATGATTGAAATGGATCTGTACTCGAATAGTGGGCTCTGAATGAATAATCTATATGGCTGGAGTCGTAGTAATTGAGTTATAGCCTCAAGATCAGAGTCTCTCCTGTCCTGTCCATCCGAGAGTGCACTAAAGCGGTTAGTTGTTTACTCAAGGTTGTAAAAGTCCATATACAGTTCTTAATGTCCAATCCTTGTTTATGGATCAGAAGTAAGTGGTTGAGAATATATTTCTCTTACCTCTATTCGGTGAATCAAGAGGTGGATAAGAACGCCACACGTATGAGCGGAGATAGCGTCTTCCGCCGTGCTTACCCGGCAGGTTCCCTGAGGTCTCGCGATACTCGGCGTGGTTTCCCCTTGTTACCTGGGAGACGCGTTCCTCAAACGGGGATGTGGTTTATCAATATTGCAAGTAATCTTATTTACAGCATGGCCATGCTTAAACTTTATGGAGTTCTTTCTTAGTCGGCGGTCCAAACCAGACGCGTTTCAGGATAACTCCGATCCCTTCCTCAGTGGTATCGCCGATATTACTGTGTCTCCATTTTATAACTGCCAGGGTTTCATCAAACATGTAGTGCTGGATTTTTCAAGCCATAATGGATTATTAGACCGATTGGAGTAGCCACACTATAATCTCCTGGTTAGTCCACAAATCAATTACATTGCTAGCAAATTAAACATCCAATTCCTTTATGCTCTGATTGCATATCCTATCATGAGGGAATGTCTAATATTAGATGTCTAATAAATTTAAAACAGTTAAACCTGTATATTCAATACAAAAGATTCAAAATGGAATCGATCAAGTCAACAACAAATCTATTATCTCAGAACTGTCACATGGCAAGCATAGATCTTTCCGACGCATACTATCACGTCCCCATACATCAGGACTTCCAAAAATTTCTTAGAATTGCCGTATCCCTAAAGGGAAGGGAGAGTCACTTCCAGTTTCAAGCCCTCCCTTTGGAATATCCTCGGCCCTCAGAGTCTTCTCAAAAGGAACCAGGGTTTTTTCACTTACAAGGGATAGTCGTCATTCCCTACTTAGACGACCTGTTGATAACCAGTTTCTCGGAGCAGGTGCTCCAGTCTCACCTAGGTTTAGTTCAGGAGAAGCTCACAGAATTAGGATGGCTGATAAACAAAGAAAAGTCGGACTTAGTCCCAGGACAACAAAAAATCTTTCTAGGGATCATGCTAGATTCCAGCAAGTGCATGTCCTTCCTGCCCACGGAAAAACAGATGGCAGTCTCTCAAAAGGTCTCAATATTCTGCAGACAAAAGGTAGCCTCTATAAGAGACATCATGACACTGTTAGGACACCTAACGTCCACAATCCCAGCAGTAAGATGGGCCCAACACCACTCCAGACCCCTACAGTCATTTCTTCTACAGGTTTGGGATACAAAACAGACAAGCCTAGAAAAACTAGTAAAGATCCCCCACCAAGTAAAAATATCCCTGTATTGGTGGAGAATTGGGAAGAATCTTCAGCGGGGGTTTTTGGTGCCCAACAAATCCTATTTTGGTTACTACAGACGCAAGTGCTCACAGCTGGGGGGACACGCTCAGGGAAATATAGTCCAGGGCACCTGGGACCAAGATCTGTTAGACGCGTCTTCAAATCTAAGAGAACTGAATGCAGTCTTCAAAGTCCTCCAGGCATGGCAACCAATGGTAGCCTCCCAACATGTAAGGGTACTTTCCGACAACGCCACAGCTGTGGTTTATTTAAATCGGCAAGGAGGTACAAAAAGCAAAAGGTTAGCGGCGCTATCAAGAACAATTTTTTTGCTGGGCGGAAAAACATAAAGTCCCTAACAGCCGTCCATATAAAGGGCAAAGAAAACAATGTAGCAGACTTCCTAAGCAGAAGACAATTAAGGAAAGGGAGTGGCCCCTAGATCCACAAATATTCGGGAGATTGTTTTCAAATAGGGAGCCCCTGCAATAGATCTATTCGCAGACCTAAGAAACAGGCAAGTGAAAGAGTTCTGCTCTCTCTCAGCCCAAGATGGTCCTCTTTGGGTAGATGCCCTGTCCGCCCCTTGGCCAAGGGTACTATTATATGCCTTTCCCCCGTTCAGTCTCATTCCTTGGGTCCTAATAAAAGCATTAGAGGAGAAATCTCATCTGATACTAATTGCTCCATTTTGGCCCAAGAGGTCATGGTTTCCTCTGTTATCCCAGCTAGCGGGGAACAATTTCTGGACTCTCCCATCCTACCCAGGACTCCTCCGTCAGAACACTTCTTCCTAAGACAGAAGGGTCTGTCAGACGCCGTAATTGCCACAATCCTTACTAGTAAAAAGGACTCTACCTCAAAAATCTATTTATGGGTATGGAAGGCATTTCATAAGTTTGCAGGCAACAGAGGGGTACAGCATAAGCAGCCTGACATACCTCTCATCCTGGAATTTCTCCAGTCAGGGCTAGACAAGGGGTTAAAACCCATTACTCTAAAAGTCCACATATCAGCCCTAAGTAATTACTTTGATATTAGACTTGCAGAGATACCGTTAATCAGACGATTTCAAAAAGGGGCGGTCAGGAAGGTCCCATTTGTACATTGCTCCATCCCTTCTTGGGACCTCAATCTTGTCTTACAGGTTCTAATAGATCCGCCCTTTAAACCTCTCCAAGATATACCCTTAAAAATGCTAACAAGGAAAACGACATTTTTAATAGCCATCACCTCAGCAAGGAAAGTTGGGGAGATTCAGGCCTTCTCCTGCAAACCGCCTTATCTCAGAATTTTGGATGATTGCATCATCCTCAAGCATACCCCTTGTTTCTCCCTAAAGTAGTCTCAAAGTTCCACCGACAACAGGAAATTTGTTTACCCTCCTTCTGCCCAAACCCCTCCTCGGACGTGGACAGAAGATTCCATAACCTGGATGTAAGATGGTGTATCCACTCTTACTTAGATTTTTCAACTTCATTTAGGAAATCAGACCATCTTCTCCTGCAGTTTCAGAGTCAGAACAAGGGGGCAGTGGCGAGTAAAGGCACGATCTCAAGATGGATCAGAAGTACAATTGAGTTTTGTTACCAACAGAATAACCTCACTCCCCTTTTGGATTAAAAGCTCATTCCACCAGAGCCATCTCGACGTCATGGGCGGAATATGCCTCAGCATCAATAGAACAAATTTGCAAAGCAGCCACATGCACAAATCCGAATACCTTCTTTAAACATTATAAACTGGACGTCTTGGATAATTCTGAGTTATCGTTCGGCAGAAAAGTTCTCTCTGCAGTAGTCCCACCCTAGGGATGAAAGTAGTTTCTCTGTTAGTCCTTCGGTGATGCCGTTGTGGAGGCGCCGGGGAAAAGAGTTAATTACTCTTACCGGTAATTTAATTTTCCAATAGCCTCCACAACAGCACTGGAGTTTCCCTACCCATTGTTTGCTTTGTTTCATTGAAGTGTCTGTTGTATGACTTAATATTTCAATACACTTCTTGCAGCAAAATCGAGTCCTTTCAAAGCTCAGCTTCTGCGTTTCCTGTCCTGGGGAGGCGGGGACATCCTCCGGTGATGCCGTTGCGGAGGCTATTGGAAAATCCAATTACCGGTAAAAGTAATTAACTCTATCTCCTATTCTATCTATCTATCTATCTTTCCATCTATCCTATCTCATCTATCTATACCATCTATCTATCCCATCTATCTTTCTATATACTATGTATAAAAGATCCGTTAGCCCACATGTTTTTTGCTGGACTTTTGTAGGAGGGAAAGACGTGGTACTCTACACTTTCCCATCCTGCAGAGTCCTCAAAAAAAGATTTTTTGTTACACTGGAACTCCATGGTGCTGGATGTCACAGTATGGCATCTACTGTGTATGTTGATTGTATGCGTTTCGAAATGTCAGCTTTTACAATCATGCATCTGTGAGAGAGCTGCCTCTATGCGCACTGAGGTGACTTGTTGAATCAGACATTCGCCGCTTACAATTTACGCATCAGACACCCAGGAGTTAATCAAGTAGTCTTTTAATCCGGAGATTGTATTACAAGATGTGCAGGGAATCCAGATGGTAAAAGAATTATGCCAAGAATAAACTCCTAGCTAAGGCTACTTTCACACTTGCGTTCGTGTGATCCGGCAGGCAGTTCTGTCGTCGGAGCTGCCTGCCGGATCCGCAGATCAGTGTGACAACTGACAGCATTTGTAGACGGATCCGTCTACAAATGCATTACAAGAACGGATCCGTCTCTCCGCTTGTCATGCGGATGGACGGATCCGTCTTGCAGTTGTTTCGCAATGCCGGATCCGGCACTAATGCAAGTCAATGGGAATTAATGCCGGATCAGGCATTTTGGACGGACATAATACCGCAGCATGCACAGACCGGAAGGACGGATCCGTCCTGCAGTTGTTTCGCAATTCGAATCCGGCACTAATGCAAGTCAACGGTAATTAATGCCGGCATTCCGACTACTCATCAGGCATTTTGGACGGACATAATACCGCAGCATGCTGCGGTATTATGTCCGCCTAAACGCCTGACAGTGACTGACTGGAAGGCATACTGATGCAAACTAAACAGATTTCTATCCATTCAGAATGCATTGGGATATGCCTGATCAGTAGTTTTCCGGCATAGAGCCCTTTTAACGGAACTCTATGCTGGAAAAGAATAACGCAAGTGTGAAAGTACCCTAAGAAGATGGAGATTCTCCTCAGAAAGCTGAACACACATTGAGAGCAAAGCATGACTGGGAAAAAGGGAGTGGCTGGGCTGAACTAACTAGAAGCTGAAACAGAGGGGGGAGTAGAAGAGTGGAGCATATCGATACACAATGCAAGATACTGAAACAGAACACTCCTCGTTTGGAATCAGTAGATACCACTATATATATGCATACAGTTGAATTGTATAAAATAACAATAGCTTGCAGATGCAATAATGTCCAACTACCTGAAAAGGAAACATGCAATGAACATTTATTCAAATTAAAAAGGATATGTCTTCAGTGCAGGCCATAGAGCTGGTACTGGAAACAGTCTTCTTAGAAGATGTTGAGCATCTTGGTAGAAGGAATTTCAACATGGAAGTTCTGCAGGCATGAGTAACACAACTTCTGTAACTGGGCGGAAGAAGGTCTTCATTACTCCACCTCTCGCGGTTCTTACTTCCACCTTACAAATCTTCCCATCCGAACTAGAAACGACTTTAGTAATAAGTCCAGTAGGCGAGTCAAGACGATCAACTTGGTTGTTTCATAACAGAACAAAATCTCCTTCCTTTAAATGAGGTCTTGGTTCTTGCCACCTTCTGCATTCTTGCAAGAGGCAGAGGAACTTTATGCTCCACCTTTTCCAGAACTGATTAGCGAGATGTTGTACCTGCTTCCACCGAAGCTTAGATGATGGAGATCATCTCCTGCACGACGATGAATGTGATCTTCTCTTACTGGTTATTGAAGGTGACCGAGACCTCTTATGCACCACAGATGTGGATTTCTTCTTTTTTACTACAGGAGATTGTCTGTTGCTTTCATTAGAAGCTGAGCGAGACTTGGTTCTCCTTGATGCCAAAGATTTAGAATGTAACTTCACGGTCTGTGTCACCGATTTAGAGCGAGAGCGATTATTTTGTGAGGCTGATTTAGATGTAGATTGCTTTTTGTCTATGGTTCGTGAACCACTGAAGAAGGGGATACTCACCCGAAACGCGTATGGTCAGGACCCCTCTATAGCCTAGTTCATACCGGCATTTTCCAATACTGTGCGTTACTTCAATGTGGGATATCGCGGAAGACATAGATCCAAGTGAACCCGGATATCAAAGGGTCCATGAAGACGCCGAGCCCAAAGGAATACCGCTTGTAAGGACGATACAGAAAGGCTGACGTCCGGAGTGGGTAATGTAACACACATCAGCGCAGTGGATACTGTTTCTCGGTTGCCGGTAACATTTAGACACGTGTCACGAACCAATCCAGCGGACGCCGCTGAAGTTAACACACAGCGGGACGCCGCTGTTGCATTCAGTTTGAGACGCCAAAGGCACTTGTAGTGCGCCAGAGGAGAGCATTAACTCCCGTTTTTTGGTGTGGAGGCTGTAGGCACGCATTGGGGACTGCTGCAATTATATACAAGATTTTGGGACTTTACTAATAGTAATTAATGTGTCAGCTTGAAAGAGGTTATATTCCTTTAGTGGCTCTTACATTGTATCGCTGCTATCAATATCGCTGCTATTGAGACCGTATTGAAAGGACACTGCTGCTATTGTTTATGCACTTTAATTGGTTATTTATTGGAGGTCACAATCTATGTGATGCACTTTATGCATTATTTGCACTTTGTTGTATTGACACTTTTTAGCAAGGTATTTGAATTGTGGATATTTAATACTTTTTGCACATTGCAATGGCACCATAGTATTTGCGCTATTTTATCAATAAATTCTCATTCCCATACATCAGTGGAGTGCCCAGATTTTATACATTAATTCTTTACTTCTGAGGTGTTGGGTGATATCACCTCTCTGAGAGCACCCCGTTATATTGCCCTAATACCCTGTGCGCCATATACAAATACCACTTTAAGTTCCAGTTAACCCCTATGGTTTACCGGAGAAAGTTCCGTACCATCCAGAAAGGGTCCACAGACTGTTATGCAGATGTGGCTAGCCGCCTATGCACTACATTCCATCAATGGACTCGGACCCTTAAGGAAAAAACTTATGCTAACCTTGAGGATTTGATGATCCATGACCAGCTCCTCGCTGTATGCCCTACAGACATGAGACAGTTTGTGCTAGAGTGCAAGCCCCAGTCTCCCAAAGAAGCCGCAGAGCTGGCAGACATGTTTGTCGCAACCTGGGTGCCGGACATTCGCAAATCTGTGGTGGCGGACGTTCGCAGGCCTATAGTATCAGACATCCGTAAACCCCTGGTACCTGACAGCCGCAAAACTCCAGTACCCGACAAGGTCAGAGCCATGTCCCATAACTGGAGAGAAGGCAGGCCCGCTGGCCCTGTGAACCGTGAGACAACCAGGCCCTGGTGTGAGCTGTGTCGCAGGCCCGAGCCTGACCAAGCAAACCTGCTACGCAGGGAAGCCAGCCCAACCAAATAGCCAGGCAGCTAGCACCGTGACAACGCCAAGCCCTAAGGGGGCCAACACCTTCACACTTGCCCCATCCGCTGAATTGCTGGTCGGGGATCCAAGGTGCAAGGCGGATCCCAGAATCACCAGCCCATCACTTTGAACGGCCAGACACCGATGCAGATGTCACCTTAGTCCGTTCACATCTTGTTACGGAAAAGGATATCCTTTCAGGAAAGTACCTCACTCTGACTGGAGTTGGGGGCACTCGCACTCATGTGGGCCATCCCAAGTCACCATCGATTGGGGAATGGGATGTCAAAAGCAAGTTGTTGGGGTCCTAGATTATATCCTGTCGCTACAGTGCTTGTCACCCTTGTTTGCCGTTATGAGTACCCTGCGGACATGCAGGAGATCCAAGCAGGACTCCCTGACCAAACCAGGTACTGTTCAACCCTTTGGGGAAACTGGGAGACGGGGACTCTTTACCTGCTATTTCTACCATCCCTAACACATCTAGGCGGGAGGTATCAGATTAAAAGGTGCAAGCAACTGAATATAATTTGCCGATTTCTGCACCTGTCATTGTTGATCCAAATGCATGTGTTAGTGTTAACAATGGTGATATAAATGATGCTGTACCTGTTCTGGCCATTACACGTGCTATGACCAGCCGCCTGAACTCAGAACCGACAGAAGGGACCTTCAGGTGGGTGACAATAGTGATATTAATGATTGTGTAACTGCGCTGGCAGACACTTCTAGTTTCTGGGCTCACATGGGGCTGCAGGGACAGAACCATCCGTCCCTCTACCCGCAACTGACCCCAGTGTTGAAGGTAACTCTCTGCAGCCGACTTTATGGCTCCTATATGGATGAGACGTCCAAGGGCCCTTAAAACTGATTCAGGAGACCTGGAAGGGAAAAGGTGATCCCCTCAGAAGTCTCCGTGGTTGAATATGTCCTAAGATTTCGAGACAAGATGGAGTCCCTCATGGCTATGATGACAAAAACCTCTCAAAGGCACAGGCCAAACAGAAGGCCTGGTATGACCAACACACCAGAGATCGGTCATACCATACGCCCTACTCCCTGTTAGGCAGAACAAATTGCAGGCCGCCTGGGAAGGATCATATTCATACACCATTCTGAAACAGGTGAACCTAGTCACTTATCTAGTGAGTCTGGAAGATAACAAATGGTTGTTCCAGTAACTGTTTTAGGAGTTCCCGTGACTGAAACACAGTTGATTTATTATCAATTGCATTATACTGAATTTGCATATGATGGTACTCATATAGAACAAATGGATCTTTCTTCATGTTTACACTTTGTTTCTAAAATAATCTGTTTACCGGAGCAAGATAAGGAGATTTATAATTCTTGTTTCCATAATCAAACTTCTTGCCATGCACAGATTGAGAATGTATACTTAATTCATGATTTGGTAAGTTAAGTTGGTCGAAACAAAGTTTGTGTACAAGTGATGTCTGAGAAAGAAAAGGTTGTAGCATTCTTTTCTTCTTGTGTACATTCCGAGAATTTAACAAAGGGTTTATATTTTTGGAAGGAGAATTGAGAGCAATCTCTATGAATTTAGGAAGACTTACTATTTCTTCCATGAATACAACCAAATTGAAAACCCTTCCAATGAAATAAAATCTCACTCAAATTGACAAATTTCCGTCGGATGAGTGGACAGAAGAAATGAAAAAGATAAAGGTCTTTTAAAAATCTTAAGTGAACAAGTTAAAGAAGCAGAAATTGCATTTAATCATAAGCAAGGTCAATTATCAGAAATAGAACATGAATGGAATACCATGTCTGGAACATTGAAGAAATCTGTAAATATGTGGTCAAAATATTCCACACAAACAGCAGTTGAAAATACGTTATCCCATCCTATTATTATTATATTTAATATTATACTTTTGTGTGTTATCTATCAAATTTTTATTATGTATAGGATTAGGAAAACATCTAGTAATATAAAGAAGGAAATTAATAAAGGAGATAACATTTTAAAGGAAATGTTAAAAAGAACTCAGTATTCCAATTCTATATTAAATACTGAATCAAAAATTGATCAAACAACCAAGTGCGAATGGTGAGTAATTGCGTTAGATTAGGAGGTTATGATTGAAAATTAATATTTCAAATCATAATCAGGGGAAATGTAAAATAACAAAACTAACACTTTAGCAGGCTAGGGTTATTTTGAGGACCATGTGAGGTCAGCACTAGTATGGAATGTCAATTTTTGATAGGTTGAGACGACAATAGTATTTGGAAAGGTTAGGAATCCTCATACTTCAGCTTATTATTATTAGCTTTACATATAAGGATCACTTAGGAAATCATGATGTAAGTGGTTTTACTTGTTTTTTTAAACAATTTTTATTGAGGAAAATACACAGCAGTATCATACAGCAATGATAGAGACATACATCTTATACAAATGTTGTCTTTAAAATACATTGTAACATGAAGAATACAATAAGTATGCCCCAGTAGTTACAGAACAGGTGTCGCATCAATTTTCAGTGTTTAATTTCTTTCCCTTTTACATCCTCCCCCCACCCCCTGTCCCGGAACATCCCATTTCCCCAACATCAATACTAACTCAAACCCAAGGTCATAATCCTATTAAGCAAGATGTCTGCTCAGATGTGTCATAAATATCATCACCTCCATTGGCAGAAATTTAGATAATTGCATCAGCATCCCTCCAACCTACTATTAACTCATCTGACGCCCAATTCCAGTCTACCCAGCGTTCCCTTCCATTGCTCTTCCAGATGCCACTTAGTATAACTAAATGGAGACACCAGCTCCCGTACTTCAAACGAGGTCAACGCATGACCAATGAACTTTCTCCATTTGCTAAATGGGTTTTACAGATTTTTCTTTGTTCTGCTCTGCCTCTAACCGTTCCATATAAAGGACTCTCTTCAGAGTACCTATCACCTCCTCCAGCGTCGGAATGGTGGGATATATACAGTGTCTCAGTATCGTTTTTTGGCTGCCAATAAAAACACATGAATACCTTCAACTCGTGTCGAGCTGAGTTATTTCCCCTTTGTGTCAAAAGGAATGTAATGAAAGATGCAGTTTAATGGGTTTAATTGGACCACTATACCCCAGACCTTTTTCATATATTCCACCACCTCCCTCCATAAAGGTTGTAAGGAGGGGCAACTCCATAGCCCATGTAATAGGTTTGCCTTCTGCAACTGACATTTCGGACAACACGCTGGTGCGTCCCTATAGGAAAGGTCAAATGCATAAGTCGCCTTATGTAATATCCTAAAATGCATTTCCTCAATGATTCATCACTAATTGCTTGCCTCACACGTTCCATTCCTTCTCTCAGTTTATTAGTTAATGGTCCTTCCCAATTTTGAAAGACTTTAGCCTCTAACGGAATTGAGTGAGTGTTTTGGATTTTCCGGTATAAATCCGATAAAGCCAAGCTCTGGGTTCTTTTCAGACTTTCAAACCAAGCTAACCTCTCCTGATCCCCCATCTGTATAGCTTGAGCTCTACAATAGTTGGAGTTGTGTTTCTATGTCCTGCCACGTTTTAAGTTCAATCCCTGTCGAGTGCAGTATATGTTCTCCTTCCATCGAGCAAACATCACTGACTGCCTCCCTGCCGGAAAAGCTGGGAGAGTCTAAAGTGGCATATATGGGAGAGATACATAGGCAATCGGTAAAAGCTTACGTATGCCCCTCCATGCAGCCAGAGTATCTTTCAGTATTGTGTACTTTCGCAGGAGGGAGGGACGTCACGGAGTCTGGTGTGCAGGAGAGCCCCAAATCCCATGGCATCGCCAATTCCTTTCTAGGGACATGTTAGAAAAATTTGATGACCCTTTCAACCAGTCCCTGATGTGTCTACACAGCGAGGCTAAGTTGTAATTTCTAACATTAGGCATTTGTAGCCCTCCCTCCCATTTCAGGAGACACAATTTGGCATATATCCGGAGTCTTTTACCCCGCCATAGAAAACGGAGAATGTCCCATGAAGTTTATTGACATCTACATGTCTTAATAAGAGGGGAATCGTTTGAATGGGATAAAGCAATCTCGCAAAGCTAACCATCTTTATCAGGAGAGCTCTCCCAAATAGTGACAATGGTAATGTCCTCCACTTCTCAAGTTCTTCCACTATCCTTCTAATCAATGGATCAAAATTCAGCTTGTATAGGTAAAGTGGGCTTTTGCCAATCCTATTGCCTAAATATGTCAAATACTGGGGGACTACCTCTACAGTTTGGGGCATGGGCGGCAGATTATGATCTTGAATGTAGCCTTTTAGATATAGCAATTGGCTTTTGCTGACATTAATACAGTACCCCATCATGCCATGCTTCCAAAATAAAGTATGGAGTCCAGAATTCTGCTCAAGTCTGTAGCCGGGGAGTTAATGAAAATCAGTATGTCATCTGCAAAACAGGTGAGTTTAATTTCCTTAATTCCTACCGTTATGCCTTGGTACAGGTCGGATTGTATCAAAAACCGGACCAATGGTTCCAAGGCTAGGTTAAAGAGGAGAGAGGATAAAGAACAACCCTGCCTCGTTCCTCTATGGAGGCGGAAAGGCACCGACAAAAACCCGGTAAATGGACCTGCGCCCGGGCAGGCATATATACTATCAAGAAATGCCCTAAACGGTCCACCCAACCCAAAAGCCTCCAGTACCCTCCAGAGCCACCTCCAATTAACGTTTTCAAAAGCCTTTTCAGCGTCCACAGACAACAAGGCAGGGCTGGGTTTTATTTGTTAACCATATTTGTTTGTTACATATTAAAATTAGGATACAATAAAACTCAATGGAGAGTCAGACTATAAAAAGGCTTCGTCTCATGAGACCTGTTGCTCTCTACACACACAGATTCACACATATACGTTATATTGGGGAAATTAGCTTTTTCACTCATTTTAAATAGTTTAATTGCTTGCTTGTTACTTTCTTAGACTTATTTGCTGTGCTTTATTTTTCTCTTCCTATTCCTAAACTTTGAAACCTTTTCTTTTTATGCAAATTAAATCCTTTTAACTTTTATCTTTCATCGAGAACTCCCCATATTTTGTTGGGCTCCTTCTGAAGGATTTCTTGAAAAATAGAGAAATGCTGGACTTTATTATCCTAATATATAATAGACTCCCACACTCCACTGGGTTCAATTTTTGATCTTGCTTTATTGAAAGTGCGAATTCCAGTTACAAGAAATAAACGTTTTGGCGTATTGCCTTCTTCAGTACAACTGGTTGTGCCGCTGGAGGAGGAATAAGGCAAGGTAAAGTGCCCAAGGAAGGGCTGCTGAGCGCTGTTGTGCCACAGTGCTGTGTTTCGCTTAGACTGTATAGGATGGTATCTCGGGTTATGTAGTTCGTGTATGGGGCGGAGTGTCCCATAAAAACGCTCTGCGCAGGAGCGGTTCACATGTGGGGTATTTATACTGCCCTGGCCTTTTAGGGGCCCTAAAGTCTGGAATCCAGGCGCCCAGCCCTTGTACAGCTAGGCCAGACCCTTCTAACAACCTCCTGCGCAGAGCGGTTTTTTATGGGACACTCCGCTCCATACACAAGTGAGTACACCAAGCACTACACTTTAGCTTTAGATCACCCCCCCATCACCCCAATTAACCCCTTGATCACCCCTGTCAATCACTAGTGAAAGGGAAAAAAGTGAGTCCCTAATACATTTTACCAGGCGCCTTGGCTTCAAACAATACATCCTAAGCAAGCGCGCCCAGTATGGGGTCAGATTGTATAAGCTCTGTGAAAGGGCCACAGGCTATATGTACAAATTTCGCGTCTATGAGGGTAAAGATCAGACCCTGGAGCCGGTTGTTTGCCCTGACTACCTGGGGAGCAGTGGGAATACAGTCTGGGACTTGGTGTCACCCTTATTTGGCAAGGGGTACCACCTTTATGTGGACAATTTCTACACAAGTGTGCCCCTCTTCAGGCATTTGTTCCTAGAACAGATTGGCTGCTGTGGCACCGCGCGACCTAGTCGCCGGGGCTTCCCCAAACGGCTCGTTACCACACGTCTTGCAAGGGGGGAGAGGGCTGCCTCGTGTAACGAAGAACTGCTCGCAGTGAAATGGAGAGACAAGCGTGACTTTTACATGCTCTCCTCCATTCACGCAGACACAATACAAATTGAACGGGCAACCAGTGTCATTGAAAAGCCCCTCTCGGTCCACGACTATAATTTGCTCATGAGAGGGGTGGACTTCAATGACCAGATGTTGGCTCCTTATTTACTCTCCCGCAGGACCAGATGCTGGTATAAGAAAGTGTCTGTATACCTAATTCAATTGGCTATGTATAAAAGTTTTGTTCTCTACAGTAAGGCTGGGAGAACAGGATCCTTCCTCAAATTTCAGGAAGAGATCCTGTATCCAGGAGGTTCCGTGGCCCCAACCACCAGTGTAGTGAGCCGTCTACATGAGCGACATTTCCCCAATGTCGTTGCTGGAACCTCAACCCAACCGTCACCCGAAAAAGATGTCGTGTCTGTAGCAGGAGTGGAATAAGGTGTGACACCCGCTATTTCTGTCCTGACTGCCCTAGCCACCCTGCCCTATGCTTAGGGGAGTGTTTCCGGAAGTACCACGCTCAGGTACACTTAGGGACGTAGGGACTGCAGGACACAGGTAGATAATACACAAGGGTGTCTCAGGATACTAGGTTTTGAGAGACCCTAACACACAGGGGTGCTAGTGTGCTACTGCAGATATGTGAAACGGTAGAAACCTCTCCTTTCACTTGGGATAAAATGCATAATGTACTTCGCACCATCTCTGTGCGATTTACACTTTACACATTGTCCCAAGGGAAAGGAGAGGTTTCTGCTAGGAAAGTAAAGAGTAAAAAGTAAAAAAAATTAAACAGGTAGCAAGAAAAAGAAATAGTGAGTTAATTTAGGTTTTAAAAGTTTTATGATGTTTAGGTTTTATAAAGTTTGTAACGTTCAAATTTATGAGCCTGCTGCTTGTTTTTTCTTCTTTTTTTTTTTACTAACCACCCTTTACTTTCCAGCTGGACCAACCGATGAAAACACTGCAGCACTGATGTGCATTCTGAGAGAAGCATTGCGCTGCTGTCAGATTACATGTGAAGTCGGTGTATGCGGCGCTGCAGGACGAGATTTCTTCTCCACAGTACAGGTACGTTTGCCAAAGCATATGAGCTGAGGAGAGGTGTTTGAGTTCATATGCTTTGACAAACACTTTGTATCAAAAATCTGGCAAAGATGTCTTCCTCCACAACGATCGATTGATTGATGTGAATGGAGAAATCATGTTTGCCAGGACATAGGAGCTGAAGTAGGTATGGATGTTTGGGCGGAGCCCCTATGTCCTGGCAATCGCCAGGCCCCTCTTTTTTTTTTTTTGCATATTTTTTGGCAGAGATTTTTTCATCCACATTGCCCGATGCGAATGAAGAAATCTGTGCCGTTCATTTTTTCTTTCAGCCCAGAGACTGAACGAAAAAAAAAATAAAATCTCATTACCCGTATGTAATGCTGGCCATACATGTAATGATGGCGGAGACCCTCAAATGCCAGGGCAGTACAAACACCTCACATGTGACCCCATTTTGGAAAGAAGACACCCCAAGGTATTCGCTGAGGGGCATATTGAGTCCATGAAAGATAGAACTATTTGTCACAAGTTAGCGGAAAGAGAGACTTTATGAGAAAAAAAAAAAGTCAATTCCCACTAACTTGTGCCAAAAAAATCTTCTATGAACTCGCCATGCCCCTCACGGAATACCTTGGGGTGTCTTCTTTCAAAATGGGGTCACATGTGGGTATTTATACTGCCCTGGCCTTTAGAGGCCCTAAAGTCTGGAATCCAAATGCCTAAAAATGCCCTCCTAAAGGTACTCATTGGAATTAGGGCCCTTTGTGCATCTTGGCTGCAAAAAGTGTCACTCATGTGGTATCGCCGTACTCAGGAAAAGTAGGGCATTGTGTTTTGGGGTGTATTTTTACATATACCCATGCTGGGTGAGAGAAATATCTCTGTAAATTGACAACTTTGTATAAAAAATGGAAAAAGTTGTCATTTACAGAGATATTTTTCACACACAGTATGGGTTTACTACAAAAATACACCCCAAAACACATTGCCCTACTTCTCCTGAGTACGGCGACATCACATGATTGACACTTATTTGCAGCCAAGATGCTCAAAGGCGTCCTAATTCCAATGATTACCTTTAGGATTTCACAGGGCATTTTCACGCATTTGGATTCCAGACTTCTTCTCACGCTTTAGAGACCCCTAAAATGCCAGGGCTGTATAAATGCCCCACAAGTGACCCCATTTTAGAAAGTAGACACTCCAAGGTATTCCGTGAGGGGTATAGTGAGTTCATGTAAAAATGTATTTTTTATTTTTTCAAACAATTTTTATTGACGGTAAGCAGATCGATACAAACATGAATCATCACATTAGGTACAAAAAGCGTTACATCAAGAAAAAGTAACAATACTTGTGCAGGTTATCATTTAGTATGTCAAATGCTCACAACTTGATCAAGAATAAAGACCTTTTTCAGCTGCAATCTGCCCGTCTGTTTTATTAATTTTCTCCCCAACATTCCCACCCCCTAACTCCTTCAAACCAACATTGCTTCATCATATAATGGTTAGGCTAATCATGTACTGTGTCATATCTACATATCTGTCACATCATCTATCAATTTCTAAATTCCCGAGAGTACCTTTCACTTTTTCCAGTAAGTACCACTGCGTACCTTTGAAGGGCGTCATTAATTCTAAAATCTCCTCACAGGAGAATGTGTAACTTATACATTTTTTCCATTTATGGAAGAACGCTTTCGTGGCCTTTCCCTTATTGTGTTCTGCCTCTATTCTTTCCAAGTGTAGCATCTGTTTTGTTATACCCAAAATCTCTTCCGATGTCGGTACTGTGGGGAGTAACCAGTGCCTCAATATACCCTTTTTCACCGAAAGTAGTATCACATGTAACCCCTTAATATTTACCACCTGTGTGGAGTTGCCTGTCGGAGCAACTGGTATATAATGAAAGATGCATTTCTGCGGAGAGAGATCTAGCTCTACATTCCATATTGATTTTATAAGTATAATTGTCTCCTGCCATATCGTAGATACTGAAGGGCAATGCCATAAGCCATGCATAAGGTTAGCCTTAGGTAATGCACATTTGGGACACGCTCGGTAGGTAGTGGGATGGCGCATCCCTATATGATAAGTCAAAAGCATATGTAGCTTTGTGAAGAATTCTGAATTGCATTTCTCTCCATGTTTCGCTGCAGACTGCTTGGCGCACCCTTTCTAGGCCCTCTCTCAGTTTGTGCGTCAATTAATTATCCTCCAACTCTCTCCCAGTGTCTAAATACTGTTTTACAGAGGCCTATTGATTGTATGCTTTGAATTCTTCGATACAATTCTGCTAGTGAGCTAACTGACTGATCCCTACCTATCAGTCCTTCAAGCCAAGCCAGTCTCTCAAATCTTATTTTTGTCACAAGCTAGTATAATATGAGACTTTGTAAGAAAAAAAAAATTTGTGACAAAAATAAAAACTTCCATGAACTCACTATGCCCATCAGCGAATACCTTAGGGTGTCTACTTTCCGAAATGGGGTCATTTGTGGGGTGTTTCTACTGTCTGGGCATTATAGTACCTCAGGAAACATGACAGGTGCTCAGAAAGTCAAAGTGCGGAAATTCACTTTTTTGCACCATAGTTTGTAAACACTATAACTTTTACCCAAACCAATAAATTAACACTTATTACATTTTTTTATCAAAGACATGTAGAACAATTAATTTAGAGAAAAATTTATATAGAAATGTAGTTTTATTTGAAAAATTTTACAACAGAAAGTGAAAAATGTCATTTTTTTGCAAAACTTAGGTAATTTTTATTAATATCAAAAACAGTAAAAGTGTCAGCAACAATGAAATACCACCAAATGAAAGCTCTATTAGTGAGAAGAAAAGGAGGTAAAATTCATTTGGGTGGTAAGTTGTATGACCGAGCAATAAATGGTGAAAGTAGTGTAGTGCAGAATTGTAAAAAGTGGTCTGGTCATTAAGGGGTTTAAGCTAGGGGGCTGAGGTGGTTAAAATCATATACTTTTCTGGACTATAGTTATTAGGCTCAGAATAGAACTTGAACGTGCAGTCAGTTAATTGATTACATAATACACTGCACCACTTATGTAGTGCAGTCCCTTATTGTCACCGCCGGTTCTGGGAGACGGTCGGTCAGAGGTTCCTCCCTGTCTTGTGTATGACGTTCTTTGTTTTGGTTTCACTTTGCTCAGTTCTTTTCTCTCCCTCAGCTGCCTCTTATCTTTGATTAATTGGTTTACTTTATATTCTCTCCCTTACTGCTCCTCCTTGCGGTTTATATTACATCCTGGATGAAGTGTGTGCTGCTGGAGGCTGCAGTTGTTTTGCTCTAAGATAAGTGCATTCCGTTTACTTTGTGTTTTGTTTGCTGGCTTGATTCTAGGTGACCCTGACTCCCTCCATATTCAGTGCAGGGAGCCGGTGGCCATTCCCCTCACTACTATAGGGAATTCAGGTGTCACTCAGTTATAGGTACGAGGGCATGTATCCGTCTACCATCGGGACTTGTACATGTGCACAGTAGTTTGGGAGAGTTCTTAGGGATTTATAGGGCCCTCCTATGTTTTCCTTAGTTTGGGATCAAGCCAGTCTGTCGTTATTTATCAGTTCCTGCTAACTGTCCTCCATCCTTGACATTATAAACCGCCATAACCGTCTCAAGCATGGATCTGGTTTCAGCCTTGATTGACCGCATGCAAGGTCTTTCTCTGGAGGTAGCAGATCTCCGTGAAACTGTTTCTCAGCTTCAGGTGACCGGTTCTGCTGGAGTTCATGGAGTTTGTTCCGAGCCTAAAATCTCTCTTCCTGATACGTTTTCCGGGGTAGTGAGAATTTTGTTCGTTTTAGAGAGGCTTGCAAACTCCATTTTCAGCTTACGTCCCTATTCCTCTGGTGATGAGGAGCAGAGGGTGGGGATAATCATCTCGCTGCTCAGGGATAACGCTCAGTCTTGGGCCTTTTCGCTGCCGGCGGGGGCACGCTCCCTCCGATCGGTAGATTAATTTTTTATAGCCCTGGGTCAGATATATGATGATCCAGATCGTATTGCTCTGGCTGAATCTAAACTGCGTCTTTTATGCCAGGGTAAACAGTCCGCTGAGATATATTGTTCTGAATTTCGGAGGTGGGCAGCTGATACTGGTTGGAATGACGCTGCACTCCAAAGTCAATTTTGTCATGGTCTTTCTGAGAGATTAAAAGATGCATTTGCATTTCATGAGAGGCCAGTGTCTTTGGAGTCTGCCATGTCTCTAGCTGTTCGTATTGACAGGCGTCTGAGAGAGAGAGAGGAGACTTCTCGTTCCTGTCATATTCAGCCCAAGGACACTGGAGTTGTCTCATGCAGTGTGCAGGGGTCTCACTCTGTCTCTATACCCTCTGTGGAGGACCCCATGCAGCTGGATTTTGTTGCCTCTGATACTAGAGGATTCAGCCCTCAGAGGAGGGTATGTTTCTGTTGTGGAGGTATTAACCATTTAGCTAATGTTTGCCCTTCTAGGAGGTTCATGGGGTTTCCTGAGGGTAATAAAAGAAAAAGATGAAGAAACCCTCTAATAACTTTCCATTTGCTACAATTGGCAAGGTTAATGTGGAAATTGAAGATTTGCCGTTTGCTTGTAGTTCCCGTTTTCTCCTACCTGCCAGAGTGGCGCTAGACAGCAAGAACTTTGTTTGTGAGATTTTTGTTGATAGTGGAGCAGCTGTCAATCTCATTGATAGTCAATTTGCTACAACACATGGTTTCCAGGTGTGCACTTTGGAAAAAGCTATACCTGTTTTTGCTATCGATTCCGCTCCACTTTCTCAAAAATCGTTAAAGGACATAGTTCACAATATCCGTTTGACTGTGGGTGACACTCATATTGAGGATGTGTCATGTTTTGTCTTAAGCGGATTACCTACTCCTAGTGTTGGGGCTACCCTGGCTCACTAAACATAATCCCACCATTGATTGGCAAGCAAGGCAAATAAATGGTTGGAGTGAGTTTTGCAGAGAGAATTGCCTCATGGCAACTCTCGCAGAGGTTTCTACCAAGACCGTACCTTCTTTTCTCTCAGAATTTTCTGATGTGTTTTCCGAGAGTGGTGTCCAGGAGTTGCCCCCTCACCGGGAGTATGATTATCCAATTAATCTCATTCCAGGCGCCAAGCTGCCCAAATCACGGTTATGCAATCTCTCTCAACCTGAGAGAGCCTCCATGCGTACTTATATTTCTGAGAGCGTGAGAAAGGGACATATCAGACCCTCGAAGTCACCTGTTGCTGCTGGTTTTTTCATTGTTAAAAAAAAAGATGGTTCTTTAAGACCTTGTCTAGATTTCAGGGAGCTTAACCATATCACGATTTGTGACCCCTATCCGCTTCCTCTGATCCCAGATTTGTTTAACTAGATTGTGGGGGCTAAAGTTTTTTCTAAGTTGGATTTAAGAGGGGCATACAACCTTGTCAGGGTCAGGAAGGGGGACGAATGGAAGACGGCCTTCAATACCCCGGAGGGTCATTTTGAGAACTTGGTTATGCCCTTTGGTTTGATGAATGCTCCGGCCGTCTTCCAACATTTTGTGAACAGCATTTTCTATCATTTAATGGGGAAATTTGTACTGGTGTATCTAGATGACATTTAGATTTTTTCTCCTGATTTCAAGACTCATCGGGACCACCTATGTCAGGTCTTGCTGATTCTGTGGAAGAATAAATTGTACGCTAAACTGGAAAAATGTGTGTTTGCGGTTCCAGCGATTCAATTTCTTGGTTTTCTTCTCTCCGCTTCTGGTTTTCGGATGGACCCGGAGAAGGTCCGTGCCGTGCATCAGAAGGTGCTGATGCGCTTTTGGGTTTTGCTAATTATTACAGAAAGTTCATTTTGAATTATTCCTCTGTTGTTAAGCCACTCACTGATATGACTAAAAGGGGGTGGATTTTTCCTCATGGTCGGAAGAGGCGCTTCAAACCTTTTCTAGTATTAAAGTGCGTTTTGCTTCCGCTCCCATTTTGGCACAACCTGATGTCTCTCTACCTTTTATTGTTGAGGTGGATACCTCTAAGGTGGGGGTGGCGCGGTCTTATCTCAGGGTCCCATTCCTGCTAAATGGCGACCGTGTGCCTTTTTCTCCAAAAAGCTCTCAGCCGCAGAGAGAGAATTACGATGTGGGAAATAGGGAGTTGTTGGCCATCAAATTGGCCTTTGAGGAATGGCGTCATTGGTTGGAGGAGTCAGACACCCAATTACCGTGTTTACCGACCATAAGAATCTGGCCTATTTGGAATCAGCCAAGCGTCTGAACCCAAGACAGGCCAGATGCCATGGTCAGGATTGACCACGGCATATGAGGGGTTAAATGTTCTGCGATCGGCATTACTGCCGGTTGCGGACATGAGCCACAGTTGTCTGCTATAAAAAGCAGACAGCCACCAGCGGCTATTGCGCCGAGCCGGGCGCCATCTTTAAAGAACCGGCCAGCGCCATACTATTACAGCGCTGGTCGTGGAAGAGTTAAGTGTCTTCTTCCCCTTTTGTTTATTTGTTTGGGTTTTCTTGTGTTTCCCTTTTCCCTAATTTGTGTTTAGGCCAGAAGGAGACTCCTGTTAGACCCTACTCTTTGGAGGAACAGGTTGTCTCTTGTCCTGATCATTAGTACCAGGGTCCTTGAGGGTGAGTTAGGACTTTAGGTTCCTGTGTATGAACTTGCCTACCTCTGGGGTCAGTTCATACTTGCAGTCAGTCAGGACTTTGATTAGGGTTTCTCTAGGAGGTGACCTGCTCCTTTCACTTGTTTCCAGGCCTTTTCCCCTCAACCCTTTCTCTACTACGTTAAGTGTGGGTTTCTCTCCCACAACGAAGCATGACAGTCATGTTCTCTTCTGCCTCAAGAACCTTCACCGACGGGTCACGTGACCAAACGTTCTGCTGTATATACACAATGCCATAACAACACACAGCCTGGACACTAGGTGGCAGGATAGCAGTGAACATAAGTCATAAATATCTCGAGGCTCTACTGAATGGATGCACATTACAATAAAACAAACTTATTATATAGCACTGAGGCACAGGATACTAACCACCAATTTAAAGGCACAGTACTAAACCATAGAAAATGATAATTACTCTTACCGGTAATTTGATTTTCCAGAGTCCATGACAGCACCAGGAGAGAGGATCCTCCGCCCAGGACAGGAAACCCACAGATATTTAAGAAGGAAGGGGCTCTCCATTCCTCAGTGGTCTTCAGAGACGAAGAGAGCATCCCCGATAACTATCCTTCTAAATCCATTGAGTTTAATTCATCAAATTTTATCTTTCCTTTTTTTTTTTTTTTTGCTGCGCACCAAGGGAGGAATATAAAGGGTGCTGTCATGGACTCTGGAAAAACAGATTACCGGTAAGAGTAATTATAATTTTTCCTTCGTCACTTGACAGCACCAGAAGAGATCTCAGAGATAGAGAGCTAGTGTGGGATAACAGCCTGCAAGACTTTACGCCCAAAGGAAAGGTCAGAGACAGAAGAAAGGTCCAGTCTATAGTGCCTATAGAAGGTTAGAGCAGAAGATCGGGTAGCACGCTTTGCAAATGTCGTGAATAGACGCATCTGCTTTCTCTGCCCACGTAGTAAATACCGCTCTCGTGGAGTGCGCCGTCCAACCCATAGGCACTGGTTTCTGTAAGGAACATACGCTAGACAAATAGCCTGCTTAATCCACCTGGCTATGGAAATTTTGCTAGCAGCCTTTCCTTTATTAGGACCTGAATTCTGAAAGAACAAGGCACCTGATTTCCTCCAATCCCTAGTAGCCTTTAGGTAAGCTAGAATATATCTCCTAACGTCTAAGCAACTAAACTCCAGCTCCTTCTGATACCTGGGATTGGTACCAAAAACGGAAGAACCACCTCTTGAGACTTATGGAAGTTGGATAATACTTTGGGAAGGAAAGCTGGGTCTGGTCTAAGGACAATTCTATCCTCCTGGATAGAAGTATATGGGGGATTGATGGACAAGGCCTGGATCTCCCCAATTCTTCTAGCTGACGTGATTGCTACTAAAAAAGCACACTTAGGGGCAACATTCTGATAGAGATCTCAGAAATGGGTTCAAAGGGTCCTTTCATTAAACTCTGCAGCACTAGATTTAGGTCCCAGGGAGGAACTTGGAAAACACTAGTCAGAATGTCCCTTGCAATTGCTTTATCTCATCTCAAAATCTAATGATAAGAGGATAAACCGCCAATCTAATGTCAAACAAAACGCTTAAAGCCGAAATCTGGACCTTTTATAGTACTAAGTGAAAGACCCTTCTCTAGACCCCTCTGAAGAAATTGCAAAATACTGGGAATAGAGAGACTACACTGTGGTACAGGATCAATTCCCAGGAAGGCAAAGAAAGCCGCCCAGGTTCTAGCATAGATTCTGATGGTTACCGTTTTCTTACTTTTAAGCAAGGTGGAAATAATGGATTCAGACAAACTCCTATGCATTAGCAGTGACCTTTGAAAAACCAGGCAGTCAATTGAAGGCCCATTCCGGAGGGTGGACGACTGGTCCCTGGCTTAATAAGTCCGAGATCTCTGGTAGCACCCAAGGCTCCCTGACTGAAAGAAGCCTCAGCTACGTGAACCAAGCACGATGGGGCCAAAAAGGTGCTATTATGATCACTGAAGCCCTGTCCTCTTGTATCTTCTTGAGAACCCTGGAGATTAACTGATGAGGCGGGAATTCATAGAGAAGAACCTGGTCCAACGACTGTAGAAAGGTATCCACAGGCCGAAGGAGAGTCTCTCGGAAAGAGGGAAAAAAACTTTTCCACCTTTCTGTTGAATCTTGTAGCAAAGAGATCCACCGATGGTTCCCACCAAAGCTGTACCAGCTGGGAGAAAACCTCCTGATTTAGAGACCACTCTCTCTGGCCTAGTTTGTGGCGACTCAAAAAATCTGTCGGTTGTCCACTCCTCTGATATGAAGGGCTGACAACGACAGGACTCTTCCTTCTAGCAAGGAAAAAATTTGAGCAGCTATTTGTTGTAACTCTATAGACCTGGTCCCTTCCAGATGATTCAGATAAGCTACAACTGAACCATTGCCTGACAAAACATTTAGATAACAATTCTTAAACAAGGGCAAAATCTCCTGCAAAGCTAGAAGAACCGCTATCAACTCTTTTACATTTGAAGAAGCTGCAGATATCGATCCATCCCGAAGTCCTTGCAAAACTCTGCCCTGGTTGTGAGCTCTCAAGCCAACAGGACTGGCATCTGTAGTTACTACTATTGGGTCCACAATCCTCCAGGGAACCCCCGGACAAGGTTGACTGGATCCATCCACCATTTTAGGGAACTGCATGTCTGACTGGAAATAGAATTTTTTTCCTGTCTAACTCTTCTAGCTTCCCTGACCAAGTCTGGAGAATCTCCCATTGAAGGCTCCTGGAATGAACATGAGCCCATGGAACTGCCGGAATGCAGGAGGTTAGAGTTCCCAGAGCTTACATGCCCTTTCTGAAAGAGGATACTGAAAAGGCTGACTTACCACTGACCTTACTGTCTGGATTTTCTTTGGCGGCAGAAGAGATTTCTGAGCTGCAGAGTCCAGTAATATGCCCAGGAACTGCTGAAACTTCTGAGGAACCATTCAGGACTTTTCCGTATTGATTATCCACCCCAGAAAGTTCAGAATGCAGATCACCTGTTCCATTTGGGCGAGACAGGCCTGTTTGGACTGGGCTATGATCAGGAAATCGTCCAGCTATGGCACAAACAGGATGCCCTTTTCTCTTATATGAGCTGCCATCTCTGCTATGAGCTTTGTGAAGATCCGCGGCGCCATGGAGAATCCAAAGGGTAGCACCTGGAACTGAAAATGCCTCAGACATCCTGTATCTTCAGTGCCACTATTAAGAATGTTTGGTGAGTCGAGTATATTGGGAGATGATAATATGCGTCCCTGATGTCTAGGACTACCATATAGCAGTCCCTGTATAGGAGGTCCACTACTGACTTCATTGTCTCCATTTAGAATTTTCTGTATACTAAGAACTTGTTTAATCCCTTTAAGTTTGTGATAGTCCTGAAATCTCCATTAGTTATTTTTTTTTTACAAGAAAAGGGTTGGAGTAGAACCCCATACCTTCTTCTGATGGAGATAAGATAAGTGCGCCTTTAAAATAAGCTTCTCTACCTGGCTTTCTAGAGCCTCCTGAACCCCCAGGCCTACTGTACCTCTGTTACAAAACATTTTTCTGGGGGAAGACTCTTGAATTTTGGTCTCAATCCCTCCTGCAAGGACTGAAGAATTTAAGTGCTGTTGGACTTCTTCCCAGCCTGGTCAAAGATTTCCAACAGCCTTTCTCCCACCCTGGCGTCATTGGGGGTTGTCTTTTTTTGGTAGTGCCGGAATAACGGCTTCTGAACAAGAACTCTTTGGACTTCGAAGAAGAGAATTTCCACTTGGAATCTTTCTTATTCGGGCTCTTCTCTGTACCTGAGAAACTTCTATTCTAGCGAAGGGAGGGATTCGGCTTACGAAAGGAAGAGGGAGACCTTTTTTTCCTATCTGCTGCTTTCTCAAGAATATCATCTAAGGCTAGTATTACAAGTATTTTTTGAACAAGTATTTTCCTTCACCCTGGCGTCATTGGAATATGGAATATTACATAGTCTAATCTTAGACGCCACATCCCCTGACCAATTCTTATGCCAAAGAGCTCTGCGAGCCGAATTAGCCAGGGAAGGTGACCTAACAGACAATCTAACCGCATCAGCAGAAGCATCCGCCAGAAAGTCGAGTGCTTTGGCAATAACTGGGATGGATTCTAATAACTGATCTCTAGGAGTCTTATCCCTGATCTGGTCTTCTAACTGCTTCACCCATAAGATAAGGGCTCTAGCAGTACAAGTGGCCGCTATGTTTGGTTTAAGGAAAGCCCCCGCTGATTTCCTTGTTCGTCCTTAGGAAGCTATTTGTTCTCCTGTCCATTGCGTCTTTAAACTGCCCTAGATCATCAAAAGACAAAGATGATCTGCGCGAAACCTTAGCAATTGGTGCGTCAAGAGTACTGAATCCACAGAGTCAAAGAGCTATTTGCGTTTAACTGGCGAGGGAATAAAATTACGTTTGTCTTGGATTTCGTTCTTGTGAACAAAAAACAATCTCTTTTTTTCTCCCTTCCAACCCTTCAAACTAGGGATTCGACCGATTATCGGTTTTACCGATATTATCGGCCGATATTCGGGATTTTTAAAGTTATCGGTATCGGCATTTATTTTGCTGATATGCCGATAACAAATCGGGAACATGTTTCACACTCGATCCATGTTTCCTCAGCAGCACAGGGGAGAAGGAAGAACTCTCTCCCTCCCCCGCTGCCACCAATGAGAGTGCAGAGGAGATAAGGAGGGGGGGGGGGGGGCTCTTACAGCGTGAATAGGACAAGGGTTCTATCCCCTAAGGGGTCTAATAGTTAGTAAAAAAAAAAAAATAAACACAAACCCCAAAATATTAAGTACAAATGAAAAAGAAAGATTTACAAAAAAAAGCTAAACGTTAACAATAAACATGTTCATTTTTAGCAGATTTGTATAGGAATTTTTTAAAAAATTTAAAATGCACAGAATATCGGTACAAATTATCAGCTTGAAAGTTCAGAGATTATCGGTATCGGCTGTAAAAAATTAATACCGTTCGATCCCTACTTCAAACATTATGTCCTGTATTGATCTTACTTCATTGGGGTCCGCAATATTCATTGTAGCTCTAACGGCTTTCAGAAGTTGATCAATGTCCTAAATGGGAAAGAACTGTCTACCACCACTATCCTCATCCGAGAATGAGTCGGATGAAATTTTTCCACTTTCTACTAAGGTATTTTCATCTGAATTAGAAACCTCCGAGAACTTCTGCCCAGAAAGGGGATCTGTCTTTGCTTCTATGGGCTTCTTTTTTAGATTTAAGGGCATAACCCACTTCTTCTCTAATCAGTCTTTTCATACATTTGTACATTGAGGGGGACTCTTCCGCTATAGTGTTTTCTATGCAGGAGCGACAGAGTACTTTAACATAAGATGAGGGCAATTTGGCCTTACAAATTCCACATTCCTTTTGCTTTGTCTTAGCTGAACCCACCTTCCTGGGTTTATCCTAAAAGATAATATGTCATAATAAACCCATATGTCATGGAATCGCAACAAGGGGGGGACGGGGACAGAACCCCCTACCGTACATACCCTCCAGCCATACCAAAGGTGCAGGGGTAGATGGGTCCTTCTGTGCCTCTCCAGCGTTCTCCATGCTGTCAGACGTCCAAAACATGCCTTGGATCTGGTCCTTTATGACAAGGATCCACAGGCCACTCTAGCTGGGCTTAATGCAGCCGGAAATTCAAATCTCCCGCGCTCCAGTGCAGTAGGAGACGTAGTATCGTGAGATCTCGCTTCCTGCTCCCGCGGTATTGTGATACTACGGACGGGAGGCGCTATCTGCGACACCTGCACTCTTGTCCAACCTGACTGGTGCCCGTACTCAGACGTGGGCTAATCGCGTTAGGCAGGAAGAAAAAGGGAATCCTCAGGAGGCTTCCAGGTATGCCACCCTTTCCACAGTCTTCAGGGAGCGCGTAGCGGGGAACTCGTCTGGCACGCTCCCCAGCCGGCGAGTTAACTTGGAGAGAAACTACTTCCCAGCAGACGCTTATAGGAATCCTCTCCTAGGACAGGAAAACCACTGAGGAATGGAGAGGCTCCTCCTTCTTAAATATCTGTGGGTTTTACTGCCCTAGGGGAAGATCCCCTCCCTGGTTAGGGTTGGGCGATATCAAAAATATTGCCACGATAACGATATTAAGAAATTTATCGCGATAACGATATATATCACGATAAATGCCCATTTAGAAGAAAAAAACACTTGGAGACATTATACTGTATGGGGGCAGCGCAAGGAGACGTTATACTGTATGGGGGCAGCGCAAGGAGGCGTTATACTGTATGGGGGCAGCGCAAGGAGGCGTTATACTGTATGGGGGCAGCGCAAGGAGACGTTATACTGTATGGGGGCAGCGCAAGGAGACGTTATACTGTATGGGGGCAGCGCAAGGAGGCGTTATACTGTATGGGGGCAGCGCAAGGAGGCGTTATACTGTATGGGGGCAGCGCAAGGAGACGTTATACTGTATGGGGGCAGCGCAAGGAGACGTTATACTGTATGGGAGCAGCGCAAGGAGGCGTTATACTGTATGGGGGCAGCGCAAGGAGGCGTTATACTGTATGGGGGCAGCGCAAGGAGACGTTATACTGTATGGGGGCAGCGCAAGGAGACGTTATACTGTAAGGGGCACAGGGGCAGCCGCAAGGAGACGTTATACTGTATGATGCACTGTTATGGGGGCACTGTGGCTGGCGCACTGTTATGGGGGGCACTGTGGCTGGCGCACTGTTATGGGAGGGCACTGTGGCTGGCGCACTGTTATGGGGGCACTGTGGCTGGCGCACTGTTATGGGGGCACTGTGGCTGGCGCACTGTTATGGGGGGCACTGTGGCTGACGCACTGTTATGGGGGCACTGTGGCTGGCGCAATGTTATGGGGGGCACTGTGGCTGGCGCAATGTTATGGGGGCACTGTGACTGACGCACTGTTATGGGGGGAACTGTGACTGACGCACTGTTATGGGGGGAACTGTGGCTGACGCACTGTTATGGGGGGCACTGTGGCTGACGCACTGTTATGGGGGGGCACTGTGGCTGACACATATATAGCATCTTATGCTATATATGTGTCATCCACAGATCCCCCATAACAATGTCAGCCACAGTGCCCCCAACACTGTAATGTCTTTAGAAGTAGCAGGACCTTAATAACTATTGTGGTGCAGGCTCCCGGGCAGCTCTCTGCTTCTCCGTGCTCCGTCTGCCCCTTCATTCATAAAGTGGGCGGAGCATGGAGGAACAGAGATTAACTACATAAATACTGGATAAGAGCTGCGGGGCCGGTGCAGTGTTACTCTGCAGTAATACACCGCCCCGCAGCTCTGATCCAGCATTTATGTAGTTAATCTCTGTAGAGTAGTCGGACCTTAATAACTATTGTGGCGCAGGCTCCCAGGCCAGCGTCTGCTCCTCCATGCTCCGCCCACTTTATGAATGAAGGGCAGACGGCGCATGGAGGAACAGACGCTGCCCGGAGCCTGCGTCACAATAGCTATAAGATCGAGCTACTACTACCTGCCCGGCGCCCGGCACTACATGTCCCGGGCGCCAGGAATTCGGCCCCTGACATGGATGCTTTAGGAGCGGTCGGCACACGTGCGACCGCTCCTATGACGTCATTAAATACCGCGGTTATTAGGAAACTGTGATATCGCCATATCGCAGTTTCTTAATACCGTGATATATCACAGCCACCGGTATATTGCCCAACCCTACTCCTGGTACTGTTATAGGACGATGAGAAAATAACTGTTATGCCCATTTTTAGAAAGGTCGAGTGGGGTCTTTCCTCACCTTCCAAGTCTAATAAGACCAAATAGTTCCTAGTTTCAAAATTAGGCAAATGCTTTTCCCTCATCAGTACTGACAGCAGAAAATAAATCGGCCTTCTTCACAGAGGCATATTTTACTTCAACCGCATGTGTTTTCACCTGTAAAAGTCTCATATTTTTATACATATTTAATGTATCTATCTCTATTTGTTTCTACTCACCTGGGTGGTTATCTGTAGGAATTTCTTCTTACACTGGTCATCACCCCTCATATATGTCTCTGTAGGAATGTCCACGTTACACTGGTCATCACCCCTCACATATGTCTCTGTAGGAATGTTCTCCTTACACTGGTCATCACCCCTCACATATGTGTCTGTAGGAATTTCTTCTTTACACTGGGCATCACCCCTCACATATGTATACGTAGAATTAATATTATTCAGATCTTTATCCACATTCATCAGCTGCAAAACAAACAATATTATCATCACAATCAGTCATACAAATAACTTAATAAATGTTCAAAAAGAGTAGAGAGGATCATTAATTATCACGACAAACGAAAATAACATGACAGCACTATTTGTCTTATGGATGATGGCTCAATGACAAGAACCTAATTTACATATGTGTTTGGCATGGCTAGACGTGGATCAAATTGATTCAGTGGAGAAAGTTGTCCTTCAGTGTTTTTTGTCTCAGGAAAAAGGAAGGAAAATATAAAAATAAATCCAGTTGGTTTCTTATTCCTGCTGCCAGAATCCGTAACCAGAACATTAAAAGCGGTTCCAGGCATTTTTATTCCCATCATCTCATCATATTTCATTACACACATACAATAATATGGGATAAAACAAGACAGAACACAAGGACTTCACAGCCTTCTACAGACCATAGGGAATATCTCCATCTACCTGATGATCCTGTGGAGGAAGAGGACTGGGACATCTCTCTGGTGTTCTTCTCTTACTGGATCTTCCTGTAGGAGACACATACAGTGACTGAATTCATTCTTGACATACAGATAATTGAAGGACAGGTGTATTCAGTCCTGTCTAGTACCTGGTGATGTGAGGGGCTGGGGGTCCTCCATCATGACCTCCTTGTACAGATCCTTGTGTCCTTCTACATACTCCCACTCCTCCATGGAGAAATAGACAGTGACATCCTGACACCTTATAGGAACCTGACAACACAATGACACCGTCATCACCCAGACCCTCCAGTGCTGTTACTGTATAATGTCCCAGCATTCCCAGCAGTGTCACCTCTCCAGTCAGCAGCTCCATCATCTTGTGGATGAGTTCTAGGATCTTCTGTGCATTGATCTCCTCATGTATCAGGGGGTGAGGTGGAGGCCCGTGATTGGGCTCAGGGTTCTTCCCCATCCTTCAGACACAGGGGCCTGACAGCGCTCACTAGAGGTCTTCTTCACCACTGTGTAATCCTGGGTATGGGGAGACACAGCCATAACTATCACTACTGACATCTCCAGAGTCCATCACCTCTACAGCCATGTCCTTCTGTTATTACCATAGATAAGAATGATGTAATGTGACATCATCAGAATCTCTCACCTCTCCGGTCATATCATCTGTTATTACCATAGATAAGAATGATGTAATGTGACATCATCAGAATCTCTCACCTCTCCAGTCATATCATCTGTTATTACCATAGATAAGAATGATGTAATGTGACATCATCAGAATCTCTCACCTCTCCGGTCATATCATCTGTTATTACCATAGATAAGAATGATGTAATGTGACATCATCAGAATCTCTCACCTCTCCGGTCATATCATCTGTTATTACCATAGATAAGAATGATGTAATGTGACATCATCAGAATCTCTCACCTCTCCGGTCATATCATCTGTTATTACCATAGATAAGAATGATGTAATGTGACATCATCAGAATCTCTCACCTCTCCGGTCATATCATCTGTTATTACCATAGATAAGAATGATGTAATGTGACATCATCAGAATCTCTCACCTCTCCGGTCATATCATCTGTTATTACCATAGATAAGAATGATGTAATGTGACATCATCAGAATCTCTCACCTCTCCGGTCATATCATCTGTTATTACCATAGATAAGAATGATGTAATGTGACATCATCAGAATCTCTCACCTCTCCGGTCATATCATCTGTTATTACCATAGATAAGAATGATGTAATGTGACATCATCAGAATCTCTCACCTCTCCGGTCATATCATCTGTTATTACCATAGATAAGAATGATGTAATGTGACATCATCAGAATCTCTCACCTCTCCGGTCATATCATTTGTTATTACCATAGATAGGAATGATGTAATGTGACATCATCAGAATCTCTCACCTCTCCGGTCATATCATCTGTTATTACCATAGATAAGAATGATGTAATGTGACATCATCAGAATCTCTCACCTCTCCGGTCCTATCATCTGTTATTACCATAGATAAGAATGATGTAATGTGACATCATCAGAATCTCTCACCTCTCCAGTAAGTTGGAAGAGTATCTCTAGGGTGAGATTTAATATCCTCTCTGCCATCTTGTCTCTGTCTCTATCCATGTTGGGTCAATCAGGAAAATTCTGTTCAGTGAAGATATTAACTGAGCTGATTCTATATTGTAGGAACCTAAATGGAAAGAAGAAGAAACACTGTAAGAATACAGACATAATCCCATGTAAAAATCGATGAATTAGTTAATAAGGGGGAACATCTGAGGAGATATTTTAGTGGAGATGTTGTAGCTTCTCTCTTCCTCGCACCTCCACATCACAAGGACAGGAGGGTTTCCTCACCTCCCAGGGACAGCAAACGACATGGAAGGTAGTAATAAAAAGCCCTGATCCAGTTGTTTCCTGACACTTGAGATACTTAGTAGAAGGAGAAAGCAGAATATGATGGTTTTGAGCGGTAGCAGTGTCCTCCCTCCTTGTTTTCGGTGTAAGTCCTCCTGCGGGAAGGCAGCCCCGTTATGTGGTGCAGATATTGGAAAGTTCAATTCTGATGGGATCAGGCCATGTCTGAAAGGCCTTAATAATAATATATTATATTACTGCCAGGATACGCCATCAGTGTCAGACAGCTGTGGGACCCACCTCTGAGACACGCTCCCATCTCCAGAACAGAGCGGCTGTGCATGTGCGGCCACCCTCTAATGACCGCTATGCGAGTTCTAAAAATAGCGGCTATTTTCAACAGTCCCACAGTGGCGAATGGAGTGGTGGCCGCACATGCGCCATGCGCTCTTCAGTCACTGCTATGGGACTTCTGAAATGAGCTGACAGCACTAGCTTGGATATCTTCAGAAGTCTTCTAACAACGAATGGAGAAAAAGCTGCGCATACACGGCGCACGCTCCTTCACTTTGAGGCCCAAGTTCTGGAGATGGGAGCAAATTCGAGACATAGGACCCTGCACCCGACACTCATGGCACCTTCTAGCGATATGCCACACATGGTGAAACTGGAAAACCCCTTTAAGAATGGCCTGGCCTAACAGACTGCGTGTAGGTCTATTGCTGAGTAAGGGTACTTTCACGCTTGCGTTTTTGCTTTCCGTCCTAGAGTTCCGTCGTCGGGTCTCTATGCTGGAAAACTACTGATCAGGATTATCCCCATGCATTCTGAATGGAGAGAAATCCGATCAGGATGCATCAGGATTTTGCTCCGACCAAGCATCCAGAGGACTTGCCGTAACGCCGGATCCGGAATCAATGCCCATTGAAGTGCATTAATCTGGATCCGGAATTAAGCTAAACGTCGTTTTGGCGCATCGCCGGATCCGACGTTTAGCTCTGCGCAGAAGCAATTCCGATCGGGGCCCCAGTGTAAGTTGGGGCTCCGATCGGTTACCATTGCAGCCAGGACGCTACTGAAGTCCTAGCTGCCATGGTACTCCGCAGCTGTGTACTTACCTGCGCTGCAGCCTCCAGGCGCTCCTTCATGACGTCACAGGTTGGGGCTGCGCATTGCTCTATGCGCCGCGGGGACCTGTGAGGTCATGAAGCAGTGCCCGTCGGCCGCAGCGCAGGTAAGTACACAGCTGTGGAGTACCATGGCAGCTAGGAGTTCAGTAGCGTCCTGGCTGCCATGGTAACCTGAAAGCATTTCGAAGACTGATCAGGATCCTGATCAGTCTTCAAATGCTTGGGACTTATGCTCTGACGGATCTTCAGAACGCAAGTGTGAAAGCCAAACGATAGGACGGCATTGTGAGGTTCCCTTCTGGGATGGGAAAACTTGTTAAATATATTTTATAGTACTTATATATCCTTAGAATGGAGCCTGCAAAGTGCAGAAGGGCAGACCGTGCATGCGTAGCCGAGCGCCAAAATATGCCAAGCTATTTTCTTCAGCCGCATAGAAGTGAGTGGGGCTGGAGCGCAATACTAAGCACGGACACTATACAATGTACGGCGCTGTCCTTGGTGAGCACGGAGAAGACCACATCACTCACAGGAGCACCGATGCCTTCACAAACAGCTGATCGGTAGGGGTCCCGGGTGTTGGACCCCCACCGATCAGACACTGATGACTAGTGTTGAGTGATTTGAAGTATCTAAGGTGGACTTTGATACAAATTTCAGGGAAACTTCAATTTGCAGCGAAACCGAATTTCCTCGTGCTTCATAGTAACTAATCAATTTTCCCTGGAATGGCGGTAAAAAAAAAAAAAATCATACTCACCTCATCCTTTTGAGTCCAAAGAGGCCGTCGCGGCCATCTTGCGGGAAGATCCTCCACGTGACATATGACGTCACCAAGCTGGCTAGTGTCATGACATCATCACGCACAATGCTAGATTTCGCGCTGGATCTTGAAGCAGGATGGCCCCGTTGCGCTCTAATGGATAATGTCTGAAAGGCCTTAATATTAATCTCAGATGCCGCGATCAGTGATGAATGCAGCATCTAAAGGTTTCAATGACAGGGGATGCGCAATCGCCTTTCCCCATCATTGTGCCGCTACTTACAAAGAAATGCACTTTGTGAATTAAGTAATTGGTCATAAAGCTAATTTTTTGTTGAATTCAGCAAAGCAGCAGAATTGAATTTTAAGAACTTTGCCCATCTCTGCGGATGACCGATCCTGAGGATAATTTATCAGTAAAAATACCTTAGAAAACCATAAATAAAAAATGTCAATCATTTTGCAAAAGCGTGTAATAAAAATGGAGATGTCTACCTGGTATCATCGTCATAGTACTGGACCATAAAAACATTCTTATGATATTTAACCCCTTCCTGTCACAGACAATTCTCATTTTTCCCTCCTGCCTTCCAAGAGCTATAATGTTTTTATTTTCTCTCAGCGTAGCCGTGCAGAGATTTGTTTTTCACAAAATGAGTTGTTCTTCTCCGTGGCGGCATTGACGGTCCAATGTAATGTATGGTCAAATGTGAACAAATGATATGTGGACTGGAAAAGCGCAATACTGACCCTCCGGGCGACCCTCTATCACCGTGTACCCCAATCCTTACATGACTGTGAGCAGACATAGAAACATAGAAACATAGAATGTGTCTGCAGATAAGAACCATTTGGCCCATCTAGTCTGCCCAATATACTGAATACTATGGATAGCCCCTGGCCCTATCTTATATGAAGGATGGCCTTATGCCTATCCCATGCATGCTTAAACTCCTTCACTGTATTTGCAGCTACCACTTCTGCAGGAAGGCTATTCCATGCGTCCACTACTCTCTCAGTAAAGTAATTCTTCCTGATGTTACTTTTAAACCTTTGCCCCTCTAATTTAAAAACTATGTCCTCTTGTAGCAGTTTTCTTCTTTTAAATATTCTCTCCTCTTTTACCGTGATGATTCCCTTTATGTATTTAAAAGTTTCTATCATATCCCTCTGTCTCTTCTTACTTCCAAGCTATACATGTTAAGGTCCTTTAACCTTTCCTGGTAAGTTTTGTCCTGCAATCCATGTACTAGTTTAGTAGCTCTTCTCTGAATATCCTTCTGCAGATCTGGTCTCCAGTACTGCACACAATACTCCCAATGAGGTCTCCCTAGTGCTCTGTAGAGCGGCACGAGCGCCTCCCTCTTTCTACTGTTAATGCCTCTCCCTATACACCCAAGCATTCTGCTGGCATTACCTGCTGCTCTATGACATTGTCTGCCCACCTTTAGGTCGTCTGATATAATGACCCCTAAATCCCTTTCCTCAGATACTGAGGTTAGTACTGTATCACTGATTTTATATTCTGCTCTTGGGTTTTTACGCCCCAGGTGCATTATCTTGCACTTATCGACATTAAATTTTAGTTGCCAGATTTTTGACCATTCCTCTAGTTTTCCTAAATCCTTTTTCCATTTGGTGTATCCCTCCAGGAACATCAACCCTGTTACAAATCTTTGTGTCATCAGCAAAAGACCCACCTTACCATTGAGGCCTTCTGCAATTTCGCTGATAAAGATATTAAACAATATGGGTCCCAGAACAGATCCCTGAGGTCCCCACTGGTAACAATACCATGGTCTGAATATACTCCAGTGACTACAACCCTCTGTTTTCTGTCCTTCAGCCACTGCCAAATCCATTCAACAATATGTGAGCCCAAGCCCAAAGACTGCAGTTTATTGATAAGCCTTCTATGTGGGAGAGTATCAGAAGCCTTACTAAAGTCCAGATAGGCGATGTCTACTGCACCTCCGCCATCTATTATTTTAGTCACCCAATCAAAAAAGTCAATAAGATTAGTTTGACATGATCTCCCTGAAGTAATCCCATGCTGTTTTTTATCAATCAACCCATGGGTTTTTAGATGTTCCACAATCCTCTCCTTGAGTATTGTTTCCATTAATTTCCCCACTATTGATGTCAGGCTTACCGGCCTATAGTTGCCCGATTCCTCTCTACTACCTTTCTTGTGAATTGGCACAACGTTTGCTAATCTCCAATCTTCTGGGACGACACCTGTTACCAGTGATTGGTTAAATAAATCTGTTAATGGTTCTGCTAGTACACCTCTAAGCTCTTTTAATAGCTTTGGGTGTATCCCATCAGGCCCCTGTGATTTATTTGTATTAATTTTAGACAGCTGACTTAGAACCTCTTCCTCTGTAAAGACACATGCATCAAAGGATTCATTAGTCTTCCTCCCTAACTGAGGTCCTTCTCCTTCATTTTCCTTTGTAAAAACTGAACAGAAGTATTCATTGAGGCAGTCAGCTAGTTCTTTATCCTCTTCCATATGCCTTCCTTCTTCTGTTTTTAATTTGGTAATTCCTTTTTTTAATTTCCTTTTTTCATTTATGTATCTGAAGAATGTCTTATCACCTTTTTTCACTGACTGAGCTCATTTCTCTTCTGCCTGAGCTTTAGAAGCTCTTATAACTTGCTTGGCCTCTCTCTGCCTCATCTTATAGATTTCCCGGTCATCCTCGTTTTGGGTGTTTTTATACTTGCTAAATGCCATCTTTTTGTTTTTAATGATTTTGGCCACTTCTGCTGAGTACCACAGTGGTCTCTTCCTTTTTTTGCCTTTACTGACAAGCCTAATGCACTTTTCTGTTGCCTTCAGTAGTGCCACTTTTAAGTAGTCCCATTTCTCTTGGACTCCAATGAAATTGTTCCAGTCTGATAGGGACTCGTATACCACTGATCTCATTTTAGAGAAGTCTGTTTTCCGAAAATCTAAAACTTTTGTTTTTGTGTGAAGTGACTCAGTCACTGTACTTATAGTAAACCACACTGTGGTGATCACTAGATCCTAAGCTTTCCCCTACAGTAATATCAGATACCAAATTGCCATTTGTGAATACCAAATCTAAAATGGCCTCCTTCCGGGTTGGCTCCTCAACTACTTGCTGTAGAGATAATCCCAGTAGGGAATTTAGAATGTCTGTACTCCTGGCAGAACTAGCTATTTTGGTTTTCCAGTTTATATCAGGAAGATTAAAGTCTCCCATAATGACAACTTCCCCTTTCAATGTCATTTTAGCCATTTCCTCAACTAGTAGATCATCCAATTCTTTGACTTGGCTTGGTGGTCTGTATATGACACCTACACGACACTTACCTCCTCCTGCAGAGCAGCCCTGTGGTTGTTCTGTGCTTACAGGACCTGCGATGATGTCACAGTCATGTGTGGGAGGAGTCAAGAATCACATGATCAGGTATATATCTGTAGATGCTGAAGCCTAGTGAGTGAAAGGACCTTTCGTGATGTCATGATCATGTGACCATGTGTGGGTGGAGTCAGGCTGTGCTGTCTGAGGAGATTCAGATTCTTCTTGATAATGTGCTGTGAGGTGGTAGAGATGCGTGCGCCGCCTGAGGCTATGTTCACACTGCAAAATCAGTGGCAGAAAACAGGTGGATTGTGGTGGGAGGTCTGTAATTGGTGCAGGTTTTACAGGAGATTTGGGTTGAGGTTTCTTTGCTTCCCATTAACTTCTCTGAAATTCAAATCTGTTTCTAAGAAGTAACCGTCTGTGTGCACCAGGTGGCGGTATTAACATTATAGTAAAGGGGGAAACTGCTGGTGAGATATAGGTGTGGGTTTAGCTTATATATATACACAGCTCTGTACTGTATACTTTATATATACACAGCTCTGTACTGTATACTTTATATATACACAGCTCTGTACTGTATACTTTATATATACACAGCTCTGTACTGTATACTTTATATATACACAGCTCTGTACTGTATACTTTATATATACACAGCTCTGTACTGTATGCTTTATATATACACAGCTCTGTACTGTATACTTTATATATACACAGCTCTGTACTGTATGCTTTATATATACACAGCTCTGTACTGTATGCTTTTATATATACACAGCTCTGTACTGTATACTTTATATATACACAGCTCTGTACTGTATGCTTTATATATACACAGCTCTGTACTGTATACTTTATATATACACAGCTCTGTACTGTATGCTTTATATATACACAGCTCTGTACTGTATGCTTTATATATACACAGCTCTGTACTGTATACTTTATATATACACAGCTCTGTACTGTATGCTTTATATATACACAGCTCTGTACTGTATGCTTTATATATACACAGCTCTGTACTGTATACTTTATATATACACAGCTCTGTACTGTATGCTTTATATATACACAGCTCTGTACTGTATACTTTATATATACACAGCTCTGCACTGTATGCTTTATATATACACAGCTCTGTACTGTATGCTTTATATATACACAGCTCTGTACTGTATACTTTATATATACACAGCTCTGTACTGTATGCTTTATATATACACAGCTCTGTACTGTATGCTTTATATATACACAGCTCTGTACTGTATGCTTTATATATACACAGCTCTGTACTGTATGCTTTATATATACACAGCTCTGTACTGTATACTTTATATATACACAGCTCTGTGCTGTATGCTTTATATATACACAGCTCTGTACTGTATGCTTTATATATACACAGCTCTGTACTGTATACTTTATATATACACAGCTCTGTACTGTATGCTTTATATATACACAGCTCTGTACTGTATGCTTTATATATACACAGCTCTGTGCTGTATGCTTTATATATACACAGCTCTGTACTGTATACTTTATATATACACAGCTCTGTACTGTATACTTTATATATACACAGCTCTGTACTGTATGCTTTATATATACACAGCTCTGTACTGTATACTTTATATATACACAGCTCTGTACTGTATGCTTTATATATACACAGCTCTGTACTGTATGCTTTATATATACACAGCTCTGTACTGTATGCTTTATATATACACAGCTCTGTACTGTATGCTTTATATATACACAGCTCTGTACTGTATGCTTTATATATACACAGCTCTGTACTGTATACTTTATATATACACAGCTCTGTACTGTATACTTTATATATACACAGCTCTGTACTGTATACTTTATATATACACAGCTCTGTACTGTATACTTTATATATACACAGCTCTGTACTGTATACTTTATATATACACAGCTCTGTACTGTATGCTTTATATATACACAGCTCTGTACTGTATACTTTATATATACACAGCTCTGTACTGTATGCTTTATATATACACAGCTCTGTACTGTATACTTTATATATACACAGCTCTGTGCTGTATGCTTTATATATACACAGCTCTGTACTGTATACTTTATATATACACAGCTCTGTACTGTATGCTTTATATATACACAGCTCTGTACTGTATGCTTTATATATACACAGCTCTGTACTGTATGCTTTATATATACACAGCTCTGTACTGTATACTTTATATATACACAGCTCTGTACTGTATGCTTTATATATACACAGCTCTGTACTGTATGCTTTATATATACACAGCTCTGTACTGTATACTTTATATATACACAGCTCTGTACTGTATACTTTATATATACACAGCTCTGTACTGTATACTTTATATATACACAGCTCTGTACTGTATACTTTATATATACACAGCTCTGTGCTGTATACTTTATATATACACAGCTCTGTACTGTATACTTTATATATACACAGCTCTGTACTGTATGCTTTATATATACACAGCTCTGTACTGTATACTTTATATATACACAGCTCTGTACTGTATACTTTATATATACACAGCTCTGTACTGTATACTTTATATATACACAGCTCTGTACTGTATGCTTTATATATACACAGCTCTGTACTGTATACTTTATATATACACAGCTCTGTACTGTATGCTTTATATATACACAGCTCTGTACTGTATACTTTATATATACACAGCTCTGTACTGTATACTTTATATATACACAGCTCTGTACTGTATACTTTATATATACACAGCTCTGTACTGTATGCTTTATATATACACAGCTCTGTACTGTATACTTTATATATACACAGCTCTGTACTGTATACTTTATATATACACAGCTCTGTACTGTATACTTTATATATACACAGCTCTGTACTGTATGCTTTATATATACACAGCTCTGTACTGTATACTTTATATATACACAGCTCTGTACTGTATACTTTATATATACACAGCTCTGTACTGTATACTTTATATATACACAGCTCTGTACTGTATACTTTATATATACACAGCTCTGTACTGTATGCTTTATATATACACAGCTCTGTACTGTATGCTTTATATATACACAGCTCTGTACTGTATACTTTATATATACACAGCTCTGTACTGTATACTTTATATATACACAGCTCTGTACTGTATGCTTTATATATACACAGCTCTGTACTGTATACTTTATATATACACAGCTCTGTACTGTATACTTTATATATACACAGCTCTGTACTGTATACTTTATATATACACAGCTCTGTACTGTATGCTTTATATATACACAGCTCTGTACTGTATGCTTTATATATACACAGCTCTGTACTGTATACTTTATATATACACAGCTCTGTACTGTATGCTTTATATATACACAGCTCTGTACTGTATACTTTATATATACACAGCTCTGTACTGTATACTTTATATATACACAGCTCTGTACTGTATACTTTATATATACACAGCTCTGTACTGTATGCTTTATATATACACAGCTCTGTACTGTATACTTTATATATACACAGCTCTGTACTGTATGCTTTATATATACACAGCTCTGTACTGTATGCTTTATATATACACAGCTCTGTACTGTATACTTTATATATACACAGCTCTGTACTGTATACTTTATATATACACAGCTCTGTACTGTATACTTTATATATACACAGCTCTGTACTGTATGCTTTATATATACACAGCTCTGTACTGTATGCTTTATATATACACAGCTCTGTACTGTATACTTTATATATACACAGCTCTGTACTGTATACTTTATATATACACAGCTCTGTACTGTATACTTTATATATACACAGCTCTGTACTGTATACTTTATATATACACAGCTCTGTACTGTATGCTTTATATATACACAGCTCTGTACTGTATACTTTATATATACACAGCTCTGTGCTGTATACGTTATATATACACAGCTCTGTACTGTATGCTTTATATATACACAGCTCTGTACTGTATACTTTATATATACACAGCTCTGTACTGTATACTTTATATATACACAGCTCTGTACTGTATGCTTTATATATACGCAGCTCTGTACTCAAGCCATAGCATCTGTATCGCTCCTTCAGTCTGCCTTTTCGTTCGGGGTTTCCAGTAACAACAAGGCCCTGGTGGCTGCTTTTTGGAATGGGCTTTCAGTTACATAAATGATGAATTAGCAGTTTTAGATCTCATAGCTACCCTGGACGATTTAATCACATTGGCCACATGTATTGGTCTGATTATCTGGGAGAGAAAAGCCCCACTATTAGCACTTTTCTTCTAGATGTCCTTGCTTCCTTATTCTTCAACCTCTGTCCTCTATCTGAGGAGGAGTGCCAGCATAGATGCAGCAATAACATATGTCTTTACTGTGGTGGCAAGGGTCACAGTGTGAAGATATTGTCTCTCCAGAATAAACTACAGTTGCATCTCAAATTGGAATATCATTAAAAAGGCATTTATCGTATTTTTCGCCATATAAGACGCACCGGCTGATAAGACGCACCTAGGTTTTTAGGGAGGAAAATAAGAAAAAAAATATTTTTGGTGGGCCTGGAACTAATGGTGGTTTGTGGATGGCACTGTTAATGGGGGGATCTGTGGATGTCACTGTTAATGGAGGGATCTGTGGATGGCATTGTTAATGGGGGGATCTTTAGATGGCACTGTTAATGGGGGCCCCTGTGGATGGCACTGTTAATGGGGGCCCATCTGTGGATGGCACTGTTAATGGCGGCCCATCTGTGGATGGCACTGTTAATGGGGGCCCATCTGTGGATGGCACTGTTAATGGGGGCCCATCTGTGGATGGCACTGTTACAAATGTGTCATCCACAGACCCCCCATCCCATAACAGTGCCATCCACAGACCCCCTGCAGCTCCAATGCTGTACCATAAAAATATAAAATATCTCCAAGTACAAATAAACTTAAAGATCACCCTTATTAATGTACTGTAACACAGACCCCAATACCTCCTTTACAATACGGGCAGGCCGGCCGGCCGGCCGGGCGGAAGCGTGACTCTCCGATGGCACATGCCTGCGCCTGCTTCATTCATAAAGCAGGCGCAGGCATGTGACGTCAGAGAGTCACGCTTCCTCCGCCCGCCCGGCCTGCCCGCATTGTAAAGGAGGTATTGGGGTCTGTGTTACAGTACATTAATAAGGGTGATCTTTAAGTTTATTTGCACTTGGAGATATTTTATGATTTTATAGTACAACACTGTGAGCGGCGGGGCCGGACCGTCCCCGCTGCAATTGCCGGCCCCAGCTCCTCCTCCCTGTCACTCCCCGCTCATACATCGCAGCCTGCGATGTAAAAAAAAAAAAATCAGCATTCGCCGCATAAGATGCAGGGACATTTTCCCCCCATTTTGGGGGGGAAAAAAGTGCGTCTTATACGGCGAAAAATACGGTATTTCAGTAATTCAATTCAAAAAGTTAAACTGATATGTTATATAGACTCATTGCACACAGAGTAATGTTTTTCAAGTATTCATTTCTTTTAATGTTGATCATTATGGTTTACAGCTAATAAAAACCTAAACGTCAGTATCTCAAAAAAATTAGTATAGTGTGAAAAAGTTCAATCTAGTAGACGTAAAGGGAACTTGTCACCTGGAATTTATGTATAGAGCTGGGGACATGAGCTGCTAGATGGCCGCTAGCACATCCGCAATTTCCAGTCCCCATAGCTTTTAGTGCTTTTATTGTGTCAAAAACGATTTGATAGATATGAAAATTAACCTTAGATGAGTCCTGCTTGTAGAGATGAGTCGAGCGTTCTCTGTTTCCGGAGCTCAGGCACGCCCACTGTGAAGGAGCTGGCACCACCCCGCATTCTCCGGCTCTCATCCTTGCTCTCCGCCGTCATAAGTGTAGAGCGCTGTAATATCGCGATACGTGAGCTAGCGCATGCGCCGCGAGATTACAGCGCTCTAGCTTTATGACGTCGAGGAGCAAGGAGGAGAGTCCTGACTCTCTGGTGTGCCCCTCTCTGTCTGGATGGCTCCTGCTACAAGTGAGTGCAGGCAGCCCTGTTTGTGAAATTAACAGAGTCCTGTCAGATGCAGGTAATTGGCCCCAAAGCCGCCTCCTCCCCTGGACAACCACATACAAGTAAAGCATTGCCCATGATATATATATATATCTCATTTTTCCCGGCGCCTCCACAACGGCATCACCGGAGGATGTCCCCGCCTCCCCAGGACAGGAAACAACGCAGAAGCTGAGCTTTAAAAGGCCCCCTCCCTTACCTGCTCCAGTTGTTTCCTCCTGTCCTCAGGAGTTCGCGGAAGTCGCTCCTGGCGCAGGGAGCTGAAGAGCAGCGCACCACCTTTTGCAGCCCAGAGTGGAGGGGTGGTGTAGAAGGCGGGAGTTATCCGGAGTCTCTCTGTACCCGGACCCGCTTTAGGTTTAAGCCCGTCGGCGACGGCAGCCTCGAGCACATCGTTCCCGCTCCAAATCTCGCGGGGAACGTGAATTGGTGAGAGGCAGTCCAGGCAGCAGCGCTGATATCATAGGCGCGACGAGTGCGCCGGAAGTTACTGCAAGCGGCAGGGAAGTGGCGTCCTACGAAGGAGCACAGCCCAGCACTCAGAGGTTCACCTTCTGGTCTTCATGTCAGCCGCCCGAACGCCAGCCTCTTCTGTCATGCCGGACGATACCTCCACCGCCCAGAGCCCGGTAAGCCTCCTCCCCATATGTCGGTGCCTTTCTTAAAATTTGATGTGGGTTGCACCAGGGGTAATTGTGCCATTCTGGTCACCGGTGAGGTATAAAAATATCTCATTGCCTTATAGGGCAGAGAATCGGGCACGAAATCCAGCGGGGACCCCAAGAAAGGAAGTGTACTATGTGCAGGAAGACCCTGCCATTGAAATCTAATAAGTCCCTGTGTCAAAAATGCATTGACAAGGTGGTCTCTGAAGAATCCCCATCACTTATATAATCCATGAAGGGGTTAATTAGGGACTAAATAAAGTCTGCCCTGCAGGGATTAGGCCCATCCCAGCCATCTACCTCCCAGAATCCTCCCCAAAATCGAAGTCAGTGGAGACTGTAAACTTGGACGAAGGCGAAATACACTCTTGTCCTCGGAAGAATCCGAAATAGAGTCATTCAGGCAGGCCGTACTGTGCACCTTAAGATACAGATAGACTGCTAAAAGCCATAAAAAGTACAATGAACATTGAGGACCCCAAAGAACCTCAGTCGGTCCAGGATAAAATATTCCACAGATTGGGGGAAAAGAAAAGAGAGTATTTCCAATGCATAGTAGCATAGAATCTCTCATTTCCAGAGAATGGAAAAATCCCGAAAAGCATAATCCCATTCCGGTGCATTTAAAAGGAAATACCCATTTGAGGATAAGGTCTCCGCCATCTGGGATAAAACCCAGAAAATCGACGCCCCAGTGGCAAAAATCTCCAAGAGATCGGCACTGCCATTTGAGGACATGGGCCTCTTAAAAGATCCCATAGATAAAAGATGTGAAGGATACCTTAAGCGAGCATGGGAAGTAAATACAGCCATGTTAAGACCCAGTATTGCAGGGGCGTGTACAGCCGGATCCCTATCCATCTGGCTATCAGAATTTGGAAGAGAATATAGCAGCCGGTACCCCTAGAGAAGAATTATTAGGGGCAATTCTCCTCCTTAAACAGGCCTGTAACTTCCTTTCTGATACCTCCACTGATCTAATTAAATTATCAGCAAGGTCGGCTGCTCTCTCGAACGCTTCTCGCAGGGCAATTTGGCTCCGGTCCTGGTCCGGGGATGCAAGTTCCAAAAGCCGGCTGTGTGCTATTCCCTGTGAGGGTGATAAGTTATTTGGGTCAGTGCTTGAGGATATTCTTAAAAGGCCTCAGACAGAAAAAAAGTTTTCCCTCAGATTCAAAATTTTATCAGCAGAGAAGGTCCTTTCAGTAATCAAAGGAGATTCAAAACGGACCAGAAAAAGAGAGTACTCTGGCAGATGGCAGTCATCCAGGGGAAAGGCCAGAGGATACCTGTTCAACACAGATTCCTCATCAAAAACCCCAAGGAATCTGGACAATGACGCTAGGTTACAGGTAGGCGGCAGGCTAAAAGCATTTTCTGCAGCCTGGAAAAGATCACATCCTCCCAATGGGTGAAAAAACATTAGAAGAGGGGTACAAAATAGAATTCTGCAATCCCCTGCACAAAATTACACATTTAACATGCCTTTCCGTCAACCGCAGAAACAACAAACCCTGGAAGTGGAAATTCATTCCCTTCTACAAAAACAGGTCCTAGTTCAAGTCCCACAACACCAAGAAAAACAGGGTTTTAATCTCCAATTTTCTTAATTCAAAACCCAACGGGTCATTCAGGCTCATAATAAATTGTAAAGCTTAAATAGTTGGCGAGCACTCCATCTGGTAAAGGAAAGTATTAGACTTTTAATAAAATAATCTAATGATCTAGTAAGGCTTAAACAAATGACCTGATAAAAACAATAGGAATACAATAATAAAAATACATATAAAATGCAAACCGTGTATTCAATATACTGCTAATAATGAAAGTATGATTGAAATGGATCTGTACTCGAATAGTGGGCTCTGAATGAATAATCTATATGGCTGGAGTCGTAGTAATTGAGTTATAGCCTCAAGATCAGAGTCTCTCCTGTCCTGTCCATCCGAGAGTGCACTAAAGCGGTTAGTTGTTTATTCACTGCACCAACATGTGACACGGGCTTGGTGGACTCAAGGTTGTAAAAGTCCATATACAGTTCTTAATGTCCAATCCTTGTTTATGGATCAGAAGTAAGTGGTTGAGAATATATTTCTCTTACCTCTATTCGGTGAATCAAGAGGTGGATAAGAACGCCACACGTATGAGCGGAGATAGCGTCTTCCGCCGTGCTTACCCGGCAGGTTCCCCTGAGGTCTCGCGATACTCGGCGTGGTTTCCCCTTGTTACCTGGGAGACGCGTTCCTCAAACGGGGATGTGGTTTATCAATATTGCAAGTAATCTTATTTACAGCATGGCCATGCTTAAACTTTATGGAGTTCTTTCTTAGTCGGCGGTCCAAACCAGACGCGTTTCAGGATAACTCCGATCCCTTCCTCAGTGGTATCGCCGATATTACTGTGTCTCCATTTTATAACTGCCAGGGTTTCATCAAACATGTGGTGCTGGATTTTTCAAGCCATAATGGATTATTAGACCGATTGGAGTAGCCACACTATAATCTCCTGGTTAGTCCACAAATCAATTACATTGCTAGCAAATTAAACATCCAATTCCTTTATGCTCTGATTGCATATCCTATCATGAGGGAATGTCTAATATTAGATGTCTAAAAGGGAGATCCCTCAAATGCACACCTGCGTCTTCGATGCGGTTTCGATGCATTTTTGTTATACTTGTACATTTTTCACTCTAGACTCCTTATATGTATATTTACACAATCAATAAGGCTTTTGAATCTCATGTGTTATATACTAAAAATAAATCCATAAGAGTATTCTGCACTAGAAAACACCCTGCAGATCCACAATTGCTAATAAACATCTAAAAGAGAAATCTCTCAAAACGCACCTGCGTTTTCGATGCATTTCAATGCATTTTGTTATAATTATGCATTTTTTCACTCTAGACTCCTTATGTGTTTTTATACACAGTCAATGAAGCTTTTAGATCTCATGTGTTGCATACCGAAGCACATCCATAAAAATATTCCACATATAAGAGCATACTGCAAATCCAAGGTTGCTCTACATGGTGGCATCTACCATAATTATAGAGACTACACTATTTCGGGTTTGATAATTCCACATCTATTGTCTGTTGTAATATTCTACCTATTCCATTCATAAAGTATCATGAGGTTCACTCTTGATCATCATATGTCAGAATAGCTTGATAGAAGTAATTAGACTTAGTGCCCATGGTCAAGACGGTGTCACAGTGTCGGAAAACGGCCAGACTGCGACACTGAGATCGACACATGGGCACATAGTCTATAGGAAGCCAAACAATTCGGCCTCGCTATTCAGACCCACTGGTAATAGTGATCCAAATTCATAGATCCTCCGTGACTCAATCCTCGACATCTGTTTGATATAGTCACCACCCCGCCAATGGCGATCTACCTTCTCCAATGCCACAAAAATAAATTAGATGGATCTTTGTTATGTACTTCTTCATAATGTTTTGACAGACAATGCTTCTCATAGCCTTTTCTGATATTGGCTATATGTTCGGACAATCGAGTCCGCAATGAACGTTTTGTTCTGCCCACATACTGTTTTCTACATGGGCATTGGATGAGGTAGATCACCCCAGATGAATTGCAAGTTAGACAGTCCTTGATTTCCCAAGTGTGGTCATTCTGAGTGGAAACAACCATATTCGTTTTCCGTGGTGCGTTGCTGAGACCACACGCAACACATTTGCCACACTTGTGAAATCCTTTCAATTTCAGCCAGGAACCCATTAGACCATTCTTTGATTTGGGATTAAATGTCATAATAGAAGGGGCTACCTTCAAGCCCAAACTAGGTGCTCTTGTGAACGTGATCAGTGGTTTAGTGGGTAGGAGATGGCCTATCGATTTATCACTCAAAATGTGGTGCAAATGTGTATTAATAATTCTCTGAATATCTTTATAATTGTTGTTGAATGGGAGGATCAACCTCGTTTTAATGTTTTTTGTGCATCTAGGCCTTCTTTCATTTCCTTCCCCAGAAAAAACTTTTTCTATCCTGTTTTCTTATTTTCTCCAATGCCCTGTCAATTAACACTTCGGGATAGTCCTTCTGTAGAAACTGATCTTTTAATCCTATGGCCTCTGATTCAAAGTCTAGATCTTGTGTACAATTCCTTTTAATTCTCCGGAACTGTCCGATCGGGATATTGAGCAGCCAGTTTGGTAAATGGCAGCTATTAAATTGTATAAAGCTGTTCCTCATGGCTGGTTTAAAATAGGTCTTACAGTTATATCTATTCCCTTGTCTAGTGATCAACGGATCTAAGAATTCTATGTCATCCTTAATGTTGGGGGTGAATATCAGGTTCAAATGATTATGGTTAATCTCCTTTAGGAAACCATCCAGCTAATTTTACCCTGTTTCCAAATGAAAATAATATCATCGATATACCGCTGCCAGAGGACCAGATCCGCCCCCAGTCTTGGAGTGATGGTTTGTGACTCCCATTCTGCCAAAAATAAATTCGCATAACTCGGGCGAATCTGGTCCCCATGGCGGTACCGCAATTCTGTAAATAAAAACCTCCATCAAAATAGAAGTAATTGTGGTTCAAAATGTAATTGATCCCTTCCACTACGAAGTCCACATGGGAATCACTCAGTCTTCCTTCTTTAGTTAATTGCTGCCTAATTGCTGTAGTGCCCTGTTGATGGTCAATAACTGTGTAAAGGGACTGGATATCCAATGTACCCATGATCCAATCAGGTTCCACTACCAGTGTTTCCAAAATTTTAATAATTTGTGTAGTGTCTTTAATATATGAATTGGTCATTTTGACCAGTGGTTGTAACTGTATATCTATATATTTGGATAAGTTAGAAGTGATCGACCCTATGCCGGAGACAATTGGTCGCCCAGGTGGTTTTTTTCATACATTTGTGTACCTTGGGCAGGCAATAAAAGACAGGTAGTCTTTTCTGTGTACCCAGAATAAATTCGTATTCTTGCTGGGAAATTAGTGTTGATTCCAGTCCCTTTTCACAGTATAGTTTCAGTTCTTGCTCGAACTTCACTACCGGGTTACCTTTTAGTTTAGTGTAGGTTTCACTCCCCATCAATTGTCTTAAGCACTCCTGATTGTAATCTGCAGTATCCAAAATTACAACCGCCCCTCCCTTATCGGCTGGGCGGATTGTAATCGCTTCATTACTTTGTAGTTGTTTCAAAGCACTCCTCTCTTCTCTAGTTAGGTTATCCCTATTTCTAGTTTTTATTTTTAATCTCCTAATGTCCTTTTCTATATTTTTCTCAAAGGCCGCCATTTCTTTACTTATCTCTGTTCTGGGGAACCATGTGGATTTCTTTTTTAATGAAGAGTATCCTCCCTTTCCTGGCTTTATCATATTAGTCTCTCGGGGATTTTCAAAGCATATTTCTTCAGGCAAATGTTCCTCATAAATTTTTGTAAACCAACATATGTGGAGAATCTATCTAATTTTTCAGTAGGGGCAAATTTTAGACCTTTATTTAACAATAGTGTCTGTGATTTAGTCAATGTGACTGAACTCAAATTGATAACTATATCTGTGTCCTTGTTTAACCCCTTTGGGACACATGACGTACCGGTACGGCATGTTTCCCGAGTCCTAAGGACACATGACGTACTGGTACGTCATGAGTTGTTCCGATCACTGCTGCTCAGCTGGCAGTGATCGGAACAAGCTACCTGCTGAAATCATTCAGCAGGTACCTTGTTACACTGCCCAGGGGGTCCTGTGACCCCCATATGAGCGATCGCTGCAAACCGCAGGTCAATTCAGACCTGCGGTTTGCAGCGCTTCTGTGCGATCTCTGATCCCCGCGGTCTATGACCGCGGGGATCAGAGAGTTAATGCCCCAAACTGTTTTATTTTTAACCCCCTGCAGCCCCCAATCATATTGTGGCTGCGGGGGTGCAGGGGGTGGTTGCGGGCGGCGCGAGGCGGGCGGTGCGGCAGGCGGGATCGCGATCCCCGCCCGCCTCCTCTGTAATCTATCCCTGGTGTCTAGTGGTTCTATCAGAGTGCCAGCACATTGCTGACACTCTGATAGAAACGGCTGGCATCTGTGCTGCAGATGCCAGCCGTTTAACCTCTCCGTACCGCGGTCCGTAAGGACCGCGGTATGGAAGGGTTAACAGGGAGGAGCGCTCCCTCCCTCTCCCATCGGGGGCTGCTGTGCCTTTGCAGCCCCCAACAGGATGGGATCGCAGAGGGAGGGAGCTCCACTCCTCCCCATCCATCACCCCCTGCCCAGTTATGGCAGCGGGTGATGGTTGCCATGGAGACAGGACGCTTTCAGAAGCGTCCTGCTCTCCATGGTGCTGAAAGTCTGAATAGACCTGCTAAAGGTCTATTCAGACTTTCTAAAGTACAAAATACAGTACAGTGCACTATATAGTGTACTGTACTGTATTATACAGACACCAGATCCACTGGATCTTTCAGAACCAAGTGGGTCTGGGTCAAAAAATGTAAAAAAGTGAAAAAAAGTAAAAATGAAAAAACACATATCACTGAATAAAAATTAAAAAAATAAAATACACTACACATATTAGGTATCGCGCGTCCGTAAAAACCTGCTCTATAAAAATATCACATGAATGAACTCCTCAGGTGAACGCCATAAAAAAACCCCAAAAATGGTGTAAATAAGCCATTTTTTGGCACATTACATCACTAAAAGTTTAATACAAAGCGATCAAAAAGGCGTTTGTCTCCCAAAATAGTACCTATCAAACCGCCATCTCATCCCGCAAAAAACGAGCCCCTACCTAAAATAATTGGCCAAAAATAAAAAACTATGCCTCTCAGACTAAAACATGATTTTTTTTGTTTCAAAAATGCTTTTAGTGTTAAATGTAAAAAAAAAATTAAAAAGTAGACATATTGGGTATCTCCACGTCCGTAAGAATCTGCTCTATAAAAATATCACATGACCTAACCCCTCAAGTAAACACTGTAAAAATAATAATAAAAACTTTGTCAAAAAGCCATTTTTTGCCACCTTACATCACAAAAGTGTAATAGCAAGCGATCAAAAAGTCATATGACCCCCAAATAGTGCCAATCTAACCGTCACTTCATCCCGCAAAAATGATACCCAACCTGAGACAATTGCCTAAAAACTGAAAAATATATGGCTCTCAGACTATGGAGATACTAAAACATGTTTTTTTCATTCAAAAGGATATTATGTGTAAAACCAAAATAAATAAAAAAGGTATACATATTATGTATCGCCACGTCCGTAAGGACCTGCTCTATAAAAATATAACATGACCTAACCCCTCAGATAAACGCCGTAAACATAAAAATAAAAACGTTGTCAAACAAGCCATTTTTTGTCACCTTACATCACAAAAAGTGTAATAGTAAGCGATCAAAAAGTCATATGCACCCCAAGATAGTACCATTCAAACCACCATCTCATCCCGCAAAAAATGAGCCCTACATAGGACAATCGCCCAAAAAAAAAAATATATATGGCGCTCAAACTATGGAGACACTAAAGCGTGATTTTTTTGTTTTAAAAAATATTATTGTGTAAAACTTATATAAATAAATAAAAAGTATACATATTATGTATCGCCGCGTCCGTCACAACCTTATCTATATAAATAACACATGACCTAACACCTCAGCTGAACACAGCAAAAAAAAAAAAAAATACGGTGTCAAAAGCCATTTTTGTCACCTTACATCTACAAAAGTGTCATAGCAAGCGACCAAAATGTCATATGCACCCCAAGATGGTGCCAATCAAACCGCCATCTCATCCCGCAAAAATGAGCCCCTACATAACACAGTCGCCCAAAAAAATAAAATAAAACTACTATGGCTTTCAGAATGTGGAGACACTAAAAAAATTATTTTCAAAAATGCTTTATTATGTAAAACTGAAACAAAAACCCCAAAAAGTAGTCATATTTGGTATTGTCGCGTCCGTAACAACCTGCTCTATAGAAATAGCACACAATCTAACCTGTCAGTTCAACTATGTAAATAACAAAAATAAAAACAGTCCCAAAACAGCAATTTTTTGCAAATTTTCCATTTTGATCCATTTTTGCAGTAACAAAGCAGGGTTAACAGCCAAACAAAACTCAATATTTAATGCCCTGATTCTCTTGTTTGCACAAACACCCCATATGTGGTCGTAAACTACTGTATGGCCAAACGGCAGGGCACAGAAGGAAGGGAACGCCATATGGTTTTGGAAGACAGATTTTGCTGGACTGGTTTTTTGACACTATGTCACATTTGAAGCCCCCTGATGCGCCCTACAGTAGAAACTCCAAAAAGTGACCCCATTTTGAAAACTACGGGATAAGGTGTCAGTTTTGTTGGTACTATTTTAGGGTAAACATGATTTTTGGTTGCTCTATATTACACTTTTTTGAGACAAGGTAACAAAAATAGAAATTCGGAAATTTCATCTCCATTTGCCAATAACTCTTGTGGAACACCTAAAGGGTTAACAAAGTTTGTAAAACTGGTTTTGAATACCTTGAGGGGCGTAGTTTCTTAGATGGAGTCACTTTTATGGAGTTTCTACTCTAGGGGTGCATCGGGGGGCTTCAAATGGGACATGGTGTCAAAAATCCAGTCCAGCAAAATCTGCCTTCCAAAAACCATATGGCGCTCCTTTCCTTCTGCGCCCTGCAGTTTGACCATACAGCAGTTTACGACCACATATAGGGTGTTTCTGAAAACTACAGAATCGGGGCAATAAAAATTGAGTTTTGTTTGGCTGTTAACCCTAGCTTTGTTACTGGAAAAAATGGATTCAAACGGAAAATTTTTCAAAAAATCGAAATTCTGAAATTTTATCTTCTTTTGCCATTAACTCTTGTGGAAAACCTAAAGGGTTAATGATGTTTGTAAAATCAGTTTTGAATACCTTGAGGGGTGTAGTTTCTAGAATGGGGTAATTTTTGGGTGGTTTCTATTATGTAAGCCTCACAAAGTGACTTCAGACCTGAACTGGTCCCTAAAAAGTGGGTTTTTGAAAATTTCTGAAAAATTTCAAGATTTGCTTCTAAACTTCTAAGCCTTGTAACGTCCCCAAAAATAAAATGGCATTCCCAAAATGATCGATACATGAAGTAGACATATGGGGAATGTAAATCAATAACTTTTTTTGTCAATATTACTATATATTATAGAAGTAGAGTAATTGAAACTTGGAAAATTGCAAATTTTTCAAAATTTTTGGTAAATTTGGTATTTTTTTATAAATAAAAATTAAATTTTTCGACTTCATTTTACCACTGTCATGAAGTACAATATGTGACGAAAAAACAGTCTCAGAATGGCCTGGATAAGAAAAAGCGTTTTAAAGTTATCACCACATAAAGTGACAATGGTCAGATTTTGAAAAAATGGCCTGGTCCTTAAGGTGAAATAGGGCCGTGTCCTTAAGGGGTTAATATCTCGTGTGTTGATTTCCTCTTTCTTTACTTCTTCTAGTCCTTCTTGTCCTCCTCTGTAGTTTTGGTGATGTGATCTTTGTGTGTCTCTGTAATTTCTCCCTCTGTGTGAATAGTGTTCCCTTTTCTGTGGTTTGTACTGATGATAATCCTCTGTGTGGTAATTCCTCTGTCTCAAATTGTATGGGTGTGTGTCGATACTTCCTGATTGTGTCTCAAGGGAGTTTTTTCCATATATCTGGGCGGTGTTCTCTCTTGGTATCTCATTCGTGGTTTGTGATGTGCAGGGGTGTGGTCTAAAAATGTTCCTCTGATAGCTGTTCATATCTAGTGTTGACTGGTATTGCATAATTCGTCTGATTGTCTGTGTTTTTTTAGAATATATCTTATTTGGAGTCTCCACCGGGTTAATAGCCCTCGTATTCTCCATGGGTTTCTCCATCCTTTGTTTATAAGATATATTCAAATGCTTTTTAGTTTTCCTATTAATAATCTCACTTTCTACTTTATCTAGTCCCTTGCACAATTTAGTTTGCCATTCATCAAAATCCTCATTCCTCGGGAGTTTCTCTATTTGTTCTTTTAATTTAATTATTTTCTCATTTAACTCCCCTAATATCTCTGTTCTTCTTTTAATAATAAGTTGCATTAGTGAGACTGAATGTCAAACCAATAAAGTGTTCCATTCATCTTCAAATTTCTCACTATACAAATCCTGTGCCGGGGCTTTATTGATTTGTAAACCTTTTGGTATTTTGCCATATGCTATGTATTGTTGTAGAGACCTGATCTCCCAGTGTTGTCTTAACTGTTTATGTAACAGACCTTCTAAATCCCGAAATATTTCTACCATACCTTTATTATTCTCTTTTAAAACAACATCATCAGCCTCATTAAATTCAAAGGTGTCTGCTGTTCGTTTTTGCTTTCCAGATGGTGCCAGATGTCCATACCGTCTACCTGTGGAGCTCACACGTAATGGTGAATTGAAAATCTAGTAAACCAAAAACTGTAACGGTGGCTCACTCAGGTGATTGTATGGATAGGTGCTGCAAGCCAAGCAGAGGAACACCAACCCTCTAGAAATTAAACAAACAGTAAAGCTTAAATAGTTGGCGAGCACTCCATCTGGTAAAGGAAAGTATTAGACTTTTAATAAAATAATCTAATGATCTAGTAAGGCTTAAACAAATGACCTGATAAAAACAATAAGAATACAATAATAAAAATACATATAAAATGCAAACCGTGTATTCAATATACTGCTAATAATGAAAGTATGATTGAAATGGATCTGTACTCGAATAGTGGGCTCTGAATGAATAATCTATATGGCTGGAGTCGTAGTAATTGAGTTATAGCCTCAAGATCAGAGTCTCTCCTGTCCTGTCCATCCGAGAGTGCACTAAAGCGGTTAGTTGTTTACTCAAGGTTGTAAAAGTCCATATACAGTTCTTAATGTCCAATCCTTGTTTATGGATCAGAAGTAAGTGGTTGAGAATATATTTCTCTTACCTCTATTCGGTGAATCAAGAGGTGGATAAGAACGCCACACGTATGAGCGGAGATAGCGTCTTCCGCCGTGCTTACCCGGCAGGTTCCCTGAGGTCTCGCGATACTCGGCGTGGTTTCCCCTTGTTACCTGGGAGACGCGTTCCTCAAACGGGGATGTGGTTTATCAATATTGCAAGTAATCTTATTTACAGCATGGCCATGCTTAAACTTTATGGAGTTCTTTCTTAGTCGGCGGTCCAAACCAGACGCGTTTCAGGATAACTCCGATCCCTTCCTCAGTGGTATCGCCGATATTACTGTGTCTCCATTTTATAACTGCCAGGGTTTCATCAAACATGTAGTGCTGGATTTTTCAAGCCATAATGGATTATTAGACCGATTGGAGTAGCCACACTATAATCTCCTGGTTAGTCCACAAATCAATTACATTGCTAGCAAATTAAACATCCAATTCCTTTATGCTCTGATTGCATATCCTATCATGAGGGAATGTCTAATATTAGATGTCTAATAAATTTAAAACAGTTAAACCTGTATATTCAATACAAAAGATTCAAAATGGAATCGATCAAGTCAACAACAAATCTATTATCTCAGAACTGTCACATGGCAAGCATAGATCTTTCCGACGCATACTATCACGTCCCCATACATCAGGACTTCCAAAAATTTCTTAGAATTGCCGTATCCCTAAAGGGAAGGGAGAGTCACTTCCAGTTTCAAGCCCTCCCTTTGGAATATCCTCGGCCCTCAGAGTCTTCTCAAAAGGAACCAGGGTTTTTTCACTTACAAGGGATAGTCGTCATTCCCTACTTAGACGACCTGTTGATAACCAGTTTCTCGGAGCAGGTGCTCCAGTCTCACCTAGGTTTAGTTCAGGAGAAGCTCACAGAATTAGGATGGCTGATAAACAAAGAAAAGTCGGACTTAGTCCCAGGACAACAAAAAATCTTTCTAGGGATCATGCTAGATTCCAGCAAGTGCATGTCCTTCCTGCCCACGGAAAAACAGATGGCAGTCTCTCAAAAGGTCTCAATATTCTGCAGACAAAAGGTAGCCTCTATAAGAGACATCATGACACTGTTAGGACACCTAACGTCCACAATCCCAGCAGTAAGATGGGCCCAACACCACTCCAGACCCCTACAGTCATTTCTTCTACAGGTTTGGGATACAAAACAGACAAGCCTAGAAAAACTAGTAAAGATCCCCCACCAAGTAAAAATATCCCTGTATTGGTGGAGAATTGGGAAGAATCTTCAGCGGGGGTTTTTGGTGCCCAACAAATCCTATTTTGGTTACTACAGACGCAAGTGCTCACAGCTGGGGGGACACGCTCAGGAAATATAGTCCAGGGCACCTGGGACCAAGATCTGTTAGACGCGTCTTCAAATCTAAGAGAACTGAATGCAGTCTTCAAAGTCCTCCAGGCATGGCAACCAATGGTAGCCTCCCAACATGTAAGGGTACTTTCCGACAACGCCACAGCTGTGGTTTATTTAAATCGGCAAGGAGGTACAAAAAGCAAAAGGTTAGCGGCGCTATCAAGAACAATTTTTTTGCTGGGCGGAAAAACATAAAGTCCCTAACAGCCGTCCATATAAAGGGCAAAGAAAACAATGTAGCAGACTTCCTAAGCAGAAGACAATTAAGGAAAGGGAGTGGCCCCTAGATCCACAAATATTCGGGAGATTGTTTTCAAATAGGGAGCCCCTGCAATAGATCTATTCGCAGACCTAAGAAACAGGCAAGTGAAAGAGTTCTGCTCTCTCTCAGCCCAAGATGGTCCTCTTTGGGTAGATGCCCTGTCCGCCCCTTGGCCAAGGGTACTATTATATGCCTTTCCCCCGTTCAGTCTCATTCCTTGGGTCCTAATAAAAGCATTAGAGGAGAAATCTCATCTGATACTAATTGCTCCATTTTGGCCCAAGAGGTCATGGTTTCCTCTGTTATCCCAGCTAGCGGGGAACAATTTCTGGACTCTCCCATCCTACCCAGGACTCCTCCGTCAGAACACTTCTTCCTAAGACAGAAGGGTCTGTCAGACGCCGTAATTGCCACAATCCTTACTAGTAAAAAGGACTCTACCTCAAAAATCTATTTATGGGTATGGAAGGCATTTCATAAGTTTGCAGGCAACAGAGGGGTACAGCATAAGCAGCCTGACATACCTCTCATCCTGGAATTTCTCCAGTCAGGGCTAGACAAGGGGTTAAAACCCATTACTCTAAAAGTCCACATATCAGCCCTAAGTAATTACTTTGATATTAGACTTGCAGAGATACCGTTAATCAGACGATTTCAAAAAGGGGCGGTCAGGAAGGTCCCATTTGTACATTGCTCCATCCCTTCTTGGGACCTCAATCTTGTCTTACAGGTTCTAATAGATCCGCCCTTTAAACCTCTCCAAGATATACCCTTAAAAATGCTAACAAGGAAAACGACATTTTTAATAGCCATCACCTCAGCAAGGAAAGTTGGGGAGATTCAGGCCTTCTCCTGCAAACCGCCTTATCTCAGAATTTTGGATGATTGCATCATCCTCAAGCATACCCCTTGTTTCTCCCTAAAGTAGTCTCAAAGTTCCACCGACAACAGGAAATTTGTTTACCCTCCTTCTGCCCAAACCCCTCCTCGGACGTGGACAGAAGATTCCATAACCTGGATGTAAGATGGTGTATCCACTCTTACTTAGATTTTTCAACTTCATTTAGGAAATCAGACCATCTTCTCCTGCAGTTTCAGAGTCAGAACAAGGGGGCAGTGGCGAGTAAAGGCACGATCTCAAGATGGATCAGAAGTACAATTGAGTTTTGTTACCAACAGAATAACCTCACTCCCCTTTTGGATTAAAAGCTCATTCCACCAGAGCCATCTCGACGTCATGGGCGGAATATGCCTCAGCATCAATAGAACAAATTTGCAAAGCAGCCACATGCACAAATCCGAATACCTTCTTTAAACATTATAAACTGGACGTCTTGGATAATTCTGAGTTATCGTTCGGCAGAAAAGTTCTCTCTGCAGTAGTCCCACCCTAGGGATGAAAGTAGTTTCTCTGTTAGTCCTTCGGTGATGCCGTTGTGGAGGCGCCGGGGAAAAGAGTTAATTACTCTTACCGGTAATTTAATTTTCCAATAGCCTCCACAACAGCACTGGAGTTTCCCTACCCATTGTTTGCTTTGTTTCATTGAAGTGTCTGTTGTATGACTTAATATTTCAATACACTTCTTGCAGCAAAATCGAGTCCTTTCAAAGCTCAGCTTCTGCGTTTCCTGTCCTGGGGAGGCGGGGACATCCTCCGGTGATGCCGTTGCGGAGGCTATTGGAAAATCCAATTACCGGTAAAAGTAATTAACTCTATCTCCTATTCTATCTATCTATCTATCTTTCCATCTATCCTATCTCATCTATCTATACCATCTATCTATCCCATCTATCTTTCTATATACTATGTATAAAAGATCCGTTAGCCCACATGTTTTTTGCTGGACTTTTGTAGGAGGGAAAGACGTGGTACTCTACACTTTCCCATCCTGCAGAGTCCTCAAAAAAAGATTTTTTGTTACACTGGAACTCCATGGTGCTGGATGTCACAGTATGGCATCTACTGTGTATGTTGATTGTATGCGTTTCGAAATGTCAGCTTTTACAATCATGCATCTGTGAGAGAGCTGCCTCTATGCGCACTGAGGTGACTTGTTGAATCAGACATTCGCCGCTTACAATTTACGCATCAGACACCCAGGAGTTAATCAAGTAGTCTTTTAATCCGGAGATTGTATTACAAGATGTGCAGGGAATCCAGATGGTAAAAGAATTATGCCAAGAATAAACTCCTAGCTAAGGCTACTTTCACACTTGCGTTCGTGTGATCCGGCAGGCAGTTCTGTCGTCGGAGCTGCCTGCCGGATCCGCAGATCAGTGTGACAACTGACAGCATTTGTAGACGGATCCGTCTACAAATGCATTACAAGAACGGATCCGTCTCTCCGCTTGTCATGCGGATGGACGGATCCGTCTTGCAGTTGTTTCGCAATGCCGGATCCGGCACTAATGCAAGTCAATGGGAATTAATGCCGGATCAGGCATTTTGGACGGACATAATACCGCAGCATGCACAGACCGGAAGGACGGATCCGTCCTGCAGTTGTTTCGCAATTCGAATCCGGCACTAATGCAAGTCAACGGTAATTAATGCCGGCATTCCGACTACTCATCAGGCATTTTGGACGGACATAATACCGCAGCATGCTGCGGTATTATGTCCGCCTAAACGCCTGACAGTGACTGACTGGAAGGCATACTGATGCAAACTAAACAGATTTCTATCCATTCAGAATGCATTGGGATATGCCTGATCAGTAGTTTTCCGGCATAGAGCCCTTTTAACGGAACTCTATGCTGGAAAAGAATAACGCAAGTGTGAAAGTACCCTAAGAAGATGGAGATTCTCCTCAGAAAGCTGAACACACATTGAGAGCAAAGCATGACTGGGAAAAAGGGAGTGGCTGGGCTGAACTAACTAGAAGCTGAAACAGAGGGGGGAGTAGAAGAGTGGAGCATATCGATACACAATGCAAGATACTGAAACAGAACACTCCTCGTTTGGAATCAGTAGATACCACTATATATATGCATACAGTTGAATTGTATAAAATAACAATAGCTTGCAGATGCAATAATGTCCAACTACCTGAAAAGGAAACATGCAATGAACATTTATTCAAATTAAAAAGGATATGTCTTCAGTGCAGGCCATAGAGCTGGTACTGGAAACAGTCTTCTTAGAAGATGTTGAGCATCTTGGTAGAAGGAATTTCAACATGGAAGTTCTGCAGGCATGAGTAACACAACTTCTGTAACTGGGCGGAAGAAGGTCTTCATTACTCCACCTCTCGCGGTTCTTACTTCCACCTTACAAATCTTCCCATCCGAACTAGAAACGACTTTAGTAATAAGTCCAGTAGGCGAGTCAAGACGATCAACTTGGTTGTTTCATAACAGAACAAAATCTCCTTCCTTTAAATGAGGTCTTGGTTCTTGCCACCTTCTGCATTCTTGCAAGAGGCAGAGGAACTTTATGCTCCACCTTTTCCAGAACTGATTAGCGAGATGTTGTACCTGCTTCCACGAAGCTTAGATGATGGAGATCATCTCCTGCACGACGATGAATGTGATCTTCTCTTACTGGTTATTGAAGGTGACCGAGACCTCTTATGCACCACAGATGTGGATTTCTTCTTTTTTTACTACAGGAGATTGTCTGTTGCTTTCATTAGAAGCTGAGCGAGACTTGGTTCTCCTTGATGCCAAAGATTTAGAATGTAACTTCACGGTCTGTGTCACCGATTTAGAGCGAGAGCGATTATTTTGTGAGGCTGATTTAGATGTAGATTGCTTTTTGTCTATGGTTCGTGAACCACTGAAGAAGGGGATACTCACCCGAAACGCGTATGGTCAGGACCCCTCTATAGCCTAGTTCATACCGGCATTTTCCAATACTGTGCGTTACTTCAATGTGGGATATCGCGGAAGACATAGATCCAAGTGAACCCGGATATCAAAGGGTCCATGAAGACGCCGAGCCCAAAGGAATACCGCTTGTAAGGACGATACAGAAAGGCTGACGTCCGGAGTGGGTAATGTAACACACATCAGCGCAGTGGATACTGTTTCTCGGTTGCCGGTAACATTTAGACACGTGTCACGAACCAATCCAGCGGACGCCGCTGAAGTTAACACACAGCGGGACGCCGCTGTTGCATTCAGTTTGAGACGCCAAAGGCACTTGTAGTGCGCCAGAGGAGAGCATTAACTCCCGTTTTTTGGTGTGGAGGCTGTAGGCACGCATTGGGGACTGCTGCAATTATATACAAGATTTTGGGACTTTACTAATAGTAATTAATGTGTCAGCTTGAAAGAGGTTATATTCCTTTAGTGGCTCTTACATTGTATCGCTGCTATCAATATCGCTGCTATTGAGACCGTATTGAAAGGACACTGCTGCTATTGTTTATGCACTTTAATTGGTTATTTATTGGAGGTCACAATCTATGTGATGCACTTTATGCATTATTTGCACTTTGTTGTATTGACACTTTTTAGCAAGGTATTTGAATTGTGGATATTTAATACTTTTTGCACATTGCAATGGCACCATAGTATTTGCGCTATTTTATCAATAAATTCTCATTCCCATACATCAGTGGAGTGCCCAGATTTTATACATTAATTCTTTACTTCTGAGGTGTTGGGTGATATCACCTCTCTGAGAGCACCCCGTTATATTGCCCTAATACCCTGTGCGCCATATACAAATACCACTTTAAGTTCCAGTTAACCCCTATGGTTTACCGGAGAAAGTTCCGTACCATCCAGAAAGGGTCCACAGACTGTTATGCAGATGTGGCTAGCCGCCTATGCACTACATTCCATCAATGGACTCGGACCCTTAAGGAAAAAACTTATGCTAACCTTGAGGATTTGATGATCCATGACCAGCTCCTCGCTGTATGCCCTACAGACATGAGACAGTTTGTGCTAGAGTGCAAGCCCCAGTCTCCCAAAGAAGCCGCAGAGCTGGCAGACATGTTTGTCGCAACCTGGGTGCCGGACATTCGCAAATCTGTGGTGGCGGACGTTCGCAGGCCTATAGTATCAGACATCCGTAAACCCCTGGTACCTGACAGCCGCAAAACTCCAGTACCCGACAAGGTCAGAGCCATGTCCCATAACTGGAGAGAAGGCAGGCCCGCTGGCCCTGTGAACCGTGAGACAACCAGGCCCTGGTGTGAGCTGTGTCGCAGGCCCGAGCCTGACCAAGCAAACCTGCTACGCAGGGAAGCCAGCCCAACCAAATAGCCAGGCAGCTAGCACCGTGACAACGCCAAGCCCTAAGGGGGCCAACACCTTCACACTTGCCCCATCCGCTGAATTGCTGGTCGGGGATCCAAGGTGCAAGGCGGATCCCAGAATCACCAGCCCATCACTTTGAACGGCCAGACACCGATGCAGATGTCACCTTAGTCCGTTCACATCTTGTTACGGAAAAGGATATCCTTTCAGGAAAGTACCTCACTCTGACTGGAGTTGGGGGCACTCGCACTCATGTGGGCCATCCCAAGTCACCATCGATTGGGGAATGGGATGTCAAAAGCAAGTTGTTGGGGTCCTAGATTATATCCTGTCGCTACAGTGCTTGTCACCCTTGTTTGCCGTTATGAGTACCCTGCGGACATGCAGGAGATCCAAGCAGGACTCCCTGACCAAACCAGGTACTGTTCAACCCTTTGGGGAAACTGGGAGACGGGGACTCTTTACCTGCTATTTCTACCATCCCTAACACATCTAGGCGGGAGGTATCAGATTAAAAGGTGCAAGCAACTGAATATAATTTGCCGATTTCTGCACCTGTCATTGTTGATCCAAATGCATGTGTTAGTGTTAACAATGGTGATATAAATGATGCTGTACCTGTTCTGGCCATTACACGTGCTATGACCAGCCGCCTGAACTCAGAACCGACAGAAGGGACCTTCAGGTGGGTGACAATAGTGATATTAATGATTGTGTAACTGCGCTGGCAGACACTTCTAGTTTCTGGGCTCACATGGGGCTGCAGGGACAGAACCATCCGTCCCTCTACCCGCAACTGACCCCAGTGTTGAAGGTAACTCTCTGCAGCCGACTTTATGGCTCCTATATGGATGAGACGTCCAAGGGCCCTTAAAACTGATTCAGGAGACCTGGAAGGGAAAAGGTGATCCCCTCAGAAGTCTCCGTGGTTGAATATGTCCTAAGATTTCGAGACAAGATGGAGTCCCTCATGGCTATGATGACAAAAACCTCTCAAAGGCACAGGCCAAACAGAAGGCCTGGTATGACCAACACACCAGAGATCGGTCATACCATACGCCCTACTCCCTGTTAGGCAGAACAAATTGCAGGCCGCCTGGGAAGGATCATATTCATACACCATTCTGAAACAGGTGAACCTAGTCACTTATCTAGTGAGTCTGGAAGATAACAAATGGTTGTTCCAGTAACTGTTTTAGGAGTTCCCGTGACTGAAACACAGTTGATTTATTATCAATTGCATTATACTGAATTTGCATATGATGGTACTCATATAGAACAAATGGATCTTTCTTCATGTTTACACTTTGTTTCTAAAATAATCTGTTTACCGGAGCAAGATAAGGAGATTTATAATTCTTGTTTCCATAATCAAACTTCTTGCCATGCACAGATTGAGAATGTATACTTAATTCATGATTTGGTAAGTTAAGTTGGTCGAAACAAAGTTTGTGTACAAGTGATGTCTGAGAAAGAAAAGGTTGTAGCATTCTTTTCTTCTTGTGTACATTCCGAGAATTTAACAAAGGGTTTATATTTTTGGAAGGAGAATTGAGAGCAATCTCTATGAATTTAGGAAGACTTACTATTTCTTCCATGAATACAACCAAATTGAAAACCCTTCCAATGAAATAAAATCTCACTCAAATTGACAAATTTCCGTCGGATGAGTGGACAGAAGAAATGAAAAAGATAAAGGTCTTTTAAAAATCTTAAGTGAACAAGTTAAAGAAGCAGAAATTGCATTTAATCATAAGCAAGGTCAATTATCAGAAATAGAACATGAATGGAATACCATGTCTGGAACATTGAAGAAATCTGTAAATATGTGGTCAAAATATTCCACACAAACAGCAGTTGAAAATACGTTATCCCATCCTATTATTATTATATTTAATATTATACTTTTGTGTGTTATCTATCAAATTTTTATTATGTATAGGATTAGGAAAACATCTAGTAATATAAAGAAGGAAATTAATAAAGGAGATAACATTTTAAAGGAAATGTTAAAAAGAACTCAGTATTCCAATTCTATATTAAATACTGAATCAAAAATTGATCAAACAACCAAGTGCGAATGGTGAGTAATTGCGTTAGATTAGGAGGTTATGATTGAAAATTAATATTTCAAATCATAATCAGGGGAAATGTAAAATAACAAAACTAACACTTTAGCAGGCTAGGGTTATTTTGAGGACCATGTGAGGTCAGCACTAGTATGGAATGTCAATTTTTGATAGGTTGAGACGACAATAGTATTTGGAAAGGTTAGGAATCCTCATACTTCAGCTTATTATTATTAGCTTTACATATAAGGATCACTTAGGAAATCATGATGTAAGTGGTTTTACTTGTTTTTTTAAACAATTTTTATTGAGGAAAATACACAGCAGTATCATACAGCAATGATAGAGACATACATCTTATACAAATGTTGTCTTTAAAATACATTGTAACATGAAGAATACAATAAGTATGCCCCAGTAGTTACAGAACAGGTGTCGCATCAATTTTCAGTGTTTAATTTCTTTCCCTTTTACATCCTCCCCCCACCCCCTGTCCCGGAACATCCCATTTCCCCAACATCAATACTAACTCAAACCCAAGGTCATAATCCTATTAAGCAAGATGTCTGCTCAGATGTGTCATAAATATCATCACCTCCATTGGCAGAAATTTAGATAATTGCATCAGCATCCCTCCAACCTACTATTAACTCATCTGACGCCCAATTCCAGTCTACCCAGCGTTCCCTTCCATTGCTCTTCCAGATGCCACTTAGTATAACTAAATGGAGACACCAGCTCCCGTACTTCAAACGAGGTCAACGCATGACCAATGAACTTTCTCCATTTGCTAAATGGGTTTTACAGATTTTTCTTTGTTCTGCTCTGCCTCTAACCGTTCCATATAAAGGACTCTCTTCAGAGTACCTATCACCTCCTCCAGCGTCGGAATGGTGGGATATATACAGTGTCTCAGTATCGTTTTTTGGCTGCCAATAAAAACACATGAATACCTTCAACTCGTGTCGAGCTGAGTTATTTCCCCTTTGTGTCAAAAGGAATGTAATGAAAGATGCAGTTTAATGGGTTTAATTGGACCACTATACCCCAGACCTTTTTCATATATTCCACCACCTCCCTCCATAAAGGTTGTAAGGAGGGGCAACTCCATAGCCCATGTAATAGGTTTGCCTTCTGCAACTGACATTTCGGACAACACGCTGGTGCGTCCCTATAGGAAAGGTCAAATGCATAAGTCGCCTTATGTAATATCCTAAAATGCATTTCCTCAATGATTCATCACTAATTGCTTGCCTCACACGTTCCATTCCTTCTCTCAGTTTATTAGTTAATGGTCCTTCCCAATTTTGAAAGACTTTAGCCTCTAACGGAATTGAGTGAGTGTTTTGGATTTTCCGGTATAAATCCGATAAAGCCAAGCTCTGGGTTCTTTTCAGACTTTCAAACCAAGCTAACCTCTCCTGATCCCCCATCTGTATAGCTTGAGCTCTACAATAGTTGGAGTTGTGTTTCTATGTCCTGCCACGTTTTAAGTTCAATCCCTGTCGAGTGCAGTATATGTTCTCCTTCCATCGAGCAAACATCACTGACTGCCTCCCTGCCGGAAAAGCTGGGAGAGTCTAAAGTGGCATATATGGGAGAGATACATAGGCAATCGGTAAAAGCTTACGTATGCCCCTCCATGCAGCCAGAGTATCTTTCAGTATTGTGTACTTTCGCAGGAGGGAGGGACGTCACGGAGTCTGGTGTGCAGGAGAGCCCCAAATCCCATGGCATCGCCAATTCCTTTCTAGGGACATGTTAGAAAAATTTGATGACCCTTTCAACCAGTCCCTGATGTGTCTACACAGCGAGGCTAAGTTGTAATTTCTAACATTAGGCATTTGTAGCCCTCCCTCCCATTTCAGGAGACACAATTTGGCATATATCCGGAGTCTTTTACCCCGCCATAGAAAACGGAGAATGTCCCATGAAGTTTATTGACATCTACATGTCTTAATAAGAGGGGAATCGTTTGAATGGGATAAAGCAATCTCGCAAAGCTAACCATCTTTATCAGGAGAGCTCTCCCAAATAGTGACAATGGTAATGTCCTCCACTTCTCAAGTTCTTCCACTATCCTTCTAATCAATGGATCAAAATTCAGCTTGTATAGGTAAAGTGGGCTTTTGCCAATCCTATTGCCTAAATATGTCAAATACTGGGGGACTACCTCTACAGTTTGGGGCATGGGCGGCAGATTATGATCTTGAATGTAGCCTTTTAGATATAGCAATTGGCTTTTGCTGACATTAATACAGTACCCCATCATGCCATGCTTCCAAAATAAAGTATGGAGTCCAGAATTCTGCTCAAGTCTGTAGCCGGGGAGTTAATGAAAATCAGTATGTCATCTGCAAAACAGGTGAGTTTAATTTCCTTAATTCCTACCGTTATGCCTTGGTACAGGTCGGATTGTATCAAAAACCGGACCAATGGTTCCAAGGCTAGGTTAAAGAGGAGAGAGGATAAAGAACAACCCTGCCTCGTTCCTCTATGGAGGCGGAAAGGCACCGACAAAAACCCGGTAAATGGACCTGCGCCCGGGCAGGCATATATACTATCAAGAAATGCCCTAAACGGTCCACCCAACCCAAAAGCCTCCAGTACCCTCCAGAGCCACCTCCAATTAACGTTTTCAAAAGCCTTTTCAGCGTCCACAGACAACAAGGCAGGGCTGGGTTTTATTTGTTAACCATATTTGTTTGTTACATATTAAAATTAGGATACAATAAAACTCAATGGAGAGTCAGACTATAAAAAGGCTTCGTCTCATGAGACCTGTTGCTCTCTACACACACAGATTCACACATATACGTTATATTGGGGAAATTAGCTTTTTCACTCATTTTAAATAGTTTAATTGCTTGCTTGTTACTTTCTTAGACTTATTTGCTGTGCTTTATTTTTCTCTTCCTATTCCTAAACTTTGAAACCTTTTCTTTTTATGCAAATTAAATCCTTTTAACTTTTATCTTTCATCGAGAACTCCCCATATTTTGTTGGGCTCCTTCTGAAGGATTTCTTGAAAAATAGAGAAATGCTGGACTTTATTATCCTAATATATAATAGACTCCCACACTCCACTGGGTTCAATTTTTGATCTTGCTTTATTGAAAGTGCGAATTCCAGTTACAAGAAATAAACGTTTTGGCGTATTGCCTTCTTCAGTACAACTGGTTGTGCCGCTGGAGGAGGAATAAGGCAAGGTAAAGTGCCCAAGGAAGGGCTGCTGAGCGCTGTTGTGCCACAGTGCTGTGTTTCGCTTAGACTGTATAGGATGGTATCTCGGGTTATGTAGTTCGTGTATGGGGCGGAGTGTCCCATAAAAACGCTCTGCGCAGGAGCGGTTCACATGTGGGGTATTTATACTGCCCTGGCCTTTTAGGGGCCCTAAAGTCTGGAATCCAGGCGCCCAGCCCTTGTACAGCTAGGCCAGACCCTTCTAACAACCTCCTGCGCAGAGCGGTTTTTTATGGGACACTCCGCTCCATACACAAGTGAGTACACCAAGCACTACACTTTAGCTTTAGATCACCCCCATCACCCCAATTAACCCCTTGATCACCCCTGTCAATCACTAGTGAAAGGGAAAAAAGTGAGTCCCTAATACATTTTACCAGGCGCCTTGGCTTCAAACAATACATCCTAAGCAAGCGCGCCCAGTATGGGGTCAGATTGTATAAGCTCTGTGAAAGGGCCACAGGCTATATGTACAAATTTCAGCGTCTATGAGGGTAAAGATCAGACCCTGGAGCCGGTTGTTTGCCCTGACTACCTGGGGAGCAGTGGGAATACAGTCTGGGACTTGGTGTCACCCTTATTTGGCAAGGGGTACCACCTTTATGTGGACAATTTCTACACAAGTGTGCCCCTCTTCAGGCATTTGTTCCTAGAACAGATTGGCTGCTGTGGCACCGTGCGACCTAGTCGCCGGGCTTCCCAAACGGCTCGTTACCACACGTCTTGCAAGGGGGAGAGGGCTGCCTCGTGTAACGAAGAACTGCTCGCAGTGAAATGGAGAGACAAGCGTGACTTTTACATGCTCTCCTCCATTCACGCAGACACAATACAAATTGAACGGGCAACCAGTGTCATTGAAAAGCCCCTCTCGGTCCACGACTATAATTTGCTCATGAGAGGGGTGGACTTCAATGACCAGATGTTGGCTCCTTATTTACTCTCCCGCAGGACCAGATGCTGGTATAAGAAAGTGTCTGTATACCTAATTCAATTGGCTATGTATAAAAGTTTTGTTCTCTACAGTAAGGCTGGGAGAACAGGATCCTTCCTCAAATTTCAGGAAGAGATCCTGTATCCAGGAGGTTCCGTGGCCCCAACCACCAGTGTAGTGAGCCGTCTACATGAGCGACATTTCCCCAATGTCGTTGCTGGAACCTCAACCCAACCGTCACCCCGAAAAAGATGTCGTGGTCTGTAGCAGGAGTGGAATAAGGTGTGACACCCGCTATTTCTGTCCTGACTGCCCTAGCCACCCTGCCCTATGCTTAGGGAGTGTTTCCGGAAGTACCACGCTCAGGTACACTTAGGGACGTAGGGACTGCAGGACACAGGTAGATAATACACAAGGGTGTCTCAGGATACTAGGTTTTGAGAGACCCTAACACACAGGGGTGCTAGTGTGCTACTGCAGATATGTGAAACGGTAGAAACCTCTCCTTTCACTTGGGATAAAATGCATAATGTACTTCGCACCATCTCTGTGCGATTTACACTTTACACATTGTCCCAAGGGAAAGGAGAGGTTTCTGCTAGGAAAGTAAAGAGTAAAAAGTAAAAAAATTAAACAGGTAGCAAGAAAAAGAAATAGTGAGTTAATTTAGGTTTTAAAAGTTTTATGATGTTTAGGTTTTATAAAGTTTGTAACGTTCAAATTTATGAGCCTGCTGCTTGTTTTTTCTTCTTTTTTTTTTACTAACCACCCTTTACTTTCCAGCTGGACCAACCGATGAAAACACTGCAGCACTGATGTGCATTCTGAGAGAAGCATTGCGCTGCTGTCAGATTACATGTGAAGTCGGTGTATGCGGCGCTGCAGGACGAGATTTCTTCTCCACAGTACAGGTACGTTTGCCAAAGCATATGAGCTGAGGAGAGGTGTTTGAGTTCATATGCTTTGACAAACACTTTGTATCAAAAATCTGGCAAAGATGTCTTCCTCCACAACGATCGATTGATTGATGTGAATGGAGAAATCATGTTTGCCAGGACATAGGAGCTGAAGTAGGTATGGATGTTTGGGCGGAGCTCTATGTCCTGGCAATCGCCAGGCCCCACTTTTTTTTTTTGCATATTTTTGGCAGAGATTTTTCATCCACATTGCCCGATGCGAATGAAGAAATCTGTGCCGTTCATTTTTCTTTCAGCCCAGAGACTGAACGAAAAAAAATAAAATCTCATTACCCGTATGTAATGCTGGCCATACATGTAATGATGGCGGAGACCCTCAAATGCCAGGGCAGTACAAACACCTCACATGTGACCCCATTTTGGAAAGAAGACACCCCAAGGTATTCGCTGAGGGGCATATTGAGTCCATGAAAGATAGAACTATTTGTCACAAGTTAGCGGAAAGAGAGACTTTATGAGAAAAAAAAAAAGTCAATTCCCACTAACTTGTGCCAAAAAAATCTTCTATGAACTCGCCATGCCCCTCACGGAATACCTTGGGGTGTCTTCTTTCAAAATGGGGTCACATGTGGGTATTTATACTGCCCTGGCCTTTAGAGGCCCTAAAGTCTGGAATCCAAATGCCTAAAAATGCCCTCCTAAAGGTACTCATTGGAATTAGGGCCCTTTGTGCATCTTGGCTGCAAAAGTGTCACTCATGTGGTATCGCCGTACTCAGGAAAAGTAGGGCATTGTGTTTTGGGGTGTATTTTTACATATACCCATGCTGGGTGAGAGAAATATCTCTGTAAATTGACAACTTTGTATAAAAAATGGAAAAAGTTGTCATTTACAGAGATATTTTTCACACACAGTATGGGTTTATACAAAAATACACCCCAAAACACATTGCCCTACTTCTCCTGAGTACGGCGATACCACATGATTGACACTTATTTGCAGCCAAGATGCTCAAAGGCGTCCTAATTCCAATGATTACCTTTAGGATTTCACAGGGCATTTTCACGCATTTGGATTCCAGACTTCTTCTCACGCTTTAGAGACCCCTAAAATGCCAGGGCTGTATAAATGCCCCACAAGTGACCCCATTTTAGAAAGTAGACACTCCAAGGTATTCCGTGAGGGGTATAGTGAGTTCATGTAAAAATGTATTTTTTATTTTTTCAAACAATTTTTATTGACGGTAAGCAGATCGATACAAACATGAATCATCACATTAGGTACAAAAAGCGTTACATCAAGAAAAAGTAACAATACTTGTGCAGGTTATCATTTAGTATGTCAAATGCTCACAACTTGATCAAGAATAAAGACCTTTTTCAGCTGCAATCTGCCCGTCTGTTTTATTAATTTTCTCCCCAACATTCCCACCCCCTAACTCCTTCAAACCAACATTGCTTCATCATATAATGGTTAGGCTAATCATGTACTGTGTCATATCTACATATCTGTCACATCATCTATCAATTTCTAAATTCCCGAGAGTACCTTTCACTTTTTCCAGTAAGTACCACTGCGTACCTTTGAAGGGCGTCATTAATTCTAAAATCTCCTCACAGGAGAATGTGTAACTTATACATTTTTTCCATTTATGGAAGAACGCTTCGTGGCCTTTCCCTTATTGTGTTCTGCCTCTATTCTTTCCAAGTGTAGCATCTGTTTTGTTATACCCAAAATCTCTTCCGATGTCGGTACTGTGGGGAGTAACCAGTGCCTCAATATACCCTTTTTCACCGAAAGTAGTATCACATGTAACCCCTTAATATTTACCACCTGTGTGGAGTTGCCTGTCGGAGCAACTGGTATATAATGAAAGATGCATTTCTGCGGAGAGAGATCTAGCTCTACATTCCATATTGATTTTATAAGTATAATTGTCTCCTGCCATATCGTAGATACTGAAGGGCAATGCCATAAGCCATGCATAAGGTTAGCCTTAGGTAATGCACATTTGGGACACGCTCGGTAGGTAGTGGGATGGCGCATCCCTATATGATAAGTCAAAAGCATATGTAGCTTTGTGAAGAATTCTGAATTGCATTTCTCTCCATGTTTCGCTGCAGACTGCTTGGCGCACCCTTTCTAGGCCCTCTCTCAGTTTGTGCGTCAATTAATTATCCTCCAACTCTCTCCCAGTGTCTAAATACTGTTTTACAGAGGCCTATTGATTGTATGCTTTGAATTCTTCGATACAATTCTGCTAGTGAGCTAACTGACTGATCCCTACCTATCAGTCCTTCAAGCCAAGCCAGTCTCTCAAATCTTATTTTTGTCACAAGCTAGTATAATATGAGACTTTGTAAGAAAAAAAAAATTTGTGACAAAAATAAAAACTTCCATGAACTCACTATGCCCATCAGCGAATACCTTAGGGTGTCTACTTTCCGAAATGGGGTCATTTGTGGGGTGTTTCTACTGTCTGGGCATTATAGTACCTCAGGAAACATGACAGGTGCTCAGAAAGTCAAAGTGCGGAAATTCACTTTTTTGCACCATAGTTTGTAAACACTATAACTTTTACCCAAACCAATAAATTAACACTTATTACATTTTTTTATCAAAGACATGTAGAACAATTAATTTAGAGAAAAATTTATATAGAAATGTAGTTTTATTTGAAAAATTTTACAACAGAAAGTGAAAAATGTCATTTTTTTGCAAAAACTTAGGTAATTTTTATTAATATCAAAAACAGTAAAAGTGTCAGCAACAATGAAATACCACCAAATGAAAGCTCTATTAGTGAGAAGAAAAGGAGGTAAAATTCATTTGGGTGGTAAGTTGTATGACCGAGCAATAAATGGTGAAAGTAGTGTAGTGCAGAATTGTAAAAAGTGGTCTGGTCATTAAGGGGTTTAAGCTAGGGGGCTGAGGTGGTTAAAATCATATACTTTTCTGGACTATAGTTATTAGGCTCAGAATAGAACTTGAACGTGCAGTCAGTTAATTGATTACATAATACACTGCACCACTTATGTAGTGCAGTCCCTTATTGTCACCGCCGGTTCTGGGAGACGGTCGGTCAGAGGTTCCTCCCTGTCTTGTGTATGACGTTCTTTGTTTTGGTTTCACTTTGCTCAGTTCTTTTCTCTCCCTCAGCTGCCTCTTATCTTTGATTAATTGGTTTACTTTATATTCTCTCCCTTACTGCTCCTCCTTGCGGTTTATATTACATCCTGGATGAAGTGTGTGCTGCTGGAGGCTGCAGTTGTTTTGCTCTAAGATAAGTGCATTCCGTTTACTTTGTGTTTTGTTTGCTGGCTTGATTCTAGGTGACCCTGACTCCCTCCATATTCAGTGCAGGGAGCCGGTGGCCATTCCCCTCACTACTATAGGGAATTCAGGTGTCACTCAGTTATAGGTACGAGGGCATGTATCCGTCTACCATCGGGACTTGTACATGTGCACAGTAGTTTGGGAGAGTTCTTAGGGATTTATAGGGCCCTCCTATGTTTTTCTTAGTTTGGGATCAAGCCAGTCTGTCGTTATTTATCAGTTCCTGCTAACTGTCCTCCATCCTTGACATTATAAACCGCCATAACCGTCTCAAGCATGGATCTGGTTTCAGCCTTGATTGACCGCATGCAAGGTCTTTCTCTGGAGGTAGCAGATCTCCGTGAAACTGTTTCTCAGCTTCAGGTGACCGGTTCTGCTGGAGTTCATGGAGTTTGTTCCGAGCCTAAAATCTCTCTTCCTGATACGTTTTCCGGGGTAATGAGAATTTTGTTCGCTTTAGAGAGGCTTGCAAACTCCATTTTCGCTTACGTCCCTATTCCTCTGGTGATGAGGAGCAGAGGGTGGGGATAATCATCTCGCTGCTCAGGGATAACGCTCAGTCTTGGGCCTTTTCGCTGCCGGCGGGGGCACGCTCCCTCCGATCGGTAGATTAATTTTTTATAGCCCTGGGTCAGATATATGATGATCCAGATCGTATTGCTCTGGCTGAATCTAAACTGCGTCTTTTATGCCAGGGTAAACAGTCCGCTGAGATATATTGTTCTGAATTTCGGAGGTGGGCAGCTGATACTGGTTGGAATGACGCTGCACTCCAAAGTCAATTTTGTCATGGTCTTTCTGAGAGATTAAAAGATGCATTTGCATTTCATGAGAGGCCAGTGTCTTTGGAGTCTGCCATGTCTCTAGCTGTTCGTATTGACAGGCGTCTGAGAGAGAAGAGGAGACTTCTCGTTCCTGTCATATTTAGCCCAAGGACACTGGAGTTGTCTCATGCAGTGTGCAGGGGTCTCACTCTGTCTCTATACCCTCTGTGGAGGACCCCATGCAGCTGGATTTTGTTGCCTCTGATACTAGAGGATTCAGCCCTCAGAGGAGGGTATGTTTCTGTTGTGGAGGTATTAACCATTTAGCTAATGTTTGCCCTTCTAGGAGGTTCATGGGGTTTCCTGAGGGTAATAAAAGAAAAAGATGAAGAAACCCTCTAATAACTTTCCATTTGCTACAATTGGCAAGGTTAATGTGGAAATTGAAGATTTGCCGTTTGCTTGTAGTTCCCGTTTTCTCCTACCTGCCAGAGTGGCGCTAGACAGCAAGAACTTTGTTTGTGAGATTTTTGTTGATAGTGGAGCAGCTGTCAATCTCATTGATAGTCAATTTGCTACAACACATGGTTTCCAGGTGTGCACTTTGAAAAAGCTATACCTGTTTTTGCTATCGATTCCGCTCCACTTTCTCAAAAATCGTTAAAAGACATAGTTCACAATATCCGTTTGACTGTGGGTGACACTCATATTGAGGATGTGTCATGTTTTGTCTTAAGCGGATTACCTACTCCTAGTGTTGGGGCTACCCTGGCTCACTAAACATAATCCCACCATTGATTGGCAAGCAAGGCAAATAAATGGTTGGAGTGAGTTTTGCAGAGAGAATTGCCTCATGGCAACTCTCGCAGAGGTTTCTACCAAGACCGTACCTTCTTTTCTCTCAGAATTTTCTGATGTGTTTTCCGAGAGTGGTGTCCAGGAGTTGCCCCCTCACCGGGAGTATGATTATCCAATTAATCTCATTCCAGGCGCCAAGCTGCCCAAATCACGGTTATGCAATCTCTCTCAACCTGAGAGAGCCTCCATGCGTACTTATATTTCTGAGAGCGTGAGAAAGGGACATATCAGACCCTCGAAGTCACCTGTTGCTGCTGGTTTTTCATTGTTAAAAAAAAGATGGTTCTTTAAGACCTTGTCTAGATTTCAGGGAGCTTAACCATATCACGATTTGTGACCCCTATCCGCTTCCTCTGATCCCAGATTTGTTTAACTAGATTGTGGGGCTAAAGTTTTTCTAAGTTGGATTTAAGAGGGGCATACAACCTTGTCAGGGTCAGGAAGGGGGACGAATGGAAGACGGCCTTCAATACCCCGGAGGGTCATTTTGAGAACTTGGTTATGCCCTTTGGTTTGATGAATGCTCCGGCCGTCTTCCAACATTTTGTGAACAGCATTTTCTATCATTTAATGGGGAAATTTGTACTGGTGTATCTAGATGACATTTAGATTTTTTCTCCTGATTTCAAGACTCATCGGGACCACCTATGTCAGGTCTTGCTGATTCTGTGGAAGAATAAATTGTACGCTAAACTGGAAAAATGTGTGTTTGCGGTTCCAGCGATTCAATTTCTTGGTTTTCTTCTCTCCGCTTCTGGTTTTCGGATGGACCCGGAGAAGGTCCGTGCCGTGCATCAGAAGGTGCTGATGCGCTTTTGGGTTTTGCTAATTATTACAGAAAGTTCATTTTGAATTATTCCTCTGTTGTTAAGCCACTCACTGATATGACTAAAAGGGGGTGGATTTTTCCTCATGGTCGGAAGAGGCGCTTCAAACCTTTTCTAGTATTAAAGTGCGTTTTGCTTCCGCTCCCATTTTGGCACAACCTGATGTCTCTCTACCTTTTATTGTTGAGGTGGATACCTCTAAGGTGGGGTGGGCGCGGTCTTATCTCAGGGTCCCATTCCTGCTAAATGGCGACCGTGTGCCTTTTTCTCAAAAAAGCTCTCAGCCGCAGAGAGAAATTACGATGTGGGAAATAGGGAGTTGTTGGCCATCAAATTGGCCTTTGAGGAATGGCGTCATTGGTTGGAGGGAGTCAGACACCCAATTACCGTGTTTACCGACCATAAGAATCTGGCCTATTTGGAATCAGCCAAGCTGTCTGAACCCAAGACAGGCCAGATGGTCCTTGTTCTTTTCTAGGTTTAATTTTGTTGTTACGTTCCGCCCTGGGGTTAAAAATGTGAAGGCGGATGCCCTGTCACGTTGTTTTCCGGGAGGAGGGAACTTTGAGTACCCAGGCCCCGTTTTGGCTGATGGGGTGGTCGTCTCTGCTCTTTATCCTGATTTGGAGGCAGAGGTTCAGGCAGCCCAGGCAGAGGCACCTGATCTTTGTCCTCCTGGGAGGTTATTTGTGCCGCTCGCATTGCGACACAAAGTTTTTAAGGAGCACCATGACAGTGTTCTTGCTGGGCACCCGGGGAGTAGAGCCACAGTGGATCTCATTGCTCGCAGATTCTGGTGGCCAGCTCTTCGTAAGACGGTTGAGGGGTTTGTGGCAGCCTGCGAGACCTGCGCTCGTGCCAAGGTCCCCCATTCACGGCCATCGGGATCTCTCCTCCCGTTACCCATACCTTCCCGTCCTTGGACGCATCTGTCCATGGACTTCATTACGGACTTGCCTCGCTCCTCGGGGAAGACTGTGATTCTGGTGGTAGTGGACCGTTTTAGCAAAATGGCGCATTTTATTCCTTTTCCTGGGTTACCCAATGCTAAGACGCTGGCGCAAGCGTTTGTTGATCTTATTGTTAAATTACATGGCATTCCTTCTGACAACGTTTCTGATAGGGGCACGCAATTTGTTTCCAGATTCTGGAAGGCCTTCTGTTCTCGCTTGGGGGTTCGGTTGTTGTTTTCTTCTGCTTTTCATCCGCAGTCGAATGGTCAGACCGAACGCGTCAATCAGAATCTGGAGACATATCTGCGCTGTTTTGTTGCGGAGAATCAGGAGAATTGGTGTTCTTTTTTGTCCCCTGCGGAGTTTGCTTTAAATAACAGTCGCCAGGACTCCTCTGATAAGTCATCATTTTTTGGTGCATATGGGTTTTATCCGCAGTTTGGGACATTCTCTGGAGAGGGCTCTTCTGGTTTACCTGATGAGGAGAGATTTCCTTGTCTCTTATTTGGCAAAAGATTCAGGGTAATCTAAAGAAGATGAGTGAGAGATATAAGCGTGTGGCAGATAAGAGACGTGTGCCTGGTCCGGACCTGAATGTGGGTGATCTGGTGTGGTTGTCTACAAAGAATATCAAACTGAAGGTTCCCTCCTGGAAGTTGGGTCCTAGATTTATTGGGCCTTACAAGATCTTATCCGTCATCAATCCCGTTGCTTTCCGTCTTGATCTTCCTCAGACTTGGAAGATCCATAATGTTTTTCACAAGTCCCTACTGAGACCTTATGTCCAAGCTACTGTTCCTTCCTCTTTGCCTCCTCCCCCGATTTTAGTTGATGGTAATCTTGAATTTCAGGTCTCCAGGATTGTGGATTCCCGCATTATCCGCGGTTCTCTTCAGTACCTCGTTCATTGGGAAGGTTATGGTCCTGAGGAGAGGATGTGGGTCCCACTGGCGGACATTAAGGCCACTCGTCTCATCAGGGCTTTCCATCGGTCTCATCCTGAGGAGGTCGGTCCTGAGTGTCCGGAGTCCACCCGTAGAAGGGGGGGTACTGTCACCACCAGTTCTGGGAGACGGTCCGTCAGAGGTTCCTCCCTGTCTTGTGTATGACGTTCTTTGTTTTGGTTTCACTTTGCTCAGTTCCTTTCTCTCCCTCAGCTGCCTCTTATCTTTGATTAATTGGTTTGCTTTATATTCTCTCCCTTACTGCTCCTCCTTGCGGTTTATATTACTTCCTGGATGAAGTGTGTGCTGCTGGAGGCTGCAGTTGTTTTGCTCTAAGATAAGTGCATTCCGTTTACTTTGTGTTTTGTTTGCTGGCTTGATTTTAGGTGACCCTGACTCCCTCCGTATTCAGTGCAGGGAGCCGGTGGCCATTCCCCTCACAACTATAGGGAATTCAGGTGTCACTCAGTTATAGGTATGAGGGCATGTATCTGTCTACCATTGGGACTTGTACATGTGCACAGTAGTTTGGGACAGTCCTCCCTGTAAAACTCCCTTTTGGATAGCTATATTCCTTTGCATGCTTGGATCATGTCTTCACACACGACGCTTGGACGCTGATGGCCTTGCCTTAATTAATTATATATTTTTTGTTTTTGTTTTTTTCTGCAAACACATTTATTTATTATTTAAAATTTATTATGCTGCATAGCATACACTTTGTGAAATTTTTCTAATTGCACTTATTTATTATGTTGATATTATTTATGATAATTTTATTTATTTTTTATCTTTTTCATATTTTTTTTTCTTATTAACTCACATATTGCACTTTATTTTATCACATGAATTATTTTGTCACCAATCAGGAGTTTTGAATTATATTATGCATCTTTGCTTTTATTTCAATCACGCATTTGCAATCACTTATTGTTTGTCACTGCTTGTGTTTAAAACTATATATGTTGCTATCATATATTCTCAATGAGTAATTGTTACACCTATAACTGTGTGTTTTACACTATTGGGTATTTAGGTTTATGGCCATTCCATATATACAGTCCATGGGCTGTCATTTTGGTTCTTATGGTATTTTTAAATTTCTGAATTGGCTTCCACTATACACCACGCTCTTATTTGTGTTTGATTACCATAACTACCGTTGTAGCGAAGCTTCCGTGATGCGCTGCGGGCGGGTCCACGTGATGACGCCATATGGTCTCCTTGGCAGCTGAACTGACACTCCGAAGCGCGTCACTCCACCTCCCGAAGAGTCGGCGTCCTCGTGGAGGATCGCGTCCGCATCATCTGGGTAAGCGCGCCGATATGAAACAATGGCTGATTATAATTAGGTATCTATTTTTTAACCAATCAAAGTGAGCGTTGGATTATAAGTAGGAGGGTTTTGGTGAGGATTATTGTACCTCCTGACAAAGTGAAGTGCGAAACGCGCATCAAGGGTTCTATTTCTACTGGTGCTGGTCCCCCATTCAATATGGCTAACGGTATGTGATTCACGCTTTATAGCGGTTTAGGATTGTGTGTATTGCATGGTTATGTGGCTTTAAATTTTGAGGTTAACCTTGACCTCTAGCCCTACCGTTGGTTAATTATTTAGCTCTTATTTACTTTTATGGGGGCCATCTAGCATCAGTGGTTGGTTTCTGGGTTCTGTTCCTGTGGTTTTCTACTGCACAAATCTTGTGTATATTTGTCTTTTACTTGTTAATAAACATTTATATATTTTTGTACATTTTTTGGTTGTGTCCTTTTCTGCTCTTTTTGGGCGTTTGTAGGGTATAGTGTTTGTTCGTTGGAACAACTGCTGATAAGCTACATTGGGGCAATTTGTAGGTGTATATGTTATTGATTTTGTCTGTTTTTACAGATAGTGCCTCTGGATATATGGACTTCCGTAAGCGTGATAAGACCTGGGCTATTTAACTCGGGTCAATCTTTGGGGAAACAGCAGTAGCCAGCCCAGAACCGGGTAACGTAAAGGATTTGAAACTCAAAATAAAAAACCTATTGAAAAAAGAATTAAGGTGTGGTGAAATAAAGCCACACTTGAGCAGTACCTTCAGAGGGAGATTATCCCTCGTGGTCTCCGATTACAAATTTTTCCTGCATTTGACTGTGAAGATCCTCTGTTCATTAATAAGTGGAAGAAAACTCTTACTAATTGTTCCTGTACCTTACTGGAGCTTTTGATTGGGTCAGACCATCGCCTGCTGGAATCCTTAGAAAAGGAAATTTACAATTTACGTTAACAAATTCAGCAGGCCTTACCAGTTGATGCTTGCAGGATTTTTGACAGTGAATTGAAACAAGAACTATTAAAGTGGGAGAAGGAGACGCAAGATCTTAAGGCAAAGAAGTTCCACAGACATCTCACGGCTTTCCAAAATAAAAGAGTATATCGGTGGAACCAGCGGCAGGGTCGCCATCGAAGCCTCTCACGATCCTCATCCATTTCATCACTTAACAGCCAAGGATGTGGCGATCATTTTTAGGGGATCGCAGGAGTTCTGGAGAAAGAGGTGGAGAGGAAGGATGGACCACACGCCTCAGAACCCCGGTGGCAAAAGAAAGACCGGCCTAAATGCCCCTCTGGAGAAGCGAGCAAAGAGACATTAAAGGTAATTAACCTGTCCAATTTAACATTTACTGATTCACAACTGTCAGTTCTGCGGAGAGGTCTGACTTTTTCACCTGCGGGAAGTTTGATTACTTCACGTCGGTGAAAGATTTGGAACTCTTTGCTAGAAAATTAAGTTTCAAAAAGTTCTTCTCCAGGGGCAATGAGGCTGATAACTTTTCACCAATTGAGTTACAGGCAATTGGGGATCTTCAAGCCCTCCTAGACGAACAGGAGGATGATGACGTGTCAAGATTTTCCCATACATCTGCACCCCCAGTCGCAGCGTTGGCTCTCCTCCACGTCCTGCTTGGCTATTGACATTTTTGTCAAGTTAGTCAAGCGTGACTTTGGTGAAATCCGCAACAATCTGGGTTTACATGATAATCTTAGTAAACAAGAGAGACAAGCTCTTAATGAGTTGAAATCATTTAAAACCGTAGTAATTTGGTCGGCGGATAAAGGGGCAATGTTGTGATCTGGCCGGTGCAGATGTATGAAAGGGAAGCCTTTCGATCAATTGAACAATAGGATCTGTTATGAAAGACTTGATTGTAATCCTGTCATGAAACACAAAACAATACTGGATACAATTTTAAAGGAGGCAATGGAGAAGGGTATAATAAGCAGGAAAATGTGGGAGGGCCTAGTTACTGTGTTTCCGGTCCTTCCCACGTTCTATCTGCTTCCTAAAATCCACAAGGACCCCTACACCCTCCGGGAAGACCTATTGTGTCGGGTGTGGGGGCTCTGTGAGACTATATGTCGCTTTGTGGACTTTTATTTGCAAAAGTGTGTTGAAACACTGCCATCCTTTGTTCAGGATAACACGGATGTCTTGCGACGTCTGAATGGTTTGCACCTTGATAGGGACATGCTCCTCGTGACGTCGAGTCCCTGTATACGCCCATTAATCATGACCATGGGCTACGAGCGCCAGGACATTTTTTGAAAATGCTAAGTCTCGATCAAGATCTCGTTGATTTAATCCTTATTTTGTTGGAATTTGCTCTGACTCATAATGCCTTCACATTCAAGGACCGCTTCTACTTACAGCTCCGGGGCACGGCTATGGGGGCGACTTGTGCGCCCTCGTATGCTAATTTGTTCCTGGGGCTGTGGGAGAGGGAGACGGTCCTGAATGTGAGGGGTCACACCTCGAGGAATTCCTACGGGAATTAAATAAGAATGAGTTAAATATCAAACTCACATGGAAATACAGTGCAGAGATAGTGGAATTTCTTGATATTCTGATTCAGGTTGAAAAAGGTGGCTCCCTGGGTATGGACATGTATAGAAAACCCACGGCAGCCAACTCCTTGCTACATTTTACCTCTTCCCACCACCCACAGGTTATAAGGGCTATACCTGTGGGGCAATTCTACAGAGCAAAAAGGATTTGCTCTAGTAATGAGAAATTGAGAGGCAGGCGGCGGATCTGACCCATAAGTTCCAGGAGAGAGGGTACAATCATCAGACTATACGTAGGGGGTATATGAGAGCTAAGAATATCTCCAGAGACAATTTGCTTTTGAAAAGGGCAAAAATCAGGAAGGACAGGGCTCGGAAATTCCGAGGTTTGTCACTCCCTTCAATGCCCAATGGCGAAAACAACTTGAGATTCTAAATAGGCACTGGCATGTCCTACTCACAGACAGAGATCTGAGACAGGTGATTCCAACACGACCTTCTGTTGCCTGGAGGAGATCAAAAACTTAAAGGATATGGTTATTAGAAGTCACTATGTTGCCCCAGGAGTTAGGAGCCTCTTTGGGGACAAAGGTCCTCAGTGGGGTTCATTCCAATGTGGAAATTGTACCGCGTGTAGATTGATAGTAAGAACCAACACTTTTTCTGACTCTGGAGGCAACAAGGAATATAAAATAGTGCACCATATATCCTGTACCACGGAGGCTGTGATATACCATGCCTGCTGCCCATGTGGTCTCATATATATTGGGATGACAACTAGAGCATTGAAAGTAAGAGTGTTGGAGCATGCCTGGGACATCAGGGCAGCAGGAGAAATTCTAGATCAAGAGGGGCTGAAAAAGCTCAAACTATTAGTGAGACATTTCCGTGATTTTCACGGAAGTAATCCCAACAAGATATCCTTTAGGGGTAAAGATCGGGTCCGCTTAGGAGTTAGGGGCGGAGATGTAAGCGTCGGCTCCTTCAGTTGGAGACCAAATGGATGGTACTGCTCAATACTGTATTACCATATGGCCTTAATGAGGCCTTGAGTTTCAAATCCTTTTGTAATTTTTTAATTTATTGTTCATGTTCTTAATTAGTCTTGTTTATCTTTTCAGTCCTCCCTGTAAAACTCCCCTTTGGATAGCTATATTCCTTTGGATGCTTGGATCATGTCTTCACACACGACGCTTGGACGCTAATGGCCTTGCCTTAATTAATTATATATTTTTTGTTTTATGGTTTTTCTGCAAACACATTTATTTATTATTTAGAATTTATTATGCTGCATAGCATACACTTTATGAAATTTTTCTAATTACACTTCTTTATTATGTTGATATTATTTATGATAATTTTATTTATTTTTTATCTATTATTTTTCATATTTTTTTCTTATTAACTCACATATTGCACTTTATATTATCACATGAATTATTTTGTCACCAATCAGGAGTTTTGAATTATATTATGCATCTTTGCTTTTATTTCAATCACGCATTTGCAATCACTTATTGTTTGTCACTGCTTGTGTTTAAAACTATATATGTTGCTATCATATATTCTCAAAGAGTAATTATTACACCTATAACTGTGTGTTTTACACTATTGGGTATTTAGGTTTATGGCCATTCCATATATACAGTCCATGGGCCGTCATTTTGGTTCTTATGGTATTTTTAAATTTCTGAATTGGCTTCCGCTATACACCACGCTCTTATTTGTGTTTGATTACCATGACTACCGTTGTAGCGAGCTTCCGTGATGCGCTGCGGGCGGGTCCACGTGATGACACCGTATGGTCTCCTTGGCAGCTGGACTGGCGCGCCAGAAGCGCGTCACTCCACCTCCTGATGAGTCGGCGTCCTCGTGGAGGATCGCGTCCGCATCATCTGGGTAAGTGCGCTCGATATGAAACAACGGCTGATTATAATTAGGTATCTATTTTTAACCAATCAAAGTGAGCATTGGATTATAAGTAGGAGGATTTTGGTGAGGATTATTGTACCTCCTGACGAAGCGAAGTGCGAAAGCGCGTCAAGGGTTCTAGTTCTACTGGTGCTGGTCCCCATTCAATATGGCTAACGGTATGTGATTCACGCTTTATAGCGGTTTAGGATTGTGTGTATTGCATGGTTATGTGGCTTTAATTTGTGAGGTTAACCTTGACCTCTAGCCCTACCGTTGGTTAATTACTTAGCTCTTATTTACTTGTATGGGGGCCACCTAGCATCAGTGGTTGGTTTCTGGGTTCTGTTCCTGCGGTTTTCTACTGCACAAATCTTGTGTATATTTGTCTTTTACTTGTTAATAAACATTTATATATTTTTGTACATTTTTGGTTGTGTCCTTTTCTGCTCTTTTGGGCGTTTGTAGGGTATAGTGTTGATTCTAGGTGACCCTGACTCCCTCCGTATTCAGTGCAGGAGCCGGTGGCCATTCCCCTCACTACAATAAGGAATTCAGGTGTCACTCAGTTATAGGTACGAGGGCATGTATCTGTCTACCATTGGGACTTGTACATGTGCACAGTAGTTTGGGAGAGTTCTTAGGGATTTATAGGGCCCTCCTATGTTTTCCTTGTTTGGGATCAAGCCAGTCTGTCGTTATTTATCAGTTCCTGCTAACTGTCCTCCATCCTGACACTTATGTCTCCCTGTAATTATTCTGACAGGTATCCTATTTAACCATCAGGTAGCTCTAATTGTTTTTCTTCACTTCACAAACCTGGAGGCCATCATTAGTCCTCTCACTACCATAGCAACCATAATCATACCATGATTGTGTTGCCCAAGGGAACAGATCATTGAGTGTGAGAGCGAGCTGCCTCTCATTCAGTTGTTAATATTGACTGTGGCATCTAAATTAGTTAAATAGCCAGGAATAGAGCTTGCTACAATCCTGGCTATATATTGTGCTGATTGCACCAGCACAACTGCTGTGCCCGCCATCACTAAGTAGGGTATAGGAAGTTAGCCTCATCCCTTATACAGTTATGTCAAGGTAGGAGAAGGAGTAAACATTAGTGTTGATCAAGCACCAAAGTGCTCGGTGCTCGAGTAGAACACCTCGGGATGCTTGGCACCCCTGCTCTGAAGGGGGAAGGGTGTCTGGTTCACTGGAAAATGAGTCAGAGACGTGGGAAAAAGAGAGGGTTAGTCACTATGTTATTAATAGGACCAATAAAGCACGGCGCCTAAAGGTCAGAAGATGTAGGCAGCAGAAGTGGAGAAGATGCAGAGGCTGCCAGTGGTAGGTATCCGCCCAAAAACAGCGGACGGATTAAAGTGCGAATCAAGGGAGGAAAAATACTACCACTAGGCTGGCGCCAACTGAGAGGATCGAGTGATATATAAATAGTTATATGTGGATACATTCTGAGAACTGAATAATACATGAACATATATAGTTCACTCAAGTCTACATTAAACTCATCAACGGAAGATATTGTATGTAAAATCACCAAGTACTCACTTCACCCAGGAGGAATGATGAGGATAACCAACACACCCTCATCAACTGTCCTTTGCGCCTGGTCCGCTTATAAACTTATCTTATCTTATAAACGAACCAGGCTCAGGAGGCAGTTGATGAGGGTGTCTTGAGTTCATCCCTCATCACTCCTCTTGGGTGAAGTGAGTACTTGGTTGATTTTACATACAACATCTCCGTTGATGGATTTTAACGTAAGATTTTTTAATGTAAGATTTTTTATGAGGAAACATATATATTCATGAAATTATTCAGTTCTCAGAATGTCCATATAACTATTCATATATCACTCTGATCACTTTCAGTTGGCTGCCCGCTATAGTGGTAGTATTTCTTTCCTCCCCTTGATTCACTATGGTTATGTATTTTTAAATTTTGAGGTTAACTCTTGACTCTAGCCCACTGCTGGTTAATTATTTAGCCTTATTTACTTTTGTAAATACTTAGCATCAGTGGCTGGTTTCTGGGTTCTGTTCCTGTGGTTTACCGCACAAATCTGTGTATATTTGTCTTACTTGCACAAACATTTATATATTTTTGCAATATTTTTTGGCTGTGTCCTTTTCTGCTCTTTTGGCGTTTAGGTATAGTGTTTGTTCAAGAACAACTGCTGATAAGCTACATTGGGGCAATTTGTAGGTGTATATGTTATTGATTTTGTCTGTTTTACAGATAGTGCCTCTGGATATATGGACTTCCGTAAGCTGCTGATAAGACCTGGGCTATTTAACTCGGGGTCAATCTTGGGAAACAGTAGCCAGCCCAGAACCAGGTAACGTAAAGGATTTGAAACTCAAAACTAAAAACCTGTTGAAAAAAGAATTAAGGTGTGGTGGAATACGAAGCCACACTTGAGGCAGTACCTTCAGAGGAGATTATCCCTCGTGGTCTCCGACTACGAATCTTTCCTGCATTTGACTGTAGAAGATCCTCTCTGTTCATTAATAAGTAGGAAGGAAGCTCTTACTAATTGTTCCTGCGACCTTACTGGAACTTTTGATTGGGTCAGACCGCCTGCTGGAATCCTGAAAAGGAAATTGACAATTACGTGAACAAATCCAGCAGGCCTACTGCAGTTGATGCTTGCAGGATTTTGACAGTGAATTGAAGCAAGAACTATTAAAGTGGGAGAAGGAGACGCAAGATCTTAAGGCAAAGAAGTTCCACAGGCATCTCACGGCTTTCCAAAAATAAAAGAGTATATCGGTGGAAACCAGCGGCTAGGGTCAGCCATCGAAGCCTCTCACGATCCTCATCCATTTCATCACTTAACAGCCAGAAGGATGTGGCGTAACAGTTTTTTAGGGGACGCAGGGGTTCTGGAGAGAAGAGGTGGAGAGGAAGGATGGACCACACGCTCAGAACCCCGTGTGGCAAAGAAAGACCGCCTAAATGCCCCTCTGAGAACGAGCAAGAGACATTGTATGTAATTAACCTGTCCAATTTAACATTTACTGATTCACAACTGTCAGTTCCCATGAGGTGAGTCTGACTTTTTTCACTCAAGGAAGTTTGATTACTTCACGTCAGAAAAGATTTGGAACTCTTGCTAGAAAATTAAGTTTCAAAAAGTTCTTCTCCAGGGGCAATGAGGCTGATAACTTTTCACCAGCTCAGCTACAGGCAATTGGGGATCTTCCGGGCCCTCCTAGACTAACAGGAGGATGATGACGTGTCAGATATTTCATACATCTGCACCCCCAGTCGCATGCTATTCTCCCACGTCCTGCTTGGCTATTGACATTTTTAATGTTAGTCAAGCGTGATCTTTGGTGAAATCGCACAATCTGGCTACATGATAATCTTAGTAAACAAGAGAGACAAGCTCTAATGAGTTGAAATCATTTAAACCGTAGTAATTTGGTCATGGATAAAGGGGCAATGTTGTGATCTGGCCGTGCAGATGTATGGAAAGGAAGTTTTCAATAATTGGAACAATAGATCTTGTTATAAAGACTTGATTGTAATCCTGTCATGAAACACAAAACAATACTGATACAATTTAAAGGAGGCAATGGAGAAGGGTATAATAAGCAGGAAAATGTGGGAGGGCCTAGTTACTGTGTTTCCGGTCCTTCCTTAATGTTCTATCTGCTTCCTAAAATTCATTACACCCCACACCCGAAGACCTATTGTGTTTCTGTGATCAGGAGACTATATGTCGTTTTGTGACTTTTATTTGCAAAGTGTGTTGTAAATACTGCCATCCTTGTTCAGGATAACACGGATACCTACACGCCTGAATGGTTTGCACCTTGATAGGGACATGCTCCTCGTGACGTCGAGTCCCTGTATACGTCCATTAATCATGACCATGGGCTACAGCGCCAAAAATATTTTTTGAAAATGCTAAGCCCCCGATCACCACATCTCGTTGATTTAATCCTTATTTCTTGTTGGAATTTGCTCTGACTCATAATGCCTTCACATTCAAGGACCGCTTCTACTTACAGCTCCGGGGCACGGCTATAGCTACTTGTGCGCCCGCATGCCAATTTGTCCCTGGGCTGTGGAGAGGGAGACGGTCCTGAATGTGAGGGTCACACCGAGGAATTCCTACGGGAATTAAATAAGAATGAGTCAAATATCAAACTCGCATGGAAATGCAGTCCAGAGAGTAGTGGGAATTTCTTGACATTCCTGGATTCAGGAAGCAGTGAGGGTGGCTCCGGGTATGGACATGTGATAGAAAACCATTGCAGCCAAACTCCTTGCTACATTTTACCCTCCTCCCACCACCCACAGGTTATAAGAGGCTATACCTCGTGGGGCACTTCTACAGAGCAAAAGGATTTTGCTCTAGTAATGAGAAATTGAGAGAGACAGGCGGTGGATCTGACCCATAAGTTCCAGGAGACAGGGTACAATCATCAGACTATACGTAGGGGTATAGTGAGAGCTAAGAATATCTCCAGAGACAATTTGTTTTTGAAAAAGGGCAAAATCAGAAAGGACAGGTTCGAAATTCCGAGGTTTGTCACTCCCTTCAATGCCCAATGGCGAAAAACAACTTGAGATTCCAACGGGCACTGGCATGTCCTGCCCACAGACAGAGATCTGAGACAGGCAGATTCCAACACGACCTTCTGTTGCCTGGAGGAGATCAACAAACTTAAAGGATATGGTTATTAGAAGTCACTATGTTGCCCCAGGAGTTAGGGAGCCCCTTGGGGGAACAGAAGGTCCCTTGCAGTGGGGTTCATTCCAATGTGGAAACTGTACCGCGTGTAGATTGATAGTAAGAAACCAACACTTTTCTGACTCTGGAGGCAACAAGGAATATAAAATAGTGCACCATATATCCTGTACCACGGAGGCTGTGATATACTCATGCCTGCTGCCCATGTGGTCTCATATATATTGGGATGACAACTAGAGCATTGAAAGTAAGAGGTTGAGCATGCCTGGGACATCAGGGCAGCAGGAGAAATAGTGGCGTTCAGTACCACAGGTGTAACAGTTCCCAATTCCATCTCCATCAAAACTTTGGAACTCGAGATCAGTTCTACTAAAAAGTAACTTAATGAGCATTCATGCAGAGATGGAAAAGCAGAAGCAACATTTATCAGATTTGTATACCGTGGTACAAGATACTGTCATTACCACAAACTTATATTCTGAGTTATTGACTCACGTAAATCGTTATGAGAAAAACGAACAGTTTGTACAGAGTTTTATTTCTAAGGGAGCGTATTTAGAAAGACTTTAGCCAAGCTCTGATTGGAACTTTGTAAACAAAGCCTACGCGCTGTGAATCATGAAGAAGATATATGAAAAGCCTTTTGGACATTCCAAATATATTCACACTTTGTGAAATATTTTGGAATGAAGGGGATTTGTCAGGCATCTTCATAACTATATGTAATATCTGATGATGATATGGTCAAAATGGACGTTCATTGCCTTTAAGAGATAGACTGAACCAGAGTTTTGCTATGCGACTGAAACAGGCCGAGATGAGGTCATGCAGAGTTCAGTTTGTGTAAAAGTTTATAGATATTAAGTAATTTTTATTAGCATTTTAATAATACAAACGTAACTGATGTCAGAAAGAGCATCAGTTAGTGATGGACCATGTGATTGGACCATGTGATGTGACGTCATCACAGGTCCTTTAGTTGTTAGCTGATGCTGGGAAAGAGAGGAGAGATCGCAACTACGCGATCAAGTGGCTAAGGTAAGTTAACTTATTATTTTTAACCCTTTCCTCTTCATTTTACTAAGCATTCTTTATTGAGAATGCTATTATTTCCCCTTATAACCATGTTATAAGGGAAAATAATAAATTCTCCAGAAGACCCGAAACCGGACTTCAGTGATGAAGTCCGGCTTCGGGTCTGGGTACCAAACATGGCGATTTTTCTCACGCGCGTGCAAAACGCATTACAAACGTTTGCACCTGCGCGGAAAAATCGCGCATATTCACGCAACGCACCCGCCTCTTATCCGGGCGTCAAACATGACGCCCGTGTGAAAGAGGCCTAAGGAATTCTTCCAGGGACACACCCGAGACTCACAAAAGAATCTGGCAGATCTAAATCTTGGAAAGCTGGGTCCCTTCTAAAAGCTTTTTATCCCAAAGCCAGAGGTAACGTATAATTTATTTTATTTGCAGTAATTATAAATCGCTCTAATTGGCATATAGTTGAAACCCCATTTTGAGTTGGTCAATAGCGTTAAAACAGTAATTTTATGGGAAATTTTAATGAACGTGCACATCATTAAAATTCCTGTAATATTTCTATCAGAGCGAGATCTCTGATCGGATTTTATTATCCGCGGTTAGGCCAATAGGCGTATTTATAAGGTGTCTCTTACTGCCATATTCTTTGATTGAGCATAAGGGATATTTCACAGATTTATTTCTATTGTTTCTTCGTTATATTATAATGTTTTGATAACCAGTGCACTAATTGGTATCAATTTGCTAAAGATTAGCGTTATATTGTACTTGGATTTAGTAAATTAGGTGAGCCCGGTGTAAATGGTGGAGCGCCATATTGTGGACAATTTTGATATTAAATCCAAACTTTCTTTGTATTAATTTTTATGCCATTTTACTGTATTTATCTGTAATAAATTATATTTTATTTAATTAATTGCACCGTTTCATTAGCTGCACAAATTGACTTCTCATCAACAAAAGAACTGGCGTTTATATGTCCGCCAATTCAATTTTTCATAATTTAAATTTTTATATGTCATAAAAATTTTAATCATAATTTTTATTATTTCATACTTTATATCAAATAAATATTCGACAAGATTTACCGCTGAACTCTTTCTTGAGGAATTGCTGGAAGCTTTGCCGTCCTTAGGATCGCGGATCAGCTCGCTGAAATTAAAGGCCCAGCGCTCGACCCGCAGCTTCGTAGGAATCTCCACTCTGGAAGACAGGTAAGCGTCTATTCACTGACTGCTGGAAGAGATCTTGCAGACAGTTACACAGGTGAAGACACACGGGAAATGGCAGCGGCGGTGAACGTCATGTCTGCAGGGGCCAGTCACCAATCAGCAGTTACTGAAAGAAGCCCACCCCAAATGATGTCACACCCCGTGTCTACTGCCCTCATCTCACACACAGGACCCAAGCAGCCCCCGACCAAGCGCCACATATCGCCATTATCTGTATCAGCGTCATGTGGCCTAAAACTCCAGGGGCCCGATCGCTCAAGGCTTAACCCTGAATAACCAAACAAGAAGCACTGCCTCAGTCTGACGAGTCACATGATCCCTCTCGCCCAGTCAGCAGCTCTGTAAAACAATCATTTGATAGATAGTGTAGGTCACATGATTCTTATCACAGCTGCTGACTGGCTTGGAGAGACATGTGATAAACCATGTGACTCCACAGAACCAGGAAGTGCTTTCTGTTCACCCTCGGGCTCCTGCGGCTGAATTACACTCTGTCAGCGGAGCCAATGGTCCAGTCACAAAGGGTTAATAGTGAAGGAAGAGCCAAAGAATAGCCGGGTTCCATAGTATTGTAACCCTCCACCAGGGGGCGGAACACACTGTAACCCTCCACCAGGGGGCGGAACACACTGTAACCCTCCACCAGGGGGCGGCACACACCGTAATGCTCCACCCGGGGCGGACACACCGTAATGCTCCACCCGGGGCGGAACACACTGTAACCCTCCACCCGGGGCGGAACACACTGTAACCTCTCCACCAGGGGGCGGAACACACTGTAATGCTCCACCAGGGGGCGGCACACACCGTAATGCTCCACCAGGGCGGCACACACCGTAATGCTCCACCAGGGGTGGAACACACTGTAATGCTCCACTAGGGGCGGCACAAACCGTAATGCTCCACCAGGGGCGGCACACACAGTAATGCTCCACCAGGGGCGGCACACACCGTAATGCTCCACCAGATGGTAGCAGAGACCATATGATTCTACCGGGGGCAGCAGCAGGGGACATATTTCAGGGGTGTTCTGGGGTTCACAATGAGAACTCACAGCTTGGCGTTCAGCTCCCAGAATAGGGTGTCGTCTGTGATCCAGGGGTTACTGGGGAGGCAGCCGGACATGATGGGGTCGTGTGTGAAATACTGCTCACAATACTTCACCATCCTGCAAAGGGTTAAAACGTGACAGCGGAAAAATGAGGCAGCAAGACCTCCGAGAATAATCTAAAAGATCCTGACCCCTCCACTATACACACACACACATTAACACCGCCTCCACTACACACACACCATATAACACCGCCCTCCACTACACACACACCATATAACACCGCCTCCACTACACACACACCATATAACACCGCCCTCCACTACACACACACCATATAACACCGCCCTCTACTATACACACACATCATATACCACCGCCTCCACTATACACACATCATATAACACCGCCATCTACTATACACACATCATATAACACCACCCTCCACTACACACACACACACACCATCATATAACAATGCCCTTTACTATACACACATCATATAACACCACCTCTACTATACACACATCATATAACACCACCCTCTACTATACACACACCATATAACACCGCCTCCACTATACACACACACACATCATATAACACCACCCTCCACTACACACACATCATATAACACCACCATCTACTATACACACACCATATAACACCGCCTCCACTACACACACACCATATAACACCGCCCTCCACTACACACACACCATATAACACCGCCTCTACTATACACACACATCATATACCACCGCCCTCCACTATACACACATCATATAACACCGCCATCTACTATACACACATCATATAACACCACCCTCCACTACACACATCATATAACACCGTCCTCCACTACACACACATCATATACCACCGCCCTCCACTATACACACACCATATAACACCGCCCTCTAGTATACACACACATCATATAACACCGCCCTCCACTATACACACATCATATACCACCGCCCTCCACTACACACACACCATATAACACCGCCCTCCACTACACACACACCATATAACACCGCCCTCCACTACACACACACACATCATATACCACCGCCCTCTACTATACACACATCATATAACACCGCCCTCTACTATACACACATCATATAACACCGCCCTCTACTATACACACATCATATAACACCGCCTCTACTATACACACACATCATATAACACCGCCTCTACTATACACATCATATAACAATGCCCTCTACTATACACACACACACACCATATAACACCGCTCTCCACTATACACACATCATATAACACCGCCCTCTACTATACACACATCATATAACACCGCCTCCACTATACACACATCATATAACACCGCCTCCACTACACACACACCATATAACACCGCCTCTACTACACACACACCATATAACACCGCTCTCTACTATACACACATCATATAACAATGCCTCTACTATACACACATCATATAACACCGCTCTCCACTATACACACATCATATAACACCGCCTCCACTACACATACATCATATAACACCACTCTCCACTACACACACACCATATAACACCGCCCTCTACTATACGCACATCATATAACACCGCCCTCTACTATACACACATTATATAACACCGCCCTCACTACACATACATCATATAACACCGCCATCTACTATACACACATCATATAACACCGCTCTCCACTACACATACATCATATAACACCACCCTCCACTACACACACATCATATAACACCGCCTCCACTACACATACATCATATAACACCGCCTCCACTATACACACATCATATAACACCGCTCTCTACTATACACACATCATATAACACCGCCTCTACTACACACATCATATAACACCGCTCTCCACTATACACACATCATATAACACCGCCCTCTACTATACACACATCATATAACAATGCCCTTTACTATACACACATCAGATAACACCGCCTCCACTACACACACATCATATAACACCGCCATCTACTATACACACATCATAACAACGCCTCCACTACACACACATCATATAACACCGCCCTCCACTACACACACATCATATAACAATGCCCTCTACTATACACACATCATATAACAATGCCCTCTACTATACACATCATATAACACCACCCTCCACTACACACATCATATAACACCGCCCTCCACTATACACACACACCATATAACAACGCCCTCTACTATACACACATCATATAACACCGCCTCCACTACACACACATCATATAACAATGCCCTTTACTATACACACATCATATAACACCGCCTCTACTATACACACATCATATAACACCGCCTCTACTATACACACATCATATAACACCGCCTCTACTATACACACACCATATAACACCACCCTCTACTATACACACACCATATAACACCGCTCTCCACTACACACACATCATATAACACCGCCTCCACTACACACACATCATATAACAATGCTCTCTACTATACACACATCATATAACACCGCCTCCACTATACACACATCATATAACAATGCCTTTACTATACACACATCATATAACACCGCTCTACTATACACACATCATATAACACCGCCTCTACTATACACACATCATATAACACTACCTCTACTATACACACACCATATAACACCGCCTCCACTACACACACATCATATAACACCGCTCTCCACTACACACATATCATATAACAATGCCTCTACTATATACACATCATATAACACCGCCTCCACTACACACACATCATATAACACCGCCTCCACTACACACACATCATATAACACCGCCTCCACTATACACACATCATATAACACCGCCTCTACTATACACACATCATATAACAATGCCTCTTTACTATACACACTTCATATAACACCGCCTCTACTACACACACATCATATAACACCGCCATCTACTATACACACATCATAACAACGCCTCTACTATACACACATCATATAACACCGCCTCCACTACACACACATCATATAACACTGCCTCTACTATACACACATCATATAACACCGCTCTCCACTATACACACATCATATAACACCGCCTCCACTATACACACACATCATATAACAACGCCTCTACTATACACACATCATATAACACCGCCTCCACTACACACACATCATATAACACTGCCCTTTACTATACACACATCATATAACACCGCCTCTACTATACACACATCATATAACACCGCCTCTACTATACACACATCATATAACACCGCCTCTACTATACACACACCATATAACACCACCTCTACTATACACACATCATATAACACCGCCTCCACTACACACACATCATATAACACCGCTCCACTACACACACATCATATAACAATGCTCTCTACTATACACACATCATATAACACTACCCTCCACTACACACATCATATAACACCGCCTCCACTATACACACTACCATATAACAACGCCTCTACTATACACACATCATATAACACCGCCTCTCACTACACACACATCATATAACAATGCTCTTTACTATACACACATCATATAACACCGCTCTCTACTATACACACATCATATAACACCGCTTTCTACTATACACACATCATATAACACCGCCTCTACTATACACACATCATATAACACCGCCTCCACTATACACACATCATATAACACCGCCTCCACTACACACATATCATATAATACCGCTCTCACTATACACTACATCATATAACACCGCTCTACTATACACATATCATATAACAATGCTTCTTTACTATACAATACTTCAGATAACACCGCCTTCTACTACACACACATCATATAACACCGCCATCTACTATACACATCATATAATAACGCCTCTACTACACACATATCATATAACACCGCTCTCTACTATACACACATCATATAACAATGCTCTCTACTATACACACATCATATAACACCGCCTCTACTACACACATCATATAACACCGCCTCACTATACACACATCATATAACAACGCTTCTACTATACACACATCATATAACACCGCCTCCACTACACACACATCATATAACAATGCCTCTTACTATACACACATCATATAACACCGCCTCTACTATACATACATCATATAACACCGCCTCTACTATACACACATCATATAACACCGCTCTCTACTATACACACATCATATAACACTACCTCTACTATACACACACTCATATAACACCGCCTCCACTACACACACATCATATAACACCGCCTCCACTACACACACATCATATAACAATGCTCTCTACTATATACACATCATATAACACCGCCTCCACTACACACACATCATATAACAATGCCTCTACTATACACACATCATATAACACCGCCTCCACTATACACACATCATATAACAATGCTCTTTACTATACACACATCATATAACACCGCCTCTACTATACACACATCATATAACACCGCCTCTACTATACACACATCATATAACACCGCCTCTACTATACACACATCATATAACACCGCCTCCACTACACACACATCATATAACACCGCCTCCACTACACACACATCATATAACAATGCCTCTACTATATACACATCATATAACACCGCTCCACTATACACACATCATATAACACCGCCTCCACTACACACACACATATAACACCGCTCCACTATACACACATCATATAACACCGCCTCTACTATACACACATCATATAACAATGCCTTTTACTATACACACTATCAGATAACACCGCCTCTACTACACACACATCATATAACACCGCCATCTACTATACACACATCATATAACAACGCCTCCACTACACACACATCATATAACACCGCCTCCACTACACACACATCATATAACAATGCTCTCTACTATACACACATCATATAACACCACCCTCCACTACACACATCATATAACACCGCCTCCACTATACACACATCATATAACACCGCCTCCACTATACACACATCATATAACACCGCTCTCTACTACACACATCATATAACAATGCCCTTTACTATACACACATCATATAACACCGCCTCTACTATACACACATCATATAACACCGCCTCTACTATACACACACATCATATAACACCGCTCTACTATACATACATCATATAACACCACCTTCTACTATACACACACTATATAACACCGCCTCCACTACACACACATCATATAACACCGCTCTCCACTACACACACATCATATAACAATGCTCTACTACTATATACACACATCATATAACACCGCTTCCACTATACTACACATCATATAACACCGCTCTACTATACACACATCATATAACACCGCCTCTCACTATACACACATCATATAACACTGCCTCTACTATACACACATCATATAACACCGCCTCTACTATACACACATCATATAACACCGCCTCTACTATACACACATCATATAACACCGCCTCTCTACTATACATACATCATATAATACCGCCTCTACTATACACACATCATATAACACCGCTCTCACTACACACACATCATATAACACCGCCTCCACTATACACACATCATATAACACCGCTCTCTACTATACACACATCATATAACACTGCCTCTCTACTATACACATCATATAACACCGCCTCTACTATACACACATCATATAACACCGCTCATCTACTATACACACATCATATAACACCGCCTCCACTATACACACATCATATAACACCGCCTCCACTATACACACATCATATAACACCGCCTCTACTATACACACATCATATAACACCGCTCTACTACTACACACATCATATAACACCGCCTCTACTATACACACATCATATAACACCGCCTCTACTATACACACATCATATAACACCGCCTCCACTACACACACATCATATAACAATGCCTCTTTACTATACACACATCATATAACACCGCCTCTACTATACACATCATATAACACCGCTCTCTACTATACACACATCATATAACACCGCCTCTACTATACACACATCATATAACACCGCCTCTCCACTACACACACATCATATAACACCGCTTCCACTATACACACATCATATAACACCGCCTCTACTATACACACACATCATATAACACCGCCTCTACTATACACACATCATATAACACCGCTCTACTATACATACATCATATAACACCGCCTCTACTATACACATATCATATAACACCGCCTTCTACTATACACACATCATATAACACCGCCTCCACTACACACACATCATATAATACCGCTCTCTACTATACACATATCATATAACACCGCCTCTACTATACACACATCATATAACACCGCCTCTACTATACATACACATCATATAACACCGCCTCTACTATACACATACATCATATAACACCGCCTCTACTACTACACACACATCATATAACACCGCTCTCTACTATACACACATCATATAACACCGCTCTACTATACACATATCATATAACACCGCTCTCTACTATACACACATCATATAACACCGCCTCCACTACATACATCATATAACACCGCCTCCACTATACACACATCATATAACACCGCCTCCACTATACACACATCATATAACACCGCTCTCCACTATACACACATCATATAACACCGCTCTACTATACACACACATCATATAACACCGCTCTCTACTATACACACATCATATAACACCGCCTCTCACTATACACACACATCATATAACACCGCCTCTACTACACACATATCATATAACACCGCCTCTACTATACACATCATATAACACTGTCCTACTATAACACATCATATAACACCGCCTCCACTACACACACATCATATAACACCGCTCTCCACTATACACACACATCATATAACACCGCCTCTACTATACACACATCATATAACACCGCTTCTACTATACACACATCATATAACACCGCCTCCACTATACACACATCATATAACACCGCTACTCCACTATACACATATCATATAACACCGCTTCTACTATACACACATCATATAACACCGCCTCTCACTACACACACATCATATAACACCGCCTACTCACTACACTACACATCATATAACACCGCCTCTACTACACACATCATATAACACCGCCTCCACTACACACACATCATATAACACCGCCCTCTACTATACACACATCATATAACACCGCCTCCACTACACACACATCATATAACACCGCCTCCACTATACACACACCATATAACACCGCTCTCTACTATACACACACATCATATAACACCGCTCTCCACTATACACACATCATATAACACCGCCTCCACTATACACACATCATATAACACCGCTCTACTACTACACACATCATATAACACCGCCTCCACTACACACACATCATATAACACCGCCTACTCACTATACACATCATCATATAACACCGCCTCCACTACACACACATCATATAACACCGCTCTCACTACACACATCATATAACACCGCCTCTACTACACACATATCATATAACACCGCCTTCCACTATACACACACACACATATCATATAACACCGCCTCCACTATACACACACATCATATAACACCGCTCTCCACTACACACATCATCATATAACACCGCCCTCCACTACACACACATCATATAACACCGCCTCCACTATACACACATAATGCTGTACATACATGGGTCACTGATTTTGGGGATCAGGTAGGTATCTGGATGTCACTTACCCGGTGACAGACACCGAGGACTTTACTGTGGATCTCTATCAGTGACTGTTGATAATACATGATCTGTAACAGAGAGACAGGAGGCTGAGCACCGGCCTCGCCTCTCTCTCCACCCCGCCCCGCCTCTCTCACCCCACCCCTCTCTCTCTCCACCCGCCCCGCATACTCCGCCTTTCTCTCTCCTCCCCGCATCCTCCGCCTGTCTCCCCCCCGCCCTCTCTCTCCACCCCGCATACCCACCTTTCTCTCCCCCCGCATACTCCGCCTCTCTCTCCCCCGCTGCAGCGACTGCTTTCCGGCTGGCGACCACTTACCTCCCTCCTGTAGAAATTCACAGTCGTCTTCTGCCGGGAGAGAAACAGGGAAATGTTACACGAAGAACGTGCGACCCGAGCGGAGAGCACCGCGCCACCATCACTCCTGCAACAGTCACACCCAGAGCTGCATTTACAGTCTGTAATAGCTCCACTAACGGTGAGTGCAGCCCTGGACGTGACTGCAGCACATACCATAGAATAGTGAGTGCAGCTCTGGATGTGACTGCAGCACATACCATAGAATAGTGAGTGCAGCTCTGGATGTGACGGGAGTATAAGAATAGTGAGTGCAGCTCTGGATGTGACGGGAGTATAAGAATATTAGTGAGTGCAGCTCTGGATGTGACGGGAGTATAAGAATAGTGAGTGCAGCTCTGGATGTGACGGAGTATAAGAATAGTGAGTGCAGCTCTGGATGTGACGGGAGTATAAGAATAGTGAGTGCAGCTCTGGATGGACGGGAGTATAAGAATAGTGAGTGCAGCTCTGGATGTGACGGGAGTATAAGAATAGAGAGTGCAGCTCTGGATGTGACGGGAGTATAAGAATAGAGAGTGCAGCTCTGGATGTGACGGGAGTATAAGAATAGTGAGTGCAGCTCTGGATGTGACTGGAGTATAAGAATAGTGAGTGAAGCTCTGGATGTGACTGAGTATAAGAATAGTGAGTGCAGCTCTGGATGTGACTGGAGTATAAGAATAGTGAGTGCAGCTCTGGATGTGACGGGAGTATAAGAATAGTGAGTGCAGCTCTGGATGTGACGGGAGTATAAGAATAGTGAGTGCAGCTCTGGATGTGACTGGAGTATAAGAATAGTGAGTGCAGCTCTGGATGTGACTGGAGTATAAGAATAGTGAGTGCAGCTCTGGAAAGCTTGAAACATGGTGTAAATGTAAGTAAGCTGTATGAGCCATGACAGGGCCCCAGCGCCACTGCAGGAAACAGCTGAGCACATCAGGGGTCTGGGAGAGCTGGGTGACAACATGGCCGCCATCACAGCACCCGCTGCCATGCAGGAGCCTGAGGTGCACTCCCATCCTCCGGGGAAGGGGGACAGTGATACTCCCATCTGCCATGTCGTGCACAGTGTGTGTGGCGGGGGTCACGTGACCAGCGGCCTCCTCCAACCCTCACCAAATCCCCGAGACACATGGAATCTGTGGAGAGAAGAGAAAACGTCACTAACTAGCAGGGAGCCATGGTACTACAACTCTCAGCATGCACTGTCACATACACTCAGCATATAGCTGCAGGCGACGGACAGAAGAACCCGCCATGACAACCCACCGTGAAAAATTGGAGCCGAGGCCCCACAAGCCTACAACCTCCCTCTCTTATACACCGAGGTATAATGTGAAGGACAACCCAGAGGCGTCAGGTTCACGGTGCCTCACGCACTCCGCAGTCGGGTTTCTATGGATACAGTGCAGCTACTCATCCCCTCCCCCATACAGATTTTTAAGGGGCAGCAAAACCTCCATCACCTGCATGTTACCATGGTAACCAATCCCCAGACCCCAGGAATCTCTCGTCAGACATAAGTGGCGTCCAGAGTGAAGAGACGCAGAAAAACGGGGACGTGGTAGGAGGTTACGCCCCAAACCCTGCACCGTTCACATCACACCCAGCCCGGCCTCACCTGATTACCTTGATGACATTGGGGTCAGTGGCGCGGTCCATCCTGCACTCCAGGGCGTCCAGCGACCCCTGGCTGTAAGACACGAAAGGGGGAGTCGCATGATACTGAGCCCCCAAAACCACAGAACACCCCCAAACCGCCCCCGTTTGTCCACCGACTAACCATCACCACAAGCTGTGCTAGGAAATATCCACTATATACTGACACATCACCATCATCAGGGAGAGGATGGCTGTAGAAAGGAGAATACAATCTATTGCCCCCTGATATCTGCCATTTCAGGGCAGAGGATGACTGTAGGACAGGAGAATACAGTCTATTGCTCCCTGTTATCAGCCATTTCAGGGGAGAGGATGACTGTAGGACAGGAGAATACAGTCTATTGCTCCCAGTTATCAGCCATTTCAGGGGAGAGGATGACTGTAGGACAGGAGAATACAATCTATTGCCCCCTGTTATCAGCCATTTCAGGGGAGAGGATGGCTGTAGGACAGGAAGAATACAATCTATTGCCCTCTGATATCAGCCATTTCAGGGCAGAGGATGACTGTAGGACAGGAGAATACAATCTATTGCCCCCTGTTATCAGCCATTTCAGGGGAGAGGATGACTGTAGGACAGGAGAATACAGTCTATTGCCCCCTGTTATCAGCCATTTCAGGGGAGAGGATGACTGTAGGACAGGAGAATACAGTCTATTGCTCCCAGTTATCAGCCATTTCAGGGGAGAGGATGACTGTAGGACAGGAGAATACAATCTATTGCCCCCTGTTATCAGCCATTTCAGGGAGGGGATGACTGTAGGACAGGAGAATACAGTCTATTGCCCCTGTTATCAGCCATTTCAGGGGAGAGGATGACTGTAGGACAGGAGAATACAGTCTATTGCCCCCTGTTATCAGCCATTTCAGGGAGAGGATGACTGTAGGACAGGGAGAATACAGTCTATTGCCCCTGTTATCAGCCATTTCAGGGGAGAGGATGACTGTAGGACAGGAGGAATACAGTCTATTGCTCCTCTGTTATCAGCCACTTCAGGGGAGAGGATGACTGTAGGACAGGAGAATACAGTCTATTGCCCTCTGTTATCAGCCATTTCAGGGAGAGGATGACTGTAGGACAGGAGAATACAGTCTATTGCCCCTGTTATCAGCCATTTCAGGGCAGAGGATGACTGTAGGACAGGAGAATACAGTCTATTGCTTCCTGTTATCAGCCATTTCAGGGAGAGGATGACTGTAGGACAGGAGAATACAGTCTATTGCCCCTGTTATCAGCCATTTCAGGGCAGAGGATGACTGTAGGACAGGAGAATACAGTCTATTGCTTCCTGTTATCAGCCATTTCAGGGGAGAGGGATGACTGTAGGACAGGAGAATGCAGTCTATTGCCCCTGTTATCAGCCATTTCAGGGGAGAGGATGACTGTAGGACAGGAGAATACAGTCTATTGCCCCCTGTTATCAGCCATTTCAGGGGAGAGGATGACTGTAGGACAGGAGAATACAGTCGTATTGCCCCCTGTTATCAGCCATTTCAGGGGAGAGGATGACTGTAGGACAGGAGAATACAGTCTATTGCCCCCTGTTATCAGCCATTTCAGGGGAGAGGATGACTGTGGGACAGGAGAATACAGTCTATTGCCCCCTGTTATCAGCCATTTCAGGGGAGAGGATGACTGTAGGACAGGAGAATACAGTCTATTGCCCCTGTTATCAGCCATTTCAGGGGAGAGGATGACTGTAGGACAGGAGAATACAATCTATTGCTCCCTGTTATCAGCCATTTCAGGGAGAGGATGACTGTAGGACAGGAGAATACATCAGTGGCTGGTTTCTGGGTTCTGTTCCTGTGGTTTACCGCACAAATCTGTGTATATTTGTCTTACTTGCACAAACATTTATATATTTTTGCAATATTTTTTGGCTGTGTCCTTTTCTGCTCTTTTGGCGTTTAGGTATAGTGTTTGTTCAAGAACAACTGCTGATAAGCTACATTGGGGCAATTTGTAGGTGTATATGTTATTGATTTTGTCTGTTTTACAGATAGTGCCTCTGGATATATGGACTTCCGTAAGCTGCTGATAAGACCTGGGCTATTTAACTCGGGGTCAATCTTGGGAAACAGTAGCCAGCCCAGAACCAGGTAACGTAAAGGATTTGAAACTCAAAACTAAAAACCTGTTGAAAAAAGAATTAAGGTGTGGTGGAATACGAAGCCACACTTGAGGCAGTACCTTCAGAGGAGATTATCCCTCGTGGTCTCCGACTACGAATCTTTCCTGCATTTGACTGTAGAAGATCCTCTCTGTTCATTAATAAGTAGGAAGGAAGCTCTTACTAATTGTTCCTGCGACCTTACTGGAACTTTTGATTGGGTCAGACCGCCTGCTGGAATCCTGAAAAGGAAATTGACAATTACGTGAACAAATCCAGCAGGCCTACTGCAGTTGATGCTTGCAGGATTTTGACAGTGAATTGAAGCAAGAACTATTAAAGTGGGAGAAGGAGACGCAAGATCTTAAGGCAAAGAAGTTCCACAGGCATCTCACGGCTTTCCAAAAATAAAAGAGTATATCGGTGGAAACCAGCGGCTAGGGTCAGCCATCGAAGCCTCTCACGATCCTCATCCATTTCATCACTTAACAGCCAGAAGGATGTGGCGTAACAGTTTTTTAGGGGACGCAGGGGTTCTGGAGAGAAGAGGTGGAGAGGAAGGATGGACCACACGCTCAGAACCCCGTGTGGCAAAGAAAGACCGCCTAAATGCCCCTCTGAGAACGAGCAAGAGACATTGTATGTAATTAACCTGTCCAATTTAACATTTACTGATTCACAACTGTCAGTTCCCATGAGGTGAGTCTGACTTTTTTCACTCAAGGAAGTTTGATTACTTCACGTCAGAAAAGATTTGGAACTCTTGCTAGAAAATTAAGTTTCAAAAAGTTCTTCTCCAGGGGCAATGAGGCTGATAACTTTTCACCAGCTCAGCTACAGGCAATTGGGGATCTTCCGGGCCCTCCTAGACTAACAGGAGGATGATGACGTGTCAGATATTTCATACATCTGCACCCCCAGTCGCATGCTATTCTCCCACGTCCTGCTTGGCTATTGACATTTTTAATGTTAGTCAAGCGTGATCTTTGGTGAAATCGCACAATCTGGCTACATGATAATCTTAGTAAACAAGAGAGACAAGCTCTAATGAGTTGAAATCATTTAAACCGTAGTAATTTGGTCATGGATAAAGGGGCAATGTTGTGATCTGGCCGTGCAGATGTATGGAAAGGAAGTTTTCAATAATTGGAACAATAGATCTTGTTATAAAGACTTGATTGTAATCCTGTCATGAAACACAAAACAATACTGATACAATTTAAAGGAGGCAATGGAGAAGGGTATAATAAGCAGGAAAATGTGGGAGGGCCTAGTTACTGTGTTTCCGGTCCTTCCTTAATGTTCTATCTGCTTCCTAAAATTCATTACACCCCACACCCGAAGACCTATTGTGTTTCTGTGATCAGGAGACTATATGTCGTTTTGTGACTTTTATTTGCAAAGTGTGTTGTAAATACTGCCATCCTTGTTCAGGATAACACGGATACCTACACGCCTGAATGGTTTGCACCTTGATAGGGACATGCTCCTCGTGACGTCGAGTCCCTGTATACGTCCATTAATCATGACCATGGGCTACAGCGCCAAAAATATTTTTTGAAAATGCTAAGCCCCCGATCACCACATCTCGTTGATTTAATCCTTATTTCTTGTTGGAATTTGCTCTGACTCATAATGCCTTCACATTCAAGGACCGCTTCTACTTACAGCTCCGGGGCACGGCTATAGCTACTTGTGCGCCCGCATGCCAATTTGTCCCTGGGCTGTGGAGAGGGAGACGGTCCTGAATGTGAGGGTCACACCGAGGAATTCCTACGGGAATTAAATAAGAATGAGTTAAATATCAAACTCACATGGAAATACAGTGCAGAGATAGTGGAATTTCTTGATATTCCTGATTCAGGTTGAAAAAGGTGGCTCCGGGTATGGACATGTGATAGAAAACCATTGCAGCCAAACTCCTTGCTACATTTTACCTCTTCCCACCACCCACAGGTTATAAGGGCTATACCTCGTGGGGCACTTCTACAGAGCAAAAGGATTTTTGCTCTGGTAATGAGAAATTTGAGAGGCACAGGCGGCGGATCTGACCCATAAGTTCCAGGAGACAGGGTACAACCATCAGACTCATGCGTAGGGGTATAGTGAGAGCTAAGAATATCTCCAGAGACAATTTGTCTTTGAAAAAGGGCAAAATCAGGAAGGACAGGCTCGGAAATTCCGAGGTTTGTCACCCCTTCAATGCCCAATGGCAAAAACAACTTGAGATTCTAACAGGCACTGTATGTCCTACTCACAGACAGAGATCTGAGACAGGCAGATCCAACACGACCTTCTGTTGCCTGGAGGAGATCAACAAAAAAGGATATGGTTATTAGAAGTCACATGTTGCCCCAGGAGTTAGGGAGCCTCTTTGGGGACAAAGGTCCCTTGTAGTGGGGTTCATTCCAATGTGGAAATTGTACCGCGTGTAGATTGATAGTAAGAAACCAACACTTTTCTGACTCTGGAGGCAACAAGGAATATAAAATAGTGCACCATATATCCTGTACCACGGAGGCTGTGATATACTCATGCCTGCTGCCCATGTGGTCTCATATATATTGGGATGACAACTAGAGCATTGAAAGTAAGAGGTTGAGCATGCCTGGGACATCAGGGCAGCAGGAGAAATAGTGGCGTTCAGTACCACAGGTGTAACAGTTGCCAATTCCATCTCCATCAAAACTTTGGAACTCGAGATCAGTTCACTAAAAAGTAACTTAATGAGCATTCATGCAGAGATGGAAAAGCAGAAGCAACATTTATCAGATTTGTATACCGTGGTACAAGATACCATCATTACCGCAAACTTATATTCTGAGTTATTGACTCACGCAAATCGTTATGAGAATAACGAACAGTTTGTATAGAGTTATATTTCTAAGGGGGCGTATTTAGAAAGACTTTAGCCAAGCTCTGATTGGAACTTTGTAAACAAAGCCTACGCGCGGTGAATCATGAAGAAGATATATGAAAAGCCCTTTTGGACATTCCAAATATATTCACACTTTGTGGAATATTTTGGAATGAAGGGGGATTTGTCAGGCATCTTCATAACTATATGTAATATCTGATGATGATATGGTCAAAATGGACATTCATTGCCTTTAAGCGATAGACTGAACCAGAGTTTTGCTATGCGACTGAAACAGGCCGAGATGAGGTCATGCATAGTTCAGTCTGTGTAAAAGTTTATAGATATTAAGTAATTTTTATTAGCATTTTAATAATACAAATGTAACTGATGTCAGAAAGAGCATCAGTTAGTGATGGACCATGTGATTGGACCATGTGATGTGACGTCATCACAGGTCCTTTAGTTGTTAGCTGATGCTGGGAAAGAGAGGAGAGATCGCAACTACGCGATCAAGTGGCTAAGGTAAGTTAACTTATTATTTTTAACCCTTTCCTCTTCATTTTACTAAGCATTCTTTATTGAGAATGCTATTATTTCCCCTTATAACCATGTTATAAGGGAAAATAATAAATTCTCCAGAAGACCGAAACCGGACTTCAGTGATGAAGTCCGGCTTCGAGTCTGGGTACAAACATGGCGATTTTCTCACGCGCGTGCAAAACGCATACAAACGTTTGCACCACAGGAAAAATCGCGCATATTCACGTAACGCACCCGCCTCTTATCCGGGCGTCAAACATGACGCCCGTGTGAAAGAGGCCTAAGGAATTCTTCCAGGGACACACCCGAGACTCACAAAAGAATCTGGCAGATCTAAATCTTGGAAAGCTGGGTCCCTTCTAAAAGCTTTTTATCCCAAAGCCAGAGGTAACGTATAATTTATTTTATTTGCAGTAATTATAAAATCGCTCTAATTGGCATATAGTTGAAACCCCATTTTGAGTGGGTCAATAGCGTTAAAACAGTAATTTTATGGGAAATTTTAATGAACGCGCACATCATTAAAATTCCTGTAATATTTCTATCAGAGCGAGATCTCTGATCGGATTTTATTATCCGCGGTTAGGCCAATAGGCGTATTTATAAGGTGTCTCTTACTGCTATATTCTTTGATTGAGCATAAGGGATATTTCACAGATTCATTTCTATTGTTTCTTCGTTATATTATAATGTTTTGATAATCAGTGCACTAATTGGTATCAATTTGCTAAAGAATAGCGTTGTATTGTACTTGGATTTAGTAAATTAGGTGAGCCCGGTGTAAATGGTGGAGCACCATATTGTGGACAATTTTGATATTATATCCAAACTTTCTTTGTATTAATTTTTATGCCATTTTACTGTATTTATCTGTAATAAATTATATTTTATTTAATTAATTGCACCGTTTCATTAGCTGCACAAATTGACTTCTCATCAACAAAAGAACTGGCGTTTATATGTCCGCCAATTCAATTTTTCATAATTTAAATTTTTATATGTCATAAAAATTTTAATCATAATTTTTATTATTTCATACTTTATATCAAATAAATATTCGACAAGATTTACCGCTGAACTCTTTCTTGAGGAATTGCTGGAAGCTTTGCCGTCCTTTAGGATCGCGGATCAGCTCGCTGAAATTAAAGGCCCAGCGCTCGACCCGCAGCTTCGTAGGAATCTCCACTCTGGAAGACAGGTAAGCGTCTATTCACTGACTGCTGGAAGAGATCTTGCAGACAGTTACACAGGTGAAGACACACGGGAAATGGCAGCGGCGGTGAACGTCATGTCTGCAGGGGCCAGTCACCAATCAGCAGTTACTGAAAGAAGCCCACCCCAAATGATGTCACACCCCGTGTCTACTGCCCTCATCTCACACACAGGACCCAAGCAGCCCCCGACCAAGCGCCACATATCGCCATTATCTGTATCAGCGTCATGTGGCCTAAAACTCCAGGGGCCCGATCGCTCAAGGCTTAACCCCTGAATAACCAAACAAGAAGCACTGCCTCAGTCTGACGAGTCACATGATCCCTCTCGCCCAGTCAGCAGCTCTGTAAAACAATCATTTGATAGATAGTGTAGGTCACATGATTCTTATCACAGCTGCTGACTGGCTTGGAGAGACATGTGATAAACCATGTGACTCCACAGAACCAGGAAGTGCTTTCTGTTCACCCCTCGGGCTCCTGCGGCTGAATTACACTCTGTCAGCGGAGCCAATGGTCCAGTCACAAAGGGTTAATAGTGAAGGAAGAGCCAAAGAATAGCCGGGTTCCATAGTATTGTAACCCTCCACCAGGGGGCGGAACACACTGTAACCCTCCACCAGGGGGCGGAACACACTGTAACCCTCCACCAGGGGGCGGCACACACCGTAATGCTCCACCCGGGGCGGACACACCGTAATGCTCCACCCGGGGCGGAACACACTGTAACCCTCCACCCGGGGCGGAACACACTGTAACCTCTCCACCAGGGGGCGGAACACACTGTAATGCTCCACCAGGGGGCGGCACACACCGTAATGCTCCACCAGGGCGGCACACACCGTAATGCTCCACCAGGGGTGGAACACACTGTAATGCTCCACTAGGGGCGGCACAAACCGTAATGCTCCACCAGGGGCGGCACACACAGTAATGCTCCACCAGGGGCGGCACACACCGTAATGCTCCACCAGATGGTAGCAGAGACCATATGATTCTACCGGGGGCAGCAGCAGGGGACATATTTCAGGGGTGTTCTGGGGTTCACAATGAGAACTCACAGCTTGGCGTTCAGCTCCCAGAATAGGGTGTCGTCTGTGATCCAGGGGTTACTGGGGAGGCAGCCGGACATGATGGGGTCGTGTGTGAAATACTGCTCACAATACTTCACCATCCTGCAAAGGGTTAAAACGTGACAGCGGAAAAATGAGGCAGCAAGACCTCCGAGAATAATCTAAAAGATCCTGACCCCTCCACTATACACACACACATTAACACCGCCTCCACTACACACACACCATATAACACCGCCCTCCACTACACACACACCATATAACACCGCCTCCACTACACACACACCATATAACACCGCCCTCCACTACACACACACCATATAACACCGCCCTCTACTATACACACACATCATATACCACCGCCCTCCACTATACACACATCATATAACACCGCCATCTACTATACACACATCATATAACACCACCCTCCACTACACACACACACACACATCATATAACAATGCCCTTTACTATACACACATCATATAACACCACCTCTACTATACACACATCATATAACACCACCTCTACTATACACACACCATATAACACCGCCTCCACTATACACACACACACATCATATAACACCACCCTCCACTACACACACATCATATAACACCACCATCTACTATACACACACCATATAACACCGCCTCCACTACACACACACCATATAACACCGCCCTCCACTACACACACACCATATAACACCGCCTCTACTATACACACACATCATATACCACCGCCCTCCACTATACACACATCATATAACACCGCCATCTACTATACACACATCATATAACACCACCCTCCACTACACACACATCATATAACACCGCTCCTCCACTACACACACATCATATACCACCGCCCTCCACTATACACACACCATATAACACCGCCCTCTAGTATACACACACATCATATAACACCGCCTCCACTATACACACATCATATACCACCGCCCTCCACTACACACACACCATATAACACACGCCCTCCACTACACACACACCATATAACACCGCCTCCACTACACACACACATCATATACTACCGCCCTCTACTATACACACATCATATAACACCGCCCTCTACTATACACACATCATATAACACCGCCCTCTACTATACACACATCATATAACACCGCCTCTACTATACACACATCATATAACACCGCCTCTACTATACACACATCATATAACAATGCCCTCTACTATACACACACACACACACCATATAACACCGCCCTCCACTATACACACATCATATAACACCGCCCTCTACTATACACACATCATATAACACCGCCCTCCACTATACACACATCATATAACACCGCCCTCCACTACACACACACCATATAACACCGCCCTCTACTACACACACACCATATAACACCGCCCTCTACTATACACACATCATATAACAATGCCCTCTACTATACACACATCATATAACACCGCCCTCCACTATACACACATCATATAACACCGCCCTCCACTACACATACATCATATAACACCACCCTCCACTACACACACACCATATAACACCGCCCTCTACTATACGCACATCATATAACACCGCCCTCTACTATACACACATTATATAACACCGCCCTCCACTACACACACATCATATAACACCGCCATCTACTATACACACATCATATAACACCGCCCTCCACTACACACACATCATATAACACCGCCCTCCACTACACACACATCATATAACACCGCCCTCCACTACACATACATCATATAACACCGCCCTCCACTATACACACATCATATAACACCGCCCTCTACTATACACACATCATATAACACCGCCCTCTACTACACACACATCATATAACACCGCCCTCTACTACACACACATCATATAACACCGCCCTCTACTATACACACATCATATAACAATGCCCTTTACTATAACACATCAGATAACACCGCCCTCCACTACACACACATCATATAACACCGCCATCTACTATACACACATCAAAACAACGCCCTCCACTACACACACATCATATAACACCGCCCTCCACTACACACACATCATATAACAATGCCCTCTACTATACACACATCATATAACAATTCCCTCTACTCTACACACATCATATAACACCACCCTCCACTATACACACACACCATATAACAACGCCCTCTACTATACACACATCATATAACACCGCCTCCACTACACACACATCATATAACAATGCCCTTTACTATACACACATCATATAACACCGCCTCTACTATACACACATCATATAACACCGCCTCTACTATACACACATCATATAACACCGCCCTCTACTATACACACACCATATAACACCACCTCTACTATACACACACCATATAACACCGCCCTCCACTACACACACATCATATAACACCGCCCTCCACTACACACACATCATATAACAATGCTCTCTACTATACACACATCATATAACACCGCCTCCACTACACACACATCATATAACAATGCCTCTTACTATACACACATCATATAACACCGCCTCTACTATACACACATCATATAACACCGCCTCTACTATACACACACCATATAACACCACCTCTACTATACACACACCATATAACACCGCCTCCACTACACACACATCATATAACACCGCCTCCACTACACACACATCATATAACAATGCCTCTACTATATACACATCATATAACACCGCCTCCACTACACACACATCATATAACACCGCCTCCACTACACACACACCATATAACACCGCCTCCACTATACACACATCATATAACACCGCCTCTACTATACACACATCATATAACAATGCCTCTTACTATACACACTTCAGATAACTACCGCCTCCACTACACACACATCATATAACACCGCCATCTACTATACACACATCATAACAACGCCTCCACTACACACACATCATATAACACCGCCTCCACTACACACACATCATATAACAATGCCTCTACTATACACACATCATATAACACCACCCTCCACTACACACATCATATAACACCGCCTCCACTATACACACACACCATATAACAACGCCTCTACTATACACACATCATATAACACCGCTCCACTACACACACATCATATAACAATGCTCCTTTACTATACACACATCATATAACACCGCCTCTACTATACACACATCATATAACACCGCCTCTACTATACACACATCATATAACACCGCCTCTACTATACACACACCATATAACACCACCTCTACTATACACACATCATATAACACCGCCTCCACTACACACACATCATATAACACCGCCTCCACTACACACACATCATATAACAATGCCTCTACTATACACACATCATATAACACCACCCTCCACTACACACATCATATAACACCGCCTCCACTATACACACACCATATAACAACGCCTCTACTATACACACATCATATAACACCGCCTCTCACTACACACATCATATAACAATGCCTCTTTACTATACACACATCATATAACACCGCTCTCTACTATACACACATCATATAACACCGCCTCTACTATACACACATCATATAACATCGCTTCTTACTATACACACACTATATAACACCGCCTCCACTACACACACATCATATAACACCGCCTCTACTACACACATACCATATAACACCGCTCTCACTATACACACATCATATAACACCGCTCTACTATCACACATCATATAACAATGCTCTTTACTATACATACTTCAGATAACACCGCCTCCACTACACACACATCATATAACACCGCCATCTACTATACACATCATCATAACAACGCCTCCACTACACACACATCATATAACACCGCTCTCCACTACACACACATCATATAACAATGCCTCTACTATACACACTATCATATAACACCACTCCTCCACTACACACATCATATAACACCGCCTCCACTATACACATATCACCATATAACAACGCTCTACTATACACACATCATATAACACCGCCTCACTACACACACACATCATATAACAATGCCTCTTTACTATACACACATCATATAACACCGCCTCTACTATACACACATCATATAACACCGCCCTCTACTATACACACATCATATAACACCGCTCTCTACTATACACACATCATATAACACTACCTCTACTATACACACACCATATAACACCGCCTCCACTACACACACATCATATAACACCGCCTCCACTACACACACATCATATAACAATGCCTCTACTATATACACATCATATAACACCGCCTCCACTACACACACATCATATAACACCGCCTCTACTATACACACATCATATAACACCGCTCTACTATACACACATCATATAACACTGCCCTTTACTATACACACATCATATAACACCGCCCTCTACTATACACACATCATATAACACCGCCTCTACTATACACACATCATATAACACCACCTCTACTATACACACATCATATAACACCGCCTCCACTACACACACATCATATAACACCGCCTCCACTACACACACATCATATAACAATGCTCTCTACTATATACACATCATATAACACCGCTCCACTATACACACATCATATAACACCGCCTCCACTACACACACACATATAACACCGCCTCCACTATACTACATCATATAACACCGCCTCTACTATACACAACATCATATAACAATGTCCTTTACTATACACACTATCAGATAACACCGCCTCCACTACACACACATCATATAACACCGCCATCTACTATACACACATCATAACAACGCCTCCACTACACACACATCATATAACACCGCCTCCACTACACACACATCATATAACAATGCCCTCTACTATACACACATCATATAACACCACCCTCTACTATACACACATCATATAACACCGCCCTCCACTATACACACATCATATAACACCGCCTCTACTATACACACATCATATAACACCGCTCTCACTATACACACATCATATAACAATGCCTCTACTATACACACATCATATAACACCGCCTCTACTATACACACATCATATAACACCGCCTCTACTATACATACATCATATAACACCGCCTCCACTATACACACATCATATAACACCGCTCTCTACTATACACACATCATATAACACCGCTCTCCACTACACACTACATCATATAACACCGCTCTCCACTATACACATACATCATATAACACCGCCTCCACTATACACACATCATATAACACCGCTTCTACTATGCATACATACATCATATAATACCGCTTTCTACTATACACACATCATATAACACTGCTCTACTATACACACATCATATAATACCGCTCTTCACTATACATACATTATATACATACCGCTCTACTACACACACATCATATAACACCGCTTCTACTATACACACATCATATAACACCGCTCTCCACTATACACACATCATATAACACCGCCTCTCTACTACACACACATCATATAACACCGCCTCCACTATACACACATCATATAACACCGCTCTCTACTATACACACATCATATAACACCGCCTCTACTATACACACATCATATAACACTGCCCTCTACTATACACACTATCATATAACACCGCCTCCACTATACACACATCATATAACACCGCCTCTCTACTATACACACATCATATAACACCGCCTCTACTATACACACATCATATAACACCGCCCTCTACTATACACACATCATATAACACCGCCTCTACTATACACACACACACTACACATCATATAACACCGCCTCCACTACACACACATCATATAACACTGCCTCTACTATACACACATCATATAACAACGCTCTACTATACACACATCATATAACACCGCCTCCACTACACACACATCATATAACACTGCCTCTCACTATACATACATCATATAACACCGCCTCCACTATACACACATCATATAACACCGCCTCCACTATACACACATCATATAACACCGCCTCTACTATACACACATCATATAACACCGCTCTCCACTATACACACATCATATAACACCGCCTCCACTACACACACATCATATAACACCGCCTCTACTATACACACATCATATAACACCGCTCTCTAGTATACACACACATCATATAACACCGCCTCTACATATACACACATACCATATAACACCGCCTCCACTACACACACATCATATAACACCGCTCTACTACTACACACATCATATAACACCGCCTCCACTACACACACATCATATAACACCGCCTCCACTATACACACATCATATAACACCGTCTCTACTATACACACATCATATAACACCGCCTCCACTATACACACACACACATCATATAACACCGCCTCTACTATACACATACACACACACCATATAACACCGCCTCTACTATACACACACACACACATCATATAACACCGCCTCTACTATACACACATCATATAACACCGCTCTCTACTATACACACATCATATAACACCGCCTCTACTACACACACATCATATAACACCGCCTCCACTACACATACATCATATAACACATGCCTCCACTACACACACATCATATAACACCGCCTCCACTATACACACATCATATAACACCGCCTCCACTACACACACATCATATAACACCGCCTCCACTATACAACACACACCATATAACACCGCTCTCTAGTACTACACACACATCATATAACACCGCCTCTACTATACACACATCATATAACACCGCCCTCCACTATACACACACATCATATAACACCGCCTCCACTATACACATATCATATAACACCGCCTCCACTATACACACATCATATAACACCGTCCTCCACTATACACACACATCATATAACACCGCCCTCTACTATACACACACATACACACCATATAACACCGCCTCTACTATACACACATCATATAACACCGCCCTCTACTATACACACATCATATAACACCGCCTCCACTATACACACATCATATAACACCGCTCTCCACTACACACACATCATATAACACCGCCTCCACTACACATACATCATATAACACCGCTCTCCACTACACACACATCATATAACACCGCCTCCACTACTACACACATCATATAACACCGCCTCCACTACACACACATCATATAACACCGCCCTCTACTACACACACATCATATAACACCGCCTCCACTACACACACATCATATAACACCGTCCTCCACTATACACACACACCATATAACACCGCCTCTACTATACACACACATCATATAACACCGCTCTCCACTATACACACATCATATAACACCGCCTCCACTATACACACATCATATAACACCGCCTCCACTACACACACATCATATAACACCGCCTCCACTACACACACATCATATAACACCGCCTCCACTACACACACATCATATAACACCGCTCTCACTACACACACATCATATAACACCGCTCTACTACACTACACACATCATATAACACCGCCTCTACTACACACACATCATATAACACCGCCCTCCACTATACACACACACACACATCATATAACACCGCCCTCCACTATACACACACATCATATAACACCGCCCTCCACTACACACACATCATATAACACCGCCCTCCACTACACACACATCATATAACACCGCCTCCACTATACACACATAATGCTGTACATACATGGGTCACTGATTTTCGGGGATCAGGTAGGTATCTGGATGTCACTTACCCGGTGACAGACACCGAGGACTTTACTGTGGATCTCATCAGTGACTGTTGATAATACATGATCTGTAACAGAGAGACAGGAGGCTGAGCACCGGCCTCGCCTCTCTCTCACCCCGCCCCGCGTCTCTCTTCACCCCACCCCTCTCTCCTCCACCCGCCCCGCATACTCCGCCTTTCTCTCTCCCTCCCGCATCCTCCGCCTGTCTCCCCCCCGCCCTCTCTCTCCACCCCGCATACTCCACCTTTCTCTCCCCCCGCATACTCCGCCTCTCTCTCCCCCGCTGCAGCGACTGCTTTCCGGCTGGCGACCACTTACCTCCCTCCTGTAGAAATCCACAGTCGTCTTCTGCCGGGAGAGAAACAGGAAATGTTACACGAAGAACGTGCGACCCGAGCGGAGAGCACCGCGCCACCATCACCCTGCAACAGTCACACCCAGAGCTGCATTTACAGTCTGTAACAGCTCCACTAACGGTGAGTGCAGCCCTGGACGTGACTGCAGCACATACCATAGAATAGTGAGTGCAGCTCTGGATGTGACTGCAGCACATACCATAGAATAGTGAGTGCAGCTCTGGATGTGACGGGAGTATAAGAATAGTGAGTGCAGCTCTGGATGTGACGGGAGTATAAGAATATTAGTGAGTGCAGCTCTGGATGTGACGGGAGTATAAGAATAGTGAGTGCAGCTCTGGATGTGACGGGAGTATAAGAATAGTGAGTGCAGCTCTGGATGTGACGGGAGTATAAGAATAGTGAGTGCAGCTCTGGATGTGACGGGAGTATAAGAATAGTGAGTGCAGCTCTGGATGTGACGGGAGTATAAGAATAGAGAGTGCAGCTCTGGATGTGACGGGAGTATAAGAATAGAGAGTGCAGCTCTGGATGTGACGGGAGTATAAGAATAGTGAGTGCAGCTCTGGATGTGACTGGAGTATAAGAATAGTGAGTGAAGCTCTGGATGTGACTGGAGTATAAGAATAGTGAGTGCAGCTCTGGATGTGACTGGAGTATAAGAATAGTGAGTGCAGCTCTGGATGTGACGGGAGTATAAGAATAGTGAGTGCAGCTCTGGATGTGACGGGAGTATAAGAATAGTGAGTGCAGCTCTGGATGTGACTGGAGTATAAGAATAGTGAGTGCAGCTCTGGATGTGACTGGAGTATAAGAATAGTGAGTGCAGCTCTGGAAAGCTTGAAACATGGTGTAAATGTAAGTAAGCTGTATGAGCCATGACAGGGCCCCAGCGCCACTGCAGGAAACAGCTGAGCACATCAGGGGTCTGGGAGAGCTGGGTGACAACATGGCCGCCATCACAGCACCCGCTGCCATGCAGGAGCCTGAGGTGCACTCCCATCCTCCGGGGAAGGGGGACAGTGATACTCCCATCTGCCATGTCGTGCACAGTGTGTGTGTGGCGGGGGTCACGTGACCAGCGGCCTCCTCCAACCCTCACCAAATCCCCGAGACACATGGAATCTGTGGAGAGAAGAGAAAACGTCACTAACTAGCAGGAGCCATGGTACTACAACTCTCAGCATGCACTGTCACATACACTCAGCATATAGCTGCAGGCGACGGACAGAAGAACCCGCCATGACAACCACCGTGAAAAATTGGAGCCGAGGCCCCACAAGCCTACAACCTCCCTCTCTTATACACCGGGGTATAATGTGAAGGACAACCCAGAGGCGTCAGGTTCACGGTGCCTCACGCACTCCGCAGTCGGGTTTCTATGGATACAGTGCAGCTACTCATCCCCTCCCCCATACAGATTTTTAAGGGGCAGCAAAACCTCCATCACCTGCATGTTACCATGGTAACCAATCCCCAGACCCCAGGAATCTCTCGTCAGACATAAGTGGCGTCCAGAGTGAAGAGACGCAGAAAAACGGGGACGTGGTAGGAGGTTACGCCCCAAACCCTGCACCGTTCACATCACACCCAGCCCGGCCTCACCTGATTACCTTGATGACATTGGGGTCAGTGGCGCGGTCCATCCCGTACTCCAGGGCGTCCAGCGACCCTGGCTGTAAGACACGAAAGGGGGAGTCGCATGATACTGAGCCCCCAAAACCACAGAACACCCCCAAACCGCCCCCGTTTGTCCACCGACTAACCATCACCACAAGCTGTGCTAGGAAATATCCACTATATACTGACACATCACCATCATCAGGGAGAGGATGGCTGTAGAAAGGAGAATACAATCTATTGCCCCCTGATATCTGCCATTTCAGGGCAGAGGATGACTGTAGGACAGGAGAATACAGTCTATTGCTCCCTGTTATCAGCCATTTCAGGGGAGAGGATGACTGTAGGACAGGAGAATACAGTCTATTGCTCCCAGTTATCAGCCATTTCAGGGGAGAGGATGACTGTAGGACAGGAGAATACAATCTATTGCCCCCTGTTATCAGCCATTTCAGGGGAGAGGATGGCTGTAGAAAGGAGAATACAATCTATTGCCCCCTGATATCAGCCATTTCAGGGCAGAGGATGACTGTAGGACAGGAGAATACAATCTATTGCCCCCTGTTATCAGCCATTTCAGGGGAGAGGATGACTGTAGGACAGGAGAATACAGTCTATTGCCCCCTGTTATCAGCCATTTCAGGGGAGAGGATGACTGTAGGACAGGAGAATACAGTCTATTGCTCCCAGTTATCAGCCATTTCAGGGGAGAGGATGACTGTAGGACAGGAGAATACAATCTATTGCCCCCTGTTATCAGCCATTTCAGGGGAGGGGATGACTGTAGGACAGGAGAATACAGTCTATTGCCCCTGTTATCAGCCATTTCAGGGGAGAGGATGACTGTAGGACAGGAGAATACAGTCTATTGCCCCCTGTTATCAGCCATTTCAGGGGAGAGGATGACTGTAGGACAGGAGAATACAGTCTATTGCCCCTGTTATCAGCCATTTCAGGGGAGAGGATGACTGTAGGACAGGAGAATACAGTCTATTGCCCTCTGTTATCAGCCACTTCAGGGGAGAGGATGACTGTAGGACAGGAGAATACAGTCTATTGCCCTCTGTTATCAGCCATTTCAGGGGAGAGGATGACTGTAGGACAGGAGAATACAGTCTATTGCCCCCTGTTATCAGCCATTTCAGGGCAGAGGATGACTGTAGGACAGGAGAATACAGTCTATTGCTTCCTGTTATCAGCCATTTCAGGGAGAGGATGACTGTAGGACAGGAGAATACAGTCTATTGCCCCCTGTTATCAGCCATTTCAGGGCAGAGGATGACTGTAGGACAGGAGAATACAGTCTATTGCTTCCTGTTATCAGCCATTTCAGGGGAGAGGATGACTGTAGGACAGGAGAATGCAGTCTATTGCCCCTGTTATCAGCCATTTCAGGGGAGAGGATGACTGTAGGACAGGAGAATACAGTCTATTGCCCCTGTTATCAGCCATTTCAGGGGAGAGGATGACTGTAGGACAGGAGAATACAGTGTATTGCCCCCTGTTATCAGCCATTTCAGGGGAGAGGATGACTGTAGGACAGGAGAATACAGTCTATTCCCCCTGTTATCAGCCATTTCAGGGGAGAGGATGACTGTAGGACAGGAGAATACAGTCTATTGCCCCCTGTTATCAGCCATTTCAGGGGAGAGGATGACTGTAGGACAGGAGAATACAGTCTATTGCCCCCTGTTATCAGCCATTTCAGGGGAGAGGATGACTGTAGGACAGGAGAATACAATCTATTGCTCCCTGTTATCAGCCATTTCAGGGGAGAGGATGACTGTAGGACAGGAGAATACAGTCTATTACTCCCTGTTATCAGACATTTCAGGGGAGAGGATGACTGTAGGACAGGAGAATACAATCTATTGCCCCCTGTTCTCAGCCATTTCAGGGAGAGGATGACTGTAGGACAGGAGAATACAGTCTATTGCCCCTGTTATCAGACATTTTAGGGGAGAGGATAACTGTAGGACAGGAGAATACAGTCTATTGCCCCCGTTATCAGCCATTTCAGGGGAGAGGGTGACTGTAGGATAGGAGAATACAATCTATTGCCCCTGTTATCAGCCATTTCAGGGGGAGGATGGCTGTAGGACAGGAGAATACAGTCTATTGCTCTCCGTTATCAGCCATTTCAGGGGAGAGGATTACTGTAGGACAGGAGAATACAATCTATTGTCCTCTGTTATCAGTCATTTCAGGGGAGAGGATGACTGTAGGACAGGAGAATACAATCTATGGCTCCCTGTTATCAGCCATTTCAGGGGATAGGATGACTGTAGGACAGGAGAATACAGTATATTGCTCCGTGTTATCAGCCATTTCAGGGAGAGGATGACTGTAGGACAGGAGAATACAGTCTATTGCCCCCTGTTATCAGCCATTTCAGGGAGAGGATGACTGTAGGACAGGAGAATACAGTCTATTGCCCCCTGTTATCAGCCATTTCAGGGAGAGGATGGCTGTAGGACAGGAGAATACAATCTATTGCCCCCTGTTATCAGCCATTTCAGGGAGAGGATGACTGTAGGACAGGAGAATACAGTCTATTGCACCCTGTTATCAGCCATTTCAGGGGAGAGGATGACTGTAGGACAGGAGAATACAGTCTATTGCCCCTGTTATCAGCCATTTCAGGGGAGAGGATGACTGTAGGACAGGAGAATACAATCTATTGCTCTCTGTTATCAGCCATTTCAGGGAGAGGATGACTGTAGGACAGGAGAATACAGTCTATTGCACCCTGTTATCAGCCATTTCAGGGGAGAGGATGACTGTAGGACAGGAGAATACAGTCTATTGCCCCCTGTTATCAGCCATTTCAGGGGAGAGGATGACTGTAGGACAGGAGAATACAGTCTATTGCCCCCTGTTATCAGCCATTTCAGGGAGAGGATGACTGTAGGACAGGTGAGTACAGTTATGCCATCTACCAATGGAGATATAATGTATGACAGGATCCCGTTACTATGACCCTCACTCACCGGGCGCTGCACGAGCCAGTACGCCTTCTCCTGACAGTCCAGCACAACCCGATCCGACTTTTTCCGCTCCTTTCCTGCCCTGAGATAACACACAATGAATTAGTCTGCTAGTGAAGCAGGAAGCGCAGGATGAGCAGAGCTTGTGCTCTCTATGACCATCAATAGTAAGCATGCTGCAGCTTTGGGTGTCAGTCTTCACTGCAGTGCTGACATGCTCTTTATGAGTTAGGATGAGCAGAGCTGGCACTCCTGTGATCATCACTATGAGGGGCAGTGTGGTCGGCCATGGCGCAGACGCACTCACTTGTACTGCTCCTTCGCCTGCATGACCACGAAGTCCCATTTGTGGTTGATTTTCTTGTTCAGATTGCTGTAGTTTTCCTGTAATAGAAGATGGCGAGATGGCAGTGGACACGGCCGGACTACGGGAGTGGTCACATGACAGCGGCGAATTACCTTTCAGTATTCCTCCAGAATTCCCTTCTTACGGATATTCTTCTTTGCCAAATAAATCGCTGCAAAAACGGTAATAAAATTCTAAAAACTGTGACCCTCCCCTTGTTTACATATGTATCTGACTCCTCCTCCTCATTTACATACTGCTGGGCAGGTGTATATATATAATACACGCACCGTAGTCGGTGTCCTCCGCCGGCCACTGCTGCGTGGGCCAAAAATAGGGCGTCTGAGGAGAGAAAACATGACAAACACAGCACAATGACACGCCCAAAATAACATACCCCAGTGACACGCCCAAAATAAGACACCCCAGTGACACCCAGCCTGCCCTCCCCCAACCCCGCCTGCCCCCCACCCACACCCCGCCTGCCCACACACACACACACACACGACACCCCGCCTGCCCTCCCCCACACACACGACACCCCGCCTGCCCTCCACCACACACGACACCCCGCCTGCCCACACACACCACACCCAGCCTGCCCACACACCGACACCCCGCCTGCCCTCCCCACACACGACACCCCGCCTGCCCTCCCCACACACGACACCCCGCCTGCCCACACACGACACCCTGCCTGCCCACACACGACACCCCGCCTGCCCTCCCCACACACACACACCGACACCCCGCCTGCCCTCCCCACACACACACACACACACACACACACACAACACCCCACCTGCCCCCCACACGCCACACCCTGCCTGCCCTCCCCACACACACACACACGACACCCGCCTGCCCTCCCCACACACACGACACCCCGCCTGCCGACACACACACACACGACACCCCATATGACTCCCCACCTCCCCCAGCACCTGGAACCTGTAGAGGCTGCTGTCGGGCTTCAGGACGAGGTTGGTGGGCTCCTGCAGGGGGTAGATGTACCCGCACTTCACCATCAGGTTCCCCAGGTGCTGCCCCTCTGTGGAAAAGGAGGCAGAGGTCAGAGGCAAGCAGAACCTCACACCTCCACTGATCATGGGGAGGGGGAACATGGCTGTACTATTCATGGCCTGTGTCAGTCTATAATGTGCCGCTGACATTCTATTCACGCACTACATCGATAAAGTAGAAAGGGGCACCATCGCCCACCTACCTTCATCTGCAATCTGCAGCCGCTGGATGATCCACTCCAGAATATCGTGTCCTGCGGAAAAACACAACAAAGTCACCTCCAACTGCGGCTGACACACTGTAACAGAACTCCCGCTCATCCGGCAGGAAAAGCAGTGCACTGGATTCTACAAGGCAACCGCCTAGATCAGACTACAACTCCCAGCCAGAGGTTGTTAGAACATGCTGGGAGTTGTAGTTCAGCACCACGCGGAGGACAAGTGTAAGCGTCCACAGGTCGGAGAAACCTTCCATTACAGAGGAACAAGTGGGTGGAGCAACACATTATGAAAATGAGTGGGCGGAGCACAGCAGCCTTGGCGGTACCTGTGATGGCGTGGGGATGGTGGTGATCATCAGTCTCTGCGTGTGCATCTTAATGCCGGTCTCCACGTCCTGCATCTCCAGCAACAGAGCCTCGATCTGCAAAAGACCAGCGAGAAATACCAGTGGGCGGGGCTGTGACAACCTCTCAGACATCATATACAGGCAGGTTGTCAGCAGTAATAGATGTTCCTGTAGTATAAGGTGTGGATCTCATGTCTGATCACATGTCATTATATCAGTGATGTCATCAGCAGGGGCGGGGCTGTGACTACCTCTCAGACAGGATATACAGGCAGGTTGTCAGCAGTAATAGATGTTCCTGTAGTATAAGGTGTGGATCTCATGTCTGATCACATGTCATTATATCAGTGATGTCATCAGCAGGGGGCGGGGCTGTGACAACCTCTCAGACAGGATATACAGGCAGGTTGTCAGCAGTAATAGATGTTCCTGTAGTATAAGGTGTGTGGATCTCATGTCTGATCACATGTCATTATATCAGTGATGTCATCAGCAGGGCGGGGCTGTGACAACCTCTCAGACAGGATATACAGGCAGGTTGTCAGCAGTAATAGATGTTCCTGTAGTATAAGGGTGTGGATCTCATGTCTGATCACATGTCATTATATCAGTGATGTCATCAGCAGGGGCGGGGCTGTGACAACCTCTCAGACAGGATATACAGGCAGGTTGTCAGCAGTAATAGATGTTCCTGTAGTATAAGGGTGTGGATCTCATGTCTGATCACATGTCATTATATCAGTGATGTCATCAGCAGGGGCGGGGCTGTGACAACCTCTCAGACAGGATATACAGGCAGGTTGTCAGCAGTAATAGATGTTCCTGTAGTATAAGGGGTGTGGATCTCATGTCTGATCACATGTCATTATATCAGTGATGTCATCAGCAGGGGCGGGGCTGTGACAACCTCTCAGACAGGATATACAGGCAGGTTGTCAGCAGTAATAGATGTTCCTGTAGTATAAGGGTGTGGATCTCATGTCTGATCACATGTCATTATATCAGTGATGTCATCAGCAGGGGCGGGGCTGTGACAACCTCTCAGACATGATATACAGGCAGGTTGTCAGCAGTAATAGATGTTCCTGTAGTATAAGGTGTGGATCTCATGTCTGATCACATGTCATTATATCAGTGATGTCATCAGCAGGGGGCGGGGCTGTGACTACCTCTCAGACAGGATATACAGGCAGGTTGTCAGCAGTAATAGATGTTCCTGTAGTATAAGGTGTGTGGATCTCATGTCTGATCACATGTCATTATATCAGTGATGTCATCAGCAGGGGCGGGGCTGTGACTACCTCTCAGACAGGATATACAGGCAGGTTGTCAGCAGTAATAGATGTTCCTGTAGTATAAGGTGTGGATCTCATGTCTGATCACATGTCATTATATCAGTGATGTCATCAGCAGGGGCGGGGCTGTGACAACCTCTCAGACAGGATATACAGGCAGGTTGTCAGCAGTAATAGATGTTCCTGTAGTATAAGGTGTGTGGATCTCATGTCTGATCACATGTCATTATATCAGTGATGTCATCAGCAGGGGCGGGGCTGTGACTACCCCTCAGACAGGATATACAGGCAGGTTGTCAGCAGTAATAGATGTTCCTGTAGTATAAGGGTGTGGATCTCATGTCTGATCACATGTCATTATATCAGTGATGTCATCAGCAGGGGCGGGGCTGTGACAACCACTCTGACAGTGATATACAGGCAGGTTGTCAGCAGTAATAGATGTTCCTGTAGTATAAGGGTGTGGATCTCATGTCTGATCACATGTCATTATATCAGTGATGTCATCAGCAGGGGCGGGGCTGTGACAACCTCTCAGACAGGATATACAGGCAGGTTGTCAGCAGTAATAGATGTTCCTGTAGTATAAGGTGTGGATCTCATGTCTGATCACATGTCATTATATCAGTGATGTCATCAGCAGGGGCGGGGCTGTGACTACCCCTCAGACAGGATATACAGGCAGGTTGTCAGCAGTAATAGATGTTCCTGTAGTATAAGGTGTGGATCTCATGTCTGATCACATGTCATTATATCAGTGATGTCATCAGCAGGGGCGGGGCTGTGACAACCTCTCAGACAGGATATACAGGCAGGTTGTCAGCAGTAATAGATGTTCCTGTAGTATAAGGTGTGGATCTCATGTCTGATCACATGTCATTATATCAGTGATGTCATCAGCAGGGGCGGGGCTGTGACAACCTCTCAGACAGGATATACAGGCAGGTTGTCAGCAGTAATAGATGTTCCTGTAGTATAAGGGTGTGGATCTCATGTCTGATCACATGTCATTATATCAGTGATGTCATCAGCAGGGGCGGGGCTGTGACAACCTCTCAGACAGGATATACAGGCAGGTTGTCAGCAGTAATAGATGTTCCTGTAGTATAAGGGTGTGGATCTCATGTCTGATCACATGTCATTATATCAGTGATGTCATCAGCAGGGGCGGGGCTGTGACAACCTCTCAGACAGGATATACAGGCAGGTTGTCAGCAGTAATAGATGTTCCTGTAGTATAAGGTGTGGATCTCATGTCTGATCACATGTCATTATATCAGTGATGTCATCAGCAGGGGCGGGGCTGTGACAACCTCTCAGACAGGATATACAGGCAGGTTGTCAGCAGTAATAGATGTTCCTGTAGTATAAGGGTGTGGATCTCATGTCTGATCACATGTCATTATATCAGTGATGTCATCAGCAGGGGCGGGGCTGTGACAACCTCTCAGACAGGATATACAGGCAGGTTGTCAGCAGTAATAGATGTTCCTGTAGTATAAGGGTGTGGATCTCATGTCTGATCACATGTCATTATATCAGTGATGTCATCAGCAGGGGCGGGGCTGTGACAACCTCTCAGACAGGATATACAGGCAGGTTGTCAGCAGTAATAGATGTTCCTGTAGTATAAGGTGTGGATCTCATGTCTGATCACATGTCATTATATCAGTGATGTCATCAGCAGGGGCGGGGCTGTGACAACCTCTCAGACAGGATATACAGGCAGGTTGTCAGCAGTAATAGATGTTCCTGTAGTATAAGGTGTGGATCTCATGTCTGATCACATGTCATTATATCAGTGATGTCATCAGCAGGGGCGGGGCTGTGACTACCTCTCAGACATGATATACAGGCAGGTTGTCAGCAGTAATAGATGTTCCTGTAGTATAAGGGTGTGGATCTCATGTCTGATCACATGTCATTATATCAGTGATGTCATCAGCAGGGGCGGGGCTGTGACTACCTCTCAGACAGGATATACAGGCAGGTTGTCAGCAGTAATAGATGTTCCTGTAGTATAAGGGTGTGGATCTCATGTCTGATCACATGTCATTATATCAGTGATGTCATCAGCAGGGGCGGGGCTGTGACTACCTCTCAGACAGGATATACAGGCAGGTTGTCAGCAGTAATAGATGTTCCTGTAGTATAAGGGTGTGGATCTCATGTCTGATCACATGTCATTATATCAGTGATGTCATCAGCAGGGGCGGGGCTGTGACAACCTCTCAGACAGGATATACAGGCAGGTTGTCAGCAGTAATAGATGTTCCTGTAGTATAAGGTGTGTGGATCTCATGTCTGATCACATGTCATTATATCAGTGATGTCATCAGCAGGGGCGGGGCTGTGACAACCTCTCAGACAGGATATACAGGCAGGTTGTCAGCAGTAATAGATGTTCCTGTAGTATAAGGGTGTGGATCTCATGTCTGATCACATGTCATTATATCAGTGATGTCATCAGCAGGGGCGGGGCTGTGACAACCTCTCAGACAGGATATACAGGCAGGTTGTCAGCAGTAATAGATGTTCCTGTAGTATAAGGTGTGGATCTCATGTCTGATCACATGTCATTATATCAGTGATGTCATCAGCAGGGGGCGGGGCTGTGACAACCTCTCAGACAGGATATACAGGCAGGTTGTCAGCAGTAATAGATGTTCCTGTAGTATAAGGTGTGGATCTCATGTCTGATCACATGTCATTATATCAGTGATGTCATCAGCAGGGGCGGGGCTGTGACTACCTCTCAGACAGGATATACAGGCAGGTTGTCAGCAGTAATAGATGTTCCTGTAGTATAAGGGTGTGGATCTCATGTCTGATCACATGTCATTATATCAGTGATGTCATCAGCAGGGGCGGGGCTGTGACTACCTCTCAGACAGGATATACAGGCAGGTTGTCAGCAGTAATAGATGTTCCTGTAGTATAAGGTGTGTGGATCTCATGTCTGATCACATGTCATTATATCAGTGATGTCATCAGCAGGGGGCGGGGCTGTGACAACCTCTCAGACAGGATATACAGGCAGGTTGTCAGCAGTAATAGATGTTCCTGTAGTATAAGGGGTGTGGATCTCATGTCTGATCACATGTCATTATATCAGTGATGTCATCAGCAGGGGGCGGGGCTGTGACAACCTCTCAGAAGGATATACAGGCCAGGTTGTCAGCAGTAATAGATGTTCCTGTAGTATAAGGTGTGTGGATCTCATGTCTGATCACATGTCATTATATCAGTGATGTCATCAGCAGGGGCGGGGCTGTGACAACCTCTCAGACAGGATATACAGGCAGGTTGTCAGCAGTAATAGATGTTCCTGTAGTATAAGGGTGTGGGGATCTCATGTCTGATCACATGTCATTATATCAGTGATGTCATCATCAGGGGCGGGGCTGTGACTACCTCTCAGACAGGATATACAGGCAGGTTGTCAGCAGTAATAGATGTTCCTGTAGTATAAGGTGTGTGGATCTCATGTCTGATCACATGTCATTATATCAGTGATGTCATCAGCAGGGGGCGGGGCTGTGACTACCCCTCAGACAGGATATACAGGCAGGTTGTCAGCAGTAATAGATGTTCCTGTAGTATAAGGTGTGTGGATCTCATGTCTGATCACATGTCATTATATCAGTGATGTCATCAGCAGGGGCGGGGCTGTGACTACCTCTCAGACAGGATATACAGGCAGGTTGTCAGCAGTAATAGATGTTCCTGTAGTATAAGGTGTGGATCTCATGTCTGATCACATGTCATTATATCAGTGATGTCATCAGCAGGGGCGGGGCTGTGACAACCTCTCAGACATGATATACAGGCAGGTTGTCAGCAGTAATAGATGTTCCTGTAGTATAAGGTGTGGATCTCATCTCTGATCACATGTCATTATATCAGTGATGTCATCAGCAGGGGCGGGGCTGTGACAACCTCTCAGACAGGATATACAGGCAGGTTGTCAGCAGTAATAGATGTTCCTGTAGTATAAGGGTGTGGATCTCATGTCTGATCACATGTCATTATATCAGTGATGTCATCAGCAGGGGCGGGGCTGTGACAACCTCTCAGACAGGATATACAGGCAGGTTGTCAGCAGTAATAGATGTTCCTGTAGTATAAGGGTGTGGATCTCATGTCTGATCACATGTCATTATATCAGTGATGTCATCAGCAGGGGGCGGGGCTGCGACAACCTCTCAGACAGGATATACAGGCAGGTTGTCAGCAGTAATAGATGTTCCTGTAGTATAAGGGGTGTGGCTCTCATGTCTGATCACATGTCATTATATCAGTGATGTCATCAGCAGGGGGCGGGGCTGTGACAACCCCTCAGACAGGATATACAGGCAGGTTGTCAGCAGTAATAGATGTTCCTGTAGTATAAGGGGTGTGGATCTCATGTCTGATCACATGTCATTATATCAGTGATGTCATCAGCCGGGGGCGGGGCTGTGACAACCACTCTGACATGATATACAGGCAGGTTGTCAGCAGTAATAGATGTTCCTGTAGTATAAGGTGTGTGGATCTCATGTCTGATCACATGTCATATCAGTGATGTCATCAGCAGGGGGCGGGGCTGTGACAACCTCTCAGACAGGATATACAGGCAGGTTGTCAGCAGTAATAGATGTTCCTGTAGTATAAGGTGTGTGGATCTCATGTCTGATCACATGTCATTATATCAGTGATGTCATCAGCAGGGGGCGGGGCTGTGACAACCCCTCAGACAGGATATACAGGCAGGTTGTCAGCAGTAATAGATGTTCCTGTAGTATAAGGTGTGGATCTCATGTCTGATCACATGTCATTATATCAGTGATGTCATCAGCAGGGGCGGGGCTGTGACAACCTCTCAGACAGGATATACAGGCAGGTTGTCAGCAGTAATAGATGTTCCTGTAGTATAAGGTGTGGATCTCATGTCTGATCACATGTCATTATATCAGTGATGTCATCAGCAGGGGGCGGGCTGTGACTACCCCTCAGACAGGATATACAGGCAGGTTGTCAGCAGTAATAGATGTTCCTGTAGTATAAGGGTGTGGATCTCATGTCTGATCACATGTCATTATATCAGTGATGTCATCAGCACGGGGCGGGGCTGTGACAACCACTCTGACATGATATACAGGCAGGTTGTCAGCAGTAATAGATGTTCCTGTAGTATAAGGGTGTGGATCTCATGTCTGATCACATGTCATTATATCAGTGATGTCATCAGCAGGGGGCGGGGCTGTGACAACCCCTCAGACAGGATATACAGGCAGGTTGTCAGCAGTAATAGATGTTCCTGTAGTATAAGGTGTGGATCTCATGTCTGATCACATGTCATTATATCAGTGATGTCATCAGCAGGGGGCGGGGCTGTGACTACCCCTCAGACAGGATATACAGGCAGGTTGTCAGCAGTAATAGATGTTCCTGTAGTATAAGGTGTGGATCTCATGTCTGATCACATGTCATTATATCAGTGATGTCATCAGCAGGGGCGGGGCTGTGACAACCTCTCAGACAGGATATACAGGCAGGTTGTCAGCAGTAATAGATGTTCCTGTAGTATAAGGTGTGGATCTCATGTCTGATCACATGTCATTATATCAGTGATGTCATCAGCAGGGGGCGGGCTGTGACAACCTCTCAGACAGGATATACAGGCAGGTTGTCAGCAGTAATAGATGTTCCTGTAGTATAAGGGTGTGGATCTCATGTCTGATCACATGTCATTATATCAGTGATGTCATCAGCAGGGGCGGGGCTGTGACAACCTCTCAGACAGGATATACAGGCAGGTTGTCAGCAGTAATAGATGTTCCTGTAGTATAAGGTGTGTGGATCTCATGTCTGATCACATGTCATTATATCAGTGATGTCATCAGCAGGGGGCGGGCTGTGACAACCTCTCAGACAGGATATACAGGCAGGTTGTCAGCAGTAATAGATGTTCCTGTAGTATAAGGTGTGGATCTCATGTCTGATCACATGTCATTATATCAGTGATGTCATCAGCAGGGGGCGGGGCTGTGACTACCCCTCAGACAGGATATACAGGCAGGTTGTCAGCAGTAATAGATGTTCCTGTAGTATAAGGGGTGTGGATCTCATGTCTGATCACATGTCATTATATCAGTGATGTCATCAGCCGGGGGCGGGGCTGTGACAACCACTCTGACATGATATACAGGCAGGTTGTCAGCAGTAATAGATGTTCCTGTAGTATAAGGGGTGTGGATCTCATGTCTGATCACATGTCATTATATCAGTGATGTCATCAGCAGGGGGCGGGGCTGTGACTACCCCTCAGACAGGATATACAGGCAGGTTGTCAGCAGTAATAGATGTTCCTGTAGTATAAGGTGTGGATCTCATGTCTGATCACATGTCATTATATCAGTGATGTCATCAGCAGGGGCGGGGCTGTGACAACCTCTCAGACAGGATATACAGGCAGGTTGTCAGCAGTAATAGATGTTCCTGTAGTATAAGGTGTGGATCTCATGTCTGATCACATGTCATTATATCAGTGATGTCATCAGCAGGGGCGGGGCTGTGACAACCTCTCAGACAGGATATACAGGCAGGTTGTCAGCAGTAATAGATGTTCCTGTAGTATAAGGTGTGGATCTCATGTCTGATCACATGTCATTATATCAGTGATGTCATCAGCAGGGGGCGGGGCTGTGACAACCTCTCAGACAGGATATACAGGCAGGTTGTCAGCAGTAATAGATGTTCCTGTAGTATAAGGGTGTGGATCTCATGTCTGATCACATGTCATTATATCAGTGATGTCATCAGCAGGGGCGGGGCTGTGACAACCTCTCAGACATGATATACAGGCAGGTTGTCAGCAGTAATAGATGCTCCTGTAGTATAAAGGGTGTGGATCTCATGTCTGATCACATGTCATTATATCAGTGATGTCATCAGCAGGGGCGGGGCTGTGACAACCTCTCAGACAGGATATACAGGCAGGTTGTCAGCAGTAATAGATGTTCCTGTAGTATAAGGTGTGGATCTCATGTCTAATCACATGTCATTATATCAGTGATGTCATCAGCAGGGGCGGGGCTGTGACAACCTCTCAGACAGGATATACAGGCAGGTTGTCAGCAGTAATAGATGTTCCTGTAGTATAAGGGTGTGGATCTCATGTCTGATCACATGTCATTATATCAGTGATGTCATCAGCAGGGGGCGGGGCTGTGACAACCTCTCAGACAGGATATACAGGCAGGTTGTCAGCAGTAATAGATGTTCCTGTAGTATAAGGTGTGTGGATCTCATGTCTGATCACATGTCATTATATCAGTGATGTCATCAGCAGGGCGGGGCTGTGACAACCTCTCAGACAGGATATACAGGCAGGTTGTCAGCAGTAATAGATGTTCCTGTAGTATAAGGTGTGGATCTCATGTCTGATCACATGTCATTATATCAGTGATGTCATCAGCAGGGGGCGGGGCTGTGACAACCTCTCAGACAGGATATACAGGCAGGTTGTCAGCAGTAATAGATGTTCCTGTAGTATAAGGTGTGGATCTCATGTCTGATCACATGTCATTATATCAGTGATGTCATCAGCAGGGGGCGGGGCTGTGACTACCTCTCAGACATGATATACAGACAGGTTGTCAGCAGTAATAGATGTTCCTGTAGTATAAGGGGTGTGGATCTCATGTCTGATCACATGTCATTATATCAGTGATGTCATCAGCAGGGGGCGGGGCTGTGACTACCTCTCAGACAGGATATACAGGCTGGCTGTCAGCAGTTATAAATGTTCCTGTAGTATAAGGGGTGTGGGGATCTCATGTCTGATCACATGTCATTATATCAGTGATGTCATCAGCAGGGGGCGGGGCTGTGACAACCTCTCAGACAGGATATACAGGCAGGTTGTCAGCAGTAATAGATGTTCCTGTAGTATAAGGGTGTGGATCTCATGTCTGATCACATGTCATTATATCAGTGATGTCATCAGCAGGGGGCGGGCTGTGACAACCTCTCAGACAGGATATACAGGCAGGTTGTCAGCAGTAATAGATGTTCCTGTAGTATAAGGTGTGTGGATCTCATGTCTGATCACATGTCATTATATCAGTGATGTCATCAGCAGGGGGCGGGGCTGTGACAACCTCTCAGACAGGATATACAGGCAGGTTGTCAGCAGTAATAGATGTTCCTGTAGTATAAGGTGTGGATCTCATGTCTGATCACATGTCATTATATCAGTGATGTCATCAGCAGGGGGCGGGCTGTGACAACCTCTCAGACAGGATATACAGGCAGGTTGTCAGCAGTAATAGATGTTCCTGTAGTATAAGGTGTGGATCTCATGTCTGATCACATGTCATTATATCAGTGATGTCATCAGCAGGGGGCGGGGCTGTGACTACCTCTCAGACATGATATACAGGCAGGTTGTCAGCAGTAATAGATGTTCCTGTAGTATAAGGTGTGGATCTCATCTCTGATCACATGTCATTATATCAGTGATGTCATCAGCAGGGGGCGGGGCTGTGACAACCTCTCAGACAGGATATACAGGCAGGTTGTCAGCAGTAATAGATGTTCCTGTAGTATAAGGAGTGTGGATCTCATGTCTGATCACATGTCATTATATCAGTGATGTCATCAGCAGGGGGCGGGGCTGTGACAACCTCTCAGACAGGATATACAGGCAGGTTGTCAGCAGTAATAGATGTTCCTGTAGTATAAGGGGTGTGGATCTCATGTCTGATCACATGTCATTATATCAGTGATGTCATCAGCAGGGGGCGGGGCTGTGACAACCTCTCAGACATGATATACTATCTGCAGGTTCGGGCCCTTTCCTCTGGGGCCCCTATTTTTTGGTGTCTTTTAGAGTGATGACAATCCTCCTTATTTCTTGCGGTTGGAGCCATAGTAACGAGGAGCGGGGTGTGTGACGCTCGTCTCTGGAGAGCAACGGTGATGAGGCCTGATGTATAATTGATCGCTCCCTCCACACATAACCCACTTCTCACCAGTGCGGAGGCGAAACCTGGGAAAGGGCGAGACATCAGCAATTCAAATGTGGGCGACACAACGAGGAGAAAGAGCGACGAGCGGCCAAGGATCTCCAACACTGCGTCTGATCAACGACGGGAGAAAAGACTGAGGACCAACCGCGCACAAGCATACATGACATCAGAGATCAGCGATGACATCACCGAGACAAGTGTCTCTGGAGGTTATATCAGCGCTGGAGCGTTATAAGAGGAGCGGCTGATATCAGTCACATATAATATAATGTCTCTGGAGGTTATATCAGCACTGGAAGGTTATAAGAGGAGCTGCCGATATCGGTCACATATGATATAATGTCTCTGGAGGTTATATCAGTGCTGGAGCGTTATAAGAGGAGCGGCTGATATCAGTCACATGTGATGTAATGTCTCTGGAAGTTTATATCAGTGCTGGAGCGTTATAAGAGGAGCGGCTGATATCAGTCACATATGATGTAATGTCTCTGGAGGTTATATCAGTGCTGGAGCGTTATAAGAGGAGCGGCTGATATCAGTCACATGTGATGTAATGTCTCTGGAGGGTATATCAGCACTGGAGGGTTATAAGAGGAGCGGCTGATATCAGTCATATATAATGTAATGTCTCTAGAGGTTATATCAGTGCTGGAGCATTATAAGAGGAGCGGCTGATATCAGTCACATATAATGTAATGTCTCTGGAGGTTATATCAGTGCTGGAGCGTTATAGGAGGAGCGGCTGATATCAGTCACATATGATGTAATGTCTCTGGAGGGTATATCAGCGCTGGAGCGTTATAAGAGGAGCGGCTGATATCAGTCACATATGATGTAATGTCTCTGGAGGTTATATCAGCGCTGGAGCGTTATAAGAGGAGCGGCTGATATCAGTCATATATAATGTAATGTCTCTAGAGGTTATATCAGTGCTGGAGCATTATAAGAGGAGCGGCTGATATCAGTCACATATGATGTAATGTCTCTGGAGGGTATATCAGCACTGGAGCGTTATTAGAGGAACGGCTGATATCAGTCACATATGATGTAATGTCTCTGGAGGTTATATCAGCGCTGGAGCGTTATAAGAGGAGCGGCTGATATCAGTCACATGTGATGTAATGTCTCTGGAGGTTATATCAGCGCTGGAGCGTTATAAGAGGAGCGGCTGATATCAGTCACATATGATGTAATGTCTCTGGAGGGTATATCAGCACTGGAGCGTTATTAGAGGAACGGCTGATATCAGTCACATATGATGAAATGTCTTTGGAGGTTATATCAGCGCTGGAGCGTTATAAGAGGAGCGGCTGATATCAGTCACATATGATGTAATGTCTCTGGAGGTTATATCAGCGCTGGAGCGTTATAAGAGGAGCTGGCTGATATCAGTCACATATGATGTAATGTCTCTGGAGGTTATATCAGCGCTGGAGCGTTATAAGAGGAGCGGCTGATATCAGTCACATATGATGTAATGTCTCTGGAGGTTATATCAGCGCTGGAGCGTTATAAGAGGAGCGGCTGATATCAGTCACATATGATGTAATGTCTCTGGAGGTTATATCAGCGCTGGAGCGTTATAAGAGGAGCGGCTGATATCAGTCACATATGATGTAATGTCTCTGGAGGTTATATCAGCGCTGGAGCGTTATAAGAGGAGCAGCTGATATCAGTCACATATGATGTAATGTCTCTGGAGGTTATATCAGCGCTGGAGCGTTATAAGAGGAGCGGCTGATATCAGTCACATATGATGTAATGTCTCTGGAGGTTATATCAGCGCTGGAGCGTTATAAGAGGAGCGGCTGATATCAGTCACATATGATGTAATGTCTATGGAGGTTATATCAGTACTGGAGCATTATAAGAGGAGCGGCTGATATCAGTCACATGTGATGTAATGTCTCTGGAGGTTATATCAGCGCTGGAGCGTTATAAGAGGAGCGGCTGATATCAGTCACATATGATGTAATGTCTCTGGAGGTTATATCAGCGCTGGAGCGTTATAAGAGGAGCGGCTGATATCAGTCACATATGATGTAATGTCTATGGAGGTTATATCAGTACTGGAGCATTATAAGAGGAGCGGCTGATATCAGTCACATGTGATGTAATGTCTCTGGAGGTTATATCAGTACTGGAGCGTTATAAGAGGAGCGGCTGATATCAGTCACATATGATGTAATGTCTCGAGGTTATATCAGTGCTGGAGCGTTATAAGAGGAGGACACAATATGTCACATGACTGTATGTAGGGGCGCTGTATACGGAGCCGTTATATTCAGGGTACAGCACGTGGCAGTAAGAGGAGATCTGAAGCTCTGCAGAGACTACTCATGGTCGGGAGAAGTCATCATGGTGGTCTGATCCAGACGGAGAAGAACTGCGGAGGAGAAGCCACCTGTAAGTCACCAAATGTACTTATCCTGCCACTGACTGCGTCTGATGAGTGTTGTAGTCTCTCAGATGGTCTACTGCGTGATGATGGGTGGTACATTCTACTTTGTGAAACAACAGCTCCCAGCATACCTTTCCACCTGTTCAGGACATAATAGGGGCTGTAGTTTTACAAGAAACTTATACCGCAATGGCTAACCGTAAAATTCGAATGGCAGCTGGAGTGATGTTACTCAGCCTATTCTGTACAGATGTTGGTTCTGATGCTGTATTCATATACTGGGCTTGGTTCTGGTGCTGTATTCATGTACTGGGCTTGGTTCTGGTGCTGTATTCATGTACCGAGCTTGGTTCTGATGCTGTATTCATGTACCGAGCTTGGTTCTGGTGCTGTATTCATGTGATAAGCTTGGTTCGGGTGCTGTATTCATGTACTGGGCTTGGTTCTGGTGCTGTATTCATGTACTGGGCTTGGTTCTGGTGCTGTATTCATGTACTGGGCTTGGTTCTGTATTCATGTACCGAGCTTGGTTCTAGTGCTGTATTCATGTACCGAGCTTGGTTCTGATGCTGTATTCATGTACCGAGCTTGGTTCTGGTGCTGTATTCGTGTACTGGGCTTGGTTCTGGTGCTGTATTCATGTACCGGGCTTGGTTCTGGTGCTGTATTCATGTACCGGGCTTGGTTCTGGTGCTGTATTCATGTACTGGGCTTGGTTCTGGTGCTGTATTCATGTACTGGGCTTGGTTCTGGTGCTGTATTCATGTACTGGGCTTGGTTCTGTATTCATGTACCGAGCTTGGTTCTAGTGCTGTATTCATGTACTGGGCTTGGTTCTGGTGCTGTATTCATGTACCGAGCTTGGTTCTGGTGCTGTTCATGTACTGGGCTTGGTTCTGGTGCTGTATTCATGTACCGAGCTTGGTTCTGGTGCTGTATTCATGTACTGGGCTTGGTTCTGGTGCTGTATTCGTGTACTGGGCTTGGTTCTGGTGCTGTATTCGTGTACTGGGCTTGGTTCTGGTGCTGTATTCATGTACCGAGCTTGGTTCTGGTGCTGTATTCATGTACCGAGCTTGGTTCTGGTGCTGTATTCATGTACCGGGCTTGGTTCTGGTGCTGTATTCATGTGATGAGCTTGGTTCTGGTGCTGTATTCATGTACCAAGCTTGGTTCTGGTGCTGTATTGATGTACCGAGCTTGGGTGCTGTATTCATGTACTGGGCTTGGTTCTGGTGCTGTATTCATGTACTGGGCTTGGTTCTGGTGCTGTATTCATGTACCGAGCTTGGTTCTGGTGCTGTATTCGTGTACCGAGCTTGGTTCTGGTGCTGTATTCATGTGATGAGCTTGGTTTTGGTGCCGTATTTGTGTACTAGGCTTGGTTCTGGTGCTGTATTGATGTACCGAGCTTGGGTGCTGTATTCATGTACTGGGCTTGGTTCTGGTGCTGTATTAATGTAGTGGGCTTAGTTCTGGTGCTGTATTCGTGTACTGGGCTTGGTTCTGGTGCTGTATTCATGTACTGGGCTTGGTTTTGGTGCTGTATTCGTGTACTGGGCTTGGTTCTGGTGCTGTATTCATGTACTGGGCTTGGTTCTGGTGCTGTATTCATGTACCGGGCTTGGTTCTGGTGCTGTATTCATGTACTGGGCTTGGTTCTGGTGCTGTATTCAAGTACCGAGCTTGGTTCTGGTGCTATATTCATGTACCGAGCTTGGTTCTGGTGCTGTATTCATGTACTGGGCTTGGTTCTGGTGCTGTATTCATGTGATAAGCTTGGTTCGGGTGCCGTATTCATGTACTGGGCTTGGTTCTGGTGCTGTATTCATGTACTGGGCTTGGTTCTGGTGCCGTATTCATGTACTGGGCTTGGTATGGCACCACAACTACTGGACTTTAAACAGTAGATTATTCTCATCTCATTATGTAAACTCCGCCTCTATAAAGGCCACTCCCATTTTTGCTGGTTCCTAACCGGCCTCGCTGAATCCCACACACAGATGACCGAGACCCCATGTCCACCACCACTGCCCCTAGTGGTCAGAGGTGTCACCGCCCCGGGTCTAGATGCAGAACCTAGGGCAGTACCATACTGACGCTTGCCTCCGCGGTTCTGGAGCGTGACCCTGCTCCATTATAATGAGATCCTCGGGGGAGGGAGAAGATGCGGGGCGCACCGCACACTATGGGCGCAGACCGCAGGAGCAGCAGAATGCGTTACCGCACTTTCTTGATGTCTCACAGATAGGACTGGATTAACCCTTCACGGCCACGGCCTCCATACTTCCACAGCGGACATAGGGACCATCTGGGCCTGTCACCAGGAATAACTGTAACCCTCATCATCCGGATAATCCAAGGGCGATCGAGGCAAGGATAACCCGGATTATCGCCTGTATTAAGATCCTCTCCATGTTCCAGCAGTGACATCATCAGAGCAGCGATGACATCACAAGGTCACTGCCATCTACACCCGTGAGAAGAATTCACGCTGCAGCAGAGACCCCGGGAACGACCCTAAGGGGCCCGACGACTGGACAGTGGTGACATCACAACCGACCAGATACCTGAAGTAGTCATCATCCGGAGGCCTCCCTGACCGCCAGCAGATGATGAGTCCCGGGCCGGTTCTATACTGGGATCCCAACCAGTGACACCACATCTCCCAGGCCGCCCCAGACGTCCGGACTACACCGGCAACATCCGCAGCGGGATCATAATAGGGACAACTACACCCAGGGATGTCCGGCTGTGTCACCCACAACCGGGTGACAAACACATCCCCACACTAAGAGATGCAGCAGAGCTCAGCGATACTGACACCTGCCATATGCCGGACAACACACACACATAGCTCTGCCCCGCACACACGGAGCTCTGTCCCCGCACACACACACAGCTCTGCCCCGCATGCACACACACGGAGCTCTGCCCCGCACACACACACAGCTCTGCCCCGCACGCACACACACGGAGCTCTGCCCCGCACACACGGAGCTCTGCCCCGCACACACGGAGCTCTGCCCCGCACACACGGAGCTCTGCCCCGCACACACGGAGCTCTGCCCCGCACACACGGAGCTCTGCCCCGCACACGCACACACACACACTGCTCTGCACACACACACACACTGCTCTGCCCCGCACACACACACACTGCTCTGTTCCGCACACACACAGCTCTGCCCCGCACACACACACACTGCTCTGTTCCGCACACACACAGCTCTGCCCCACACACACACACTGCTCTGTTCCGCACACACACTGCTCTGCCCCGCACACACACACACACTGCTCTGCCCCGCGCACACACACACACACACACACTGCTCTGCCCCGCACACACACACACTGCTCTGCCCCGCACACACACACACTGCTCTGCCCCGCACACACACACACTGCTCTGCCCCGCACACACACACACTGCTCTGCCCCGCACACACACACACAGCTCTGCCCCGCACACACACACAGCTCTGCCTCGCACACACACAGCTCTGCCTCCTGCGCACACACACAGCTCTGCCCCACGCACACACACACACTGCTCTGCCCCGCACACACACACACACTGCTCTGCTCCGCACACACACACACTGCTCTGCTCCGCCACACACGCTCTGCTCGCTCACACACAGCTCTGCTCCGCACACACACAGCTCTGCTCCGCACACACAGCTCTGCTCCGCCACACAGCTCTGCTCCGCCACACAGCTCTGCCTGCTCGCCACACACAGCTCTGCTCACGCCACACACAGCTCTGCTCACGCACACACACAGCTCTGCTCCGCTCACACACAGCTCTGCTCCGCTCACACACAGCTCTGCTCCGCTCACACACAGCTCTGCTCCGCTCACACACAGCTCTGCTCCGCTCACACACAGCTCTGCTCCGCTCACACACACACAGCTCTGCCTCCTGCACACACACACACAGCTCTGCGCTCGCGCACACACACTGCTCTGCCTGCACACACACACTGCTCTGCCTCGCACACACACACTGCTCTGCCTCGCACACACACACAGCTCTGCGCCGTCACACACACACTGCTCTGCCTCGCACACACACACAGCTCTGCCCCGCACACACACACACAGCTCTGCGCCACACACACACTGCTCTGCCCGCACACACACACACTGCTCTGCCCTGCACACACACTGCTCTGCCCTGCACACACACTGCTCTGCGCCGCGCACACACACACTGCTCTGCGCCGCTGCACACACACACAGCTCTGCTCCGACACACACACACACTGCTCTGCGCCCGCTGCCGCACACACACACTGCTCTGCACACAGCCTGCCTGCACACACACACTGCTCTGCCCCGCACACACACACACTGCTCTGCGCTCGCGCACACACACACAGCCTGCTCCGCACACACTGCTCCCGCACACACACACACTGCTCTGCCCCGCCCACACACAGCCTGCCGCACACACACACACAGCTCTGCCCCGCACACACACACAGCTCTGCGCCGCGCACACACACACAGCTCTGCCCCGCACACACACACAGCTCTGCCCCGCACACACACACACAGCTCGGCCCCGCACACACACACACACAGCTCTGCCCCGCACACACACACACACTGCTCTGCCCCGCACACACACACACAGCTCTGCCCCGCACACACACACAGCTCTGCTCCGCACACACACACACACTGCTCTGCCCCGCACACACACACACAGCTCTGCCCCGCACACACACACACTGCTCTGCGCCGCGCACACACACACAGCTCTGCCCCGCGCACACACACACACTGCTCTGCCCCGCACACACACACACAGCTCTGCCCCGCACACACACTGCTCTGCCCCGCACACACACACACAGCTCTGCCCCGCGCACACACACACACAGCTCTGCCCCGCACACACACACACTGCTCTGCCCCGCACACACACACAGTTCTGCCCCGGACACACACACACCCGCAGCCGGTGGTACCTTCCTCAGGAACGCCATCCTCGGCCTGTGGTGCTGGCCTTGGTCCAGATGCTTCACCGTCATGTTTGCAACGGATCAGATACAGACACAGGCGGCGGCGGCAGCGACACAGGTAGTACTGGCGACAGAGGCTCCTCCCCTCTCCTAGCTGTCAATCACACGCAGCATCCAATAAACATGGGCTGAAGTACCAAATACAGCCACCAGAGGGAGCGCCTCCGGCACAAAACTCTACTGTCACTCACTGTAACGGAGTTTATAATGATTTATATGTAAACAGCGGTGTATCTAATCCTATCCTGTGTGGTACTGTCTGCTGAGCTGTGTATCTAATCCTATCCTGTGTGATACCGCCAGCTGAGCTGTGTATCTAATCCTGTCCTGTGTGATACTGTCTGCTGAGCTGTGTATCTAATCCTATCCTGTGTGATACTGTCTGCTGAGCTGTGTATCTAATCCTCTCCTGTGTGATACTGTCTGCTGAGCCATGTATCTAATCCTATGCTGTGTGATACTGTCTGCTGAGCTGTGTATCTAATCCTATCCTGTGTGATACTGTCTGCTGAGCGGTGTATCTAATCCTATCATGTGCGATACTGTCTGCTGAATTATGTATCTAATCCTGTCCTGTGTGATACTGTCTGCTGAGCTGTGTATCTAACCCTATCCTGTGTGATACAGTCTGCTGAGCTGTATATCTAATCCTATCCTGTGTGATACAGTCTGCTGAGCTGTGTATCTAATCATCCCCTGTGTGATACTGTCTGCTGAACTGTGTATCTAATCCTATCCTGTGTGATACTGTCTGCTGAGCTGTGTATCTAATCCTATGCTGTGTGATACTGCCTGCTGAGCTGCGTATCTAATCCTATTCTGTATCATACTGTCTGCTGAGCTGTGTATCTAATCCTATCCTGTGTGATACTGTCTGCTAAGCTATGTATCTAATCCTATCCTGTGTGATACTGTCTGCTGAGCCATGTATCTAATCCTATTCTGTATCATACTGTCTGCTGAGCTGTGTATCTAATCCTATCCTGTGTAATACTGTCTGCTGAGCTATGTATCTAATCCTCCCCTGTGATACTGTCAGCTCAGCTGTGTATCTAATCCTCCCCTGTGTGATACTGTCTGCTGAGCTGTGTATCTAATCCTCCCCTGTGTGATACTGTCTGCTGAGCTGTGTATCTAATCCTATCCTGTATGATACCATGCACCGCTGTCTCCTAGAATCTCCAGCGTCTCTGCGTGTCATCTATTATAAGAGCTCTCCTATAATTTCTAGCGTCTCTGCGCACCGTCTATTATAATAAGGGATCTCCTATAATCTCCAGTGTCTCTGCGCACTGTCTATTATAATAAGGGATCTCCTATAATCTCCAGCGTCTCTGCGCACCGTCTATTATAATAAGGGATCTCCTATAATCTCCAGCGTCTCTGCGCACCGTCCATTATAAAAAGGGATCTCCTATAATCTCCAGCGTCTCTGCGCGCCGTCCATTATAATAAGGGACCTCCTATAATCTTCAGCGTCTCTGCGCACCGTCCATTATAATAAGAGATCTCCTACAATCTCCAGCATCTCTGCGCACCGTCCATTATAATAAGGGATCTCCTATAATCTCCAGCGTCTCTGCACGCCATCTATTATAATAAGGGATCTCCTACAATCTCCAGCATCTCTGCGCACCGTCCATTATAATAAGGGATCTCCTATAATCTCCAGCGTCTCTACGCACCGTCCATTATAATAAGGGATCTCCTATAATCTTCAGCGTCTCTGCTCACCGTCTATTATAATAAGGGATCTCCTACAATCTCCAGCATCTCTGCGCACCGTCCATTATAATAAGGGATCTCCTAGAATCTCCAGCGTCTCTGCGCACCGTCCATTATAAAAAGGGATCTCCTATAATCTCCAGCGTCTCAGCGCACCGTCCATTATAAAAAGGGATCTCCTATAATCTCCAGCGTCTCTGCGCACCGTCCATTATAATAAGGGACCTCCTACAATCTCCAGCATCTCTGCGCACCGTCCATTATAATAAGGGACCTCCTATAATCTCCAGCATCTCTGCGCACCGTCCATTATAATAAGGGATTTCCTATAATCTTCAGCATCCCTGCGTGCCCTCCATTATAATAAGGGATCTCCTATAATCTCCAGTGTCTCTGCTCACCGTCCATTATAATAAGGGATCTCCTATAATCTCCAGCATCTCTGCGCACCGTCCATTATAATAAGGGATCTTCTATACTCTTCAGCGTCTCTGCACGTCGTACATTATAATAAGGGATCTCCTATAATATTCAGCGTCTCTGCGCACCGTCCATTATAATAAGGGATCTCCTATAATATCCAGCGTCTCTGCTCACCGTCCATTATAATAAGGGATCTCCTATAATTTCTAGCGTCTCTGCGCGCCGTCTATTAAAATAAGGGATCTCCTATAATCTCCAGCATCTCTGCGCACCGTCTATTATATTATGGGATCTCTTATAATCTCCAGCATCTCTGCGCACCGTCCATTATAATAAGGGATCTCCTATAATCTCCAGCGTCTCTGCACACCGTCCATTATAATAAGAGATCTCCTAAAATCTTCAGCGTCCCTGCGCACCGTCCATTATAATAAAGGATCTTCTATACTCTTCAGCATCTCTGCACGTCGTACATTATAATAAGGGACCTCCTATAATCTCCAGCGTCTTTGCGCACCGTCCATTATAAGGGATCTCCTATAATCTCTAGTGTCTCTGCGCGCGGCCCATTATAATAAGAGCTCTCCTATAATTTCTAGCGTCTCTGCGCACCGTCCATTATAATAAGGGATCTCCTATAATATTCAGTGTCTCTGCGCACCGTCCATTATAATAAGGGATCTCCTATAATCTCCAGAGTCTCTGCGCACCGTCCATTATAATAAGGGATCTCCTATAATCTCCAGAGTCTCTGCGCGCCGTCCATTATAATAAGGGACCTCCTATAATCATCAACATCTTTGCGCACCATCTATTATAATAAGTGATCTCCTATAATCTTCAGCGTCTCTGCGCACCGTCCATTATAATAAGGGATCTCCTATAATATTCAGTGTCTCTGCGCACCGTCCATTATAATAAGGGATCTCCTATAATCTCCAGAGTCTCTGCGCACCGTCCATTATAATAAGGGATCTCCTATAATCTCCAGAGTCTCTGCGCGCCGTCCATTATAATAAGGGATCTCCTATAATCATCAGCATCTTTGCGCACCGTCCATTATAATAAGAGATCTCCTATAATCTTCAGCGTCTCTGCGCACAGTCTATTACAATAAGGGATCTCCTATAATATTCAGCGTCTCTGCGCACCGTCTATTATAATAGGGGACCTCCTATAATCTCTAGTGTCTCTGCGCACCGTCCATTATAATAAGGGATCTCCTATAATCTCCAGCGCCTCTGCGCACCGTCCATTATAATAAGGGACCTCCTATAATCTTCAGCGTTTCTGCGCACCGTCCATTATAATAAGGGATCTCCTATAATCTCCAGCGTCTCTGCGCACCGTCCATTATAATAAGGGATCTCCTATAATATTCAGCGTTTCTGCGCACCATCCATTATAATAAGGGATCTCCTATAATCTCCAGCGTCTCTGCGTGTCATCTATTATAATAAGGGATCTCCTATATTCTCCAGAGTCTCTGCGCACCGTCTATTATAATAAGAGATCTCCTATAATCTCTAGTGTCTCTGCGCGCCGTCCATTATAATAAGAGATCTCCTATAATCTTCAGCGTCTCTGCTCACCGTCTATTATAATAAGGGATCTCCTATAATCTCTAGTGTCTCTGCGCGCCGTCCATTATAATAAGGGATCTCCTATAATCTTCAGCATCTTTGCTCACCGTCCATTATAATAAGGGATCTCCTATAATCTCCAGCGTCTCTGCGCACCGTCCATTATAATAAGGGATCTCCTATAATCTTCAGCGTTTCTGCTCACCGTCCATTATAATAAGGGATCTCCTATAATATTCAGCGTCTCTGCGCACCATCCATTATAATAAGGGATCTCCTATAATCTCCAGCGTCTCTGCGTGTCATCTATTATAATAAGGGATCTCCTATATTCTCCACCATCTCTGCGCACCGTCTATTATAATAAGGGATCTCCTATAATCTCCAGCGTCTCTGCGCACCGTCCATTATAATAAGAGATCTCCTATAATCTCCAGCGTCTCTGCGCACCGTCCATTATAATAAGGGATCTCCTATAATCTCCAGCATCTCTGCGCACCGTCCATTATAATAAGAGATCTCCTATAATCTCCAGCGTCTCTGCGCACCGTCCATTATAATAAGGGATCTCCTATAATCTCCAGCGTCTCTGCGCACCGTCCATTATAATAAGGGATCTCCTATAATCTCCAGCATCTCTGCGCACCGTCCATTATAATAAGAGATCTCCTATAATCTCCAGCGTCTCTGCGCACCGTCCATTATAATAAGAGATCTCCTATAATCTCCAGCGTCTCTGCTCACCGTCCATTATAAGAGATCTCCTATAATCTCCAGCGTCTCTGCGCACCGTCCATTATAATAAGGGATCTCCTATAATCTCCAGCGTCTCTGCGCGCCGTCTATTATAATATAGTAACATAGTATATAAGACCGAAAAAAGACATTTGTCCATCCAGTTCGGCCTGTTTCCTACAAGTTGATCCAGAGGAAGGCAAAAAAAAACCCTGTGAGGTAGAAGCCAATTTTCCTCACTTAGGGGAAAAAATTCCTTCCCGACTCCAATCAGGCATCAGAATAACTCCCTGGATCAACAACCCCTCTCTCTAATATTATTACACTTCAGGAATACATCCAGGCCCCTCCTGAATTCCTTTATTGTACTCACCATCACCACCTCCTCAGGCAGAGAGTTCCATAGTCTCACTGCTCTTACCGTGAAGAATCCTTTTCTATGTTTGTGTACAAACCTTCTTTCCTCCAGACGCAGAGGATGTCCCCTCGTCACAGTCACAGTCCTGGGGATAAATAGATGATGGGAGTGATCTCTGTTCTGACCCCTGATATATTTATACATAGTTATTAGATCTCCCCTCAGTCGTCTTTTTTCTAAAGTGAATAACCCTAATTTTGATAACCTTTCAGGGTACTGTAGTTGCCCCATTCCAGTTATTACTTTAGTTGCCCTCCTCTGGACCCTCTCCAGCTCTGCTATGTCTGTCTTGTTCACAGGAGCCCAGAACTGTACACAGTCCTCCATGTGTGGTCTGACTAGTGATGTGTAAAGTGGTAGGACTATGTTCTCATCACGGGCGTCTATGCCCCTTCTGATGCAACCCATTATCTTATTGGCCTTGGCAGCAGCTGCCTGACACTGGCTTTTACAGCTTAATTTGCTGTTTATTAAAATTCCTAGATCCTTTTCCATGTCAGTGTTACCCAGTGTTTTACCATTTAATATGTACGGGTGACTTGCATTATTCCTTCCCATGTGCATAACTTTACATTTGTCAGTGTTAATAAGGGATCTCCTATAATCTCCAGCGTCTCTGCGCACCGTCCATTATAATAAGGGATCTCCTATAATCTCCAGCGTCTCTACGCGTCGTCTAATATAATAAGGGATCTCCTATAATCTCCTGCGTCTCTGCGCACCGTCCATTATAATAAGAGATCTCCTATAATCTCCAGCGTCTCTGCGCGCCGTCTATTATAATAAGGGACCTCCTATAATCTCCAGCGTCTCTGTGCACCATCCATTATAATAAGAGATCTCCTATAATCTCCTGCGTCTCTGAGCACCGTCAATTATAATAAGGGACCTTCTATAATCTCCAGCATCTCTGAGCACCGTCCATTATAATAAGGGACCTTCTATAATCTCCCGCATCTCTGCACACCGTCCATTATAATAAGAGATCTCCTATAATCTCCAGCATCTCTGAGCACCGTCCATTATAATAAGGGACCTTCTATAATCTCCCGCATCTCTGCACACCGTCCATTATAATAAGGGATCTCCTATAATCTCCAGCGTCTCTGAGCACCGTCCATTATAATAAGGGATCTCCTATAATCTCCAGCATCTCTGCGCACCGTCCATTATAATAAGGGATCTCCTATAATCTCCAGCATCTCTGCGCACCGTCAATTATAATAAGAGATCTCTTAAAATCTCCAGTGTCTCTGCGCACCGTCCATTATAATAAGGGATCTCCTATAAACTTCAGCGTCCCTGTTCGCCGTCTATTTTAATAAAACGCGCAGACTATTGTCTTTTTCTCCGGACTCCTCTGTCCTCCTCCAGACTCCTCTGTCCTCCTCCAATATCCTCCTTCAGACTCCTCTGTCCCTCTCTGGACTCCTCTGTCCTTCTCCAATATCCTCCTCCAGACTTATCTCCCCCCCCCTCCAGACTGCTCTGTCCTCCTCCAGACTCCTCTGTCCCCCTCCAGACTCTTCTGTCCTCCTCCAGACTCTTCTGTCCTCCTCCAGACTCCTCTGTCCTCCTCCACACTCCTCTGTCCCCCTCTAGATTCCTCTGTCCTTCTCCAATCTCCCCACTCCAGACTCCTCTGTCCTTCTCCAATATCCTCCTCCAGACTCCTCTCTGTCCTCCTCCAGACTCCTCTCTCCCCTTCAGATTCCTCTCTCCCCCCTCCAGACTCCTCTGTCCTCCACCATACTCCTCTGTCCTCCTCCAGACTCCTCTGTCCTCCTCCAGACTCCTCTGTCCTCCTCCAGACTCCTCTGTCCTCCTCCAGACTCCTCTGTCCTCCACCAGACTCCTCTCTCCCCTCCAGACTCCTCTCTCCCCCTCCAGTCTCCTCTGTCCTTCTCCAATATCCTCCTTCAGACTCCTCTGTCCCCCTCCAGAATCCCTGTCCTCCTCCAGACTCCTCTGTCCCCCTCTAGATTCCTCTGTCCTTCTCCAATATTCTCCTTCAGACTCCTCTGTCCCCCTCTAGATTCCTCTGTCCTCCTCCAGAATCCCTGTCCTCGTCCAGACTCCTCTGTCCCCCTCTAAATTCCTCTGTCCTTCTCCAATATCCTCCTTCAGACTCCTCTCTCCCCCTCCAGACTCCTCTGTCCTCCTCCAGACTCCTCTGTCCTCCTACAGACTCCTCTGTCCCCCTACAGACTCCTCTGTCCCCCTCCTCTGCCCCCCTCCAGACTCCTCTGCCCCCCTCCAGACTCCTCTGTCCTCCTCCAGACTCCTCTGTCCGCCTCCAGACTCCTCTGTCCGCCTCCAGACTCCTCTGTCCTCCTCCACACTCCTCTGTCCCCCTCTAGATTCCTCTGTCCTTCTCTAATCTCCCCCCTCCAAACTCCGTTCCCCCCCTCCAGACTCCTCTGTCCTTCTCCAATATCCTCCTCCAGACTCCTCTCTGTCCTCCTCCAGACTCCTCTCTCCCTCCAGACTCCTCTCTCCCTCCAGACTCCTCTCTGTCCCCCTCCAGACTCCTCTGTCCCCCTCCAGACTCCTCTCTCCCCCTCCAGACTCCTCTGTCCTTCTCCAATATCCTCCTTCAGACTCCTCTGTCCCCCTCCAGAATCCCTGTCCTCCTCCAGACTCCTCTGTCCCCCTCTAGATTCCCCTGTCCTTCTCCAATATTCTCCTTCAGACTCCTCTGTCCCCCTCTAGATTCCTCTGTCCTCCTCCAGAATCCCTGTCCTCGTCCAGACTCCTCTGTCCCCCTCTAGATTCCTCTGTCCTTCTCCAATATCCTCCTTCAGACTCCTCTCTCCCCCTCCAGACTCCTCTGTCCTCCTACAGACTCCTCTGTCCCCCTCCAGACTCCTCTGTCCCCCTCCAGACTCCTCTGTCCCCGCCAGACTCCTCTGTCCCCGCCAGACTCCTCTGTCTCCCTCCAGACTCCTCTCTCCCCCTCCAGACTCCTCTGTCCTCCTACAGACTCCTCTGTCCCCCTCCAGACTCCTCTGTCTCCCTCCAGACTCCTCTGTCTCCCTCCAGACTCCTCTCTCCCCCTCCTTTGTCCCCCTCCAGACTCCTCTGTCCTTCTCCAATATCCTCCTTCAGACTCCTCTGTTCCCCTCCAGATTCCTCTGTCCTCCTCCAGACTCCTCTCTCTCCCCCTCCAGGCTCCTCTCTGTCCTCCACCAGACTCCTCTCTGTCCTCCTCCAGACTCCTCTCTGTCCTCCTCCAGACTCCTCTGTCCTCCTCCAGACTCCTCTGTCCTCCTCCAGACTCCTCTCTGTCCTCCTCCAGACTCCTCTCTGTCCTCCTCCAGACTCCTCTCTGTCCTCCTCCAGACTCCTCTCTGTCCTCTTCCAGACTCCTCTCTGTCCTCCTCCAGACTCCTCTCTGTCCTCCTCCAGACTCCTCTCTGTCCTTCCCCAGACTCCTCTCTGTCCTTCCCCAGACTCCTCTCTGTCCTCCTCCAGACTCCTCTCTGTCCTCTTCCAGACTCCTCTCTGTCCTCCTCCAGACTCCTCTCTGTCCTCCTCCAGACTCCTCTCTCCCCTCCAGACTCCTCTGTCCCCCTCCAGACTCCTCTCTCCCCCTCCAGACTCCTCTGTCCTTCTCCAATATCCTCCTTCAGACTCCTCTGTCCCCCTCCAGAATCCCTGTCCTCCTCCAGACTCCTCTGTCCCCCTCTAGATTCCCCTGTCCTTCTCCAATATTCTCCTTCAGACTCCTCTGTCCCCCTCTAGATTCCTCTGTCCTCCTCCAGAATCCCTGTCCTCGTCCAGACTCCTCTGTCCCCCTCTAGATTCCTCTGTCCTTCTCCAATATCCTCCTTCAGACTCCTCTCTCCCCCTCCAGACTCCTCTGTCCTCCTACAGACTCCTCTGTCCCCCTCCAGACTCCTCTGTCCCCCTCCAGACTCCTCTGTCCCCGCCAGACTCCTCTGTCCCCGCCAGACTCCTCTGTCTCCCTCCAGACTCCTCTCTCCCCCTCCAGACTCCTCTGTCCTCCTACAGACTCCTCTGTCCCCCTCCAGACTCCTCTGTCCCCCCCAGACTCCTCTGTCTCCCTCCAGACTCCTCTCTCCCCCTCCTTTGTCCCCCTCCAGACTCCTCTGTCCTCCTCCAGACTCCTCTGTCCTTCTCCAATATCCTCCTTCAGACTCCTCTGTTCCCCTCCAGATTCCCCTGTCCTCCTCCAGAATCCCTGTCCTCCTCCAGACTCCTCTGCCCCCCTCCAGACTCCTCTCTCCCTCCAGGCTCCTCTCTGTCCTCCACCAGACTCCTCTCTGTCCTCCTCCAGACTCCTCTCTGTCCTCCTCCAGACTCTCTCTGTCCTCCTCCAGACTCCCCTCTGTCCTCCTCCAGACTCCTCTCTGTCCTCCTCCAGACTCCTCTCTGTCCTCCTCCAGACTCCTCTCTGTCCTCCTCCAGACTCCTCTCTGTCCTCCTCCAGACTCCTCTCTGTCCTCCTCCAGACTCCTCTCTGTCCTTCCCCAGACTCCTCTCTGTCCTCCTCCAGACTCCTCTCTGTCCTCCTCCAGACTCCTCTCTGTCCTCCTCCAGACTCCTCTCTGTCCTCCTCCAGACTCCTCTCTGTCCTCCTCCAGACTCCTCTCTGTCCTTCCCCAGACTCCTCTCTGTCCTTCCCCAGACTCCTCTCTGTCCTCTTCCAGACTCCTCTGTCCCCCTCCAGACTCCTCTGTCCCCCTCCAGACTCCTCTGTCCCTCCTCCAGACTCCTCTGTCCCTCTCCAGACTCCTCTGTCCTCCTCCAGACTTCGGAGTGTCCTCTGTCCCAGCCCAGACTGCCTTCTTCAGGCCCCTACAGACAGAGCTTTATCTCCCAGGACGTGTGATCTTCGTTTTGCAGACCCCTGTCCTTGGGGTCCGGACGCATTAGATGGCGGATATTTATTTGTTCTTTGTACAGTAGAATAAATAAATAATTAGAAATAAATATCCGCTATCTAATTAGCATCTAATGAGTCCGAACCCCAAGGGCAGAGGTCTGCGCATCCAAGATGTGCAATATAATAGCAGCCTAACATCACTAATGTGTTTAATTACTGTTTTTGGCAGAAAAGATAATATATGGGAAAAAAATTAATGACTAGGTGCAGCTGAGTAATGGGCAACCATCAGCAGCCATGACAGGCAGGCTGCTAAATGCGCGGAATTGACTCATTTTCAGATTAATAGCAGTGTGGGGTTTAATTCTGTGAAGAACCAGGGGTCAGTCATGGCCCTTATTTTAAGAATGAGGGCAGCGAATGTTGGACCTGCTGGTTTTGGCCCGAGCTCAGAGAGTAAACTGGGTCGTTCCAGACATTGTACCGGAGAAGTAAGAACTTGATTGGAGACGGAAAAAATATAAAGACGACGGTAATTGGTCTCCACTGCTTTAAAATGGCAACCAAAACCCGAAACACGTGGTCGGAAAAGAAATACCGCCATCCGTGTGCATCACAGAATAAGAAGAATGGGAAAGAAGCCTCCTGTGATCAGATCCAGAGAAGATCTTCAGTCACCCGTGAGTCCTGCAGCAGAAGACGCCGACCTGAAGACAAACCCTTGGCAAGGAACCCTGGTACACAACCATGGCTGAGAAGAAGACGACGCGCTGAGAAGGGTACAGTCCACCAAAGAACACATTGGGGGACATCTACTAAGCGTGTGGCGCTAGAATTATGGCGTAAAATGCACCAAAAAGAATGGCGTTTCGATTTGCACCAAATATATCAATTGTTTTCACCATAAAGAATGCATCAAGCCAGAAACGAGTTATAAATGTCAAAGTGGGCGGGACTATCAAATTGGCGCGAATTACGCCTCATTTATCATCGGCAGAAAGGATTCCAGTTGTTGCAGACAATTAAGCCGGCTCATGTGGCGGTGCTTTGTGTAAAAAGTCGCATTTATGGAAAAAAACAAAAAAACAACTGGTCGTGGGAACAAGTGACCGGCGAGTATAGAAATTAGCTGAACAGCATTCAACCAAAACAATAGCAAAAACATCCAGTCTCCGACAAAAGTCGCAATTTCGGTTTTAAAAATTCTCATTTGACCACCATTGGCGTTAAAATGCCGCAAATTGAGAGAAATCGGTGGATAATCAACGTTATAGTTTACCCTTAGGATACCGGAGGGTTTTTTGTTTTTCAGTTTTCATTTTTCTTCCCCATCTTCCTTGAGCCGTAACTTTTTTATTTTTCCGTTCACATATCCACATGAGGGCTTACTTTTTGCGGGACAAGTTGTACTTTCTAATGCCACTATTTCATATGTAGTGGGAAGCGGGGAAAAAATTCCAAATGGGGTACAATTGGGGGAAAAAAAGCAATTCCTCCACAGTTTTACGGGTTTTGTTCCTACGACCAAAACTGACCCACGCGCTTCATTCCTTGGGTCAGTACGATTACAACGATACGCCATATGTATAAGTTTTTATGTCTAAATAGTGTAAAAATTAATGTAAACTTTGAATTTTTTATTTTTTTTCTACATCACCATATTCTGCCCCCCGTAACTTTTTTACAGTTTTATCTACGGAGCTGTGGAGGGGCTCATTTTTTGCGGGACGATCTGTAGTTTTTATTGATGCCATTTTAGAGCGTGCGGCTTTTTGATTACATTTTAATTGGATTTGTTTGGGTAAACGAAGTAATGAAAAAATGGCAAATTGGCCATTTTCACCATTTTTTCTGTTACGCCATATTGGAAAAATATATAAATATTTTAATCGTACGGGCGTTTTTTAATATTTTAATCGTACGGGCGCGGTCGCGCTGATATCCATGATGTCTATATTTTTTGTTATTTAGGTATTTACTTTTTAATTATACAGAAAAAGGGGCGATTTAAGCTTTTATATTTTTGTACATAATTTAACGTTTGTTTTTTTTTACTTTTTTGTTATGAATTTGAAGCTCGTATTTGAGCGTACAAAATCCTATTTTTATTTTTTCATTTTGAACGGTCATGGATTTTTAAAATCCATTTATTACTGACAATTGCTCATTTCTGGTGTTGGGCTGCCACGTGCGTCTTCAGCGAGCCTGATTGAAATCAATTACCGGCATCCTCACTGGCCGCAGAGGATGCCGGTAAGAAGCCCGGAAGCGCGAAGTTCCGAGTTTTTCACCCTTTAGATGCCGTGATCTCACTTTAATCACCATGATCGGCATTATTGCTGGTCGTGGTAATTAGCCACGGGTCTTTGCTGTTTGAAACAGTGGAGACCCGCCGGCCATGGCGCCCGCTGCACCTGCGAGTGGGCGCCATGTTTTCCCATCGCTCTAGAAACAAATCACCACTTTGTAACGTTAATATTTTTGGCACAAATTCCGCCATCATTGATAAATGTCCCCCACTAACCTGAAGAAAAGTGGCGGAACGTTCTATGGACAGATGAGGGCGGGATTGTTCTTATCGGGTCTGAAGGCCGCAGTTTGTGAGTTGACCCCGAAGTACTGAACTCCAGACTGGGCTGAGTATCTGGCTGCAGCGGTCAGGCGGTAGGTTATTTATGACATCCACTTATATAATGGCGCAGACATATTCCGCAGCATCACGCCGTCCCCAGGAGCTCACACTCTAAGGTCCCTATCGGACCCCACGCTGCACCGAAGCAGGAGTAAAGGTTCTACAACTAAAGATTACCTCAGTCATTAACAGAAAAGCCAAATCTGGATGAAATGTCCGTATTATAGCGTTCATAGCGGCAACTGATAATGCAAACACTGCTATTTTTTGATCGGCCTATTCTAACTTTTTCTTTATTTTCAGTTTAAAAACTGATATTTAGATTTCATCTGGAATTGTGTACCCCGCCCCTCTGTGGATACGGAAGGAAATGCGATTTTCAGGAAGGCGCTTTGTCTCAGGTTTTCTCACTGCTATCATCTTGCACATAACTGTGAAATGGACCAGTCTGGCTGCTCCCCCTGGTGGTGACATTGTGCACTGCACTACTGGAGATCATTCAGGAACTTACAAGCTTCAGGCGGCCTCATCCGCAGATGGCACTGGCATGGAATTCTGCAGCAGTGTCCACTAGGGGGAGCTCCATACAGACACACAGCTACTATTCCATTCAGAGGCAGCGAGCGCCCCCTATAGGGGACTGCAGGCGCACTGTTACCATGGATCTTTATGGCTGCTGGGGGAGGAGAGGGTTTGGATTTCCGGTCCCTACACAGATATAATGTCACATTAGTCAGTGCAGAGTTTAATAAAGTAACACGAAATCCTATGTACAAACAACTTCTCTCTCACCCTAGGCCGCCCCCACAGAGAATACCAATACCCTCTCATCACCCAAGACCCCTGCAGAAAATATCGAAATCCGCTCATAACCCAGACCACTGCAGAAAATACTAAAACACTTCATCACCCTAGACCCCCACAGAGAATACAAATATCCCCTTATTACCGTAGACCCCCACAGAAAATACCAATACCGCCTCATCACCCAAGACCCCCCGAATAGAATACCGATACCTCTAATCACCCTACACACAGAAAACACCAATACCCCTCATCACCCTAGACCCCTATAGAGAATATCAATACCCCTCATCACCCTACACCCCACACACACAGAAAACACCAATACCCCCTCATCACCCTAGACTCCCAGAGAGAATACCAATACCCCCTCATCACCCTAGACTCCCAGAGAGAATACCAATACCCCCTCATCACCCTAGACCCCCCAGAAAATACTAAAACCCCCTCATCACCCTAGACCCCTATAGAGAATATCAATACCCCTCATCACCCTAGACTTCCCACACACACAAAAATACCAATACCCCCTCATCACCCTAGACCCCGAGAGAATACCAATACCCCTCATCACCCTAGACCCCCAAAGAGAATGCCAATACCCCTCATCACCCAAGACCCTCAGAGAATACAATACCCCTCATCACCCTAGACCTCCCCCACACAGAAAACACTAATACCCCTCATCACCCTAGACCTCCCCACACAGAAAACACCAATACCCCCTCATCACCCTAGACCCCCAGAGAGAATACCAATATCCCCTTATTACTGTAGACCTCCACAGAATATACCAATACCGCCTCATCACCCAAGACCCCCAGAGAGAATACCGATACCTCTAATCACCCTACACACAGAAAACACCAATACCCCTCATCACCCTAGACCCCCAGAGAGAATACCAATACCCCCTCATCACCCTAGACCTCCCCACACACAGAAAACACCAATACCCCCTCATCACCCTAGACCCCCAAAGAGAATACCAATACCCCCTCATCACCCTAGACCTCCCCCACACACAGAAAACACCAATACCCCCTCATCACCCTAGACCCCCAGAGAGAATACCAATACCCCCTCATCACCCTAGACCTCCCCCCACACACAGAAAACACCAATACCTCCTCATCACCCTAGACCCCCAAAGAGAATACCAATACCCCCTCATCACCCTAGACCCCCGCACAGAGAATACCAATACCGCAATCACCCCAGACCCTACACAAAGAATACTAATACCCCTCATTACTCTAACCCTAGACCCGACACAGAGAATACCAATACCCCCTCATCACCCTAGACCCCCCCCCCAGAAAATACCAAAACCCCCTCATCACCCTAGACTCCCCCACAAAGAATACCAATACCTCTCATAACCCTAGAGAGAAAACCAATACCCCTTATCACCCTAGATCCCCGCACAGAGAATGCCAATACCTCTCATCACCCTAGACCAGGGGTGCACAACCCGCGTGCCGCATGTGGCCCCCAGGGGTATTGTTTGCGGCCCCCGTCCTGCTAGACAGAAACACAGCGGATCGTGCGATCAGCTGTGTCTCTTCCTGGAGCGCCGCACAGCGAAGGATGACGGCTCCTGCCCCTGCACTGTAGCAGGACGGGTCCCCGGCTATTAGTGAGAGTGGGGGAGCCGAGGAGAAGGCAGACGCAGTTTATCAGCGCTTCTGCCTTCTCCTCAAGGAGCGCTCTGCAGTTTAAACCCCGCGATCACGTCATCGCCGGCTTCTTGGGGCCCGAGGAGCGCAGAGCTTGTACAATGCCCCCACAGAAGGCTCGTTTCCTTGTAACTGGGGCTTTGGATGCTTCAGTTACAGTGAAAATAGAAGAAAAAGGTCTGTGTCCCCCAAGGTCTCTCATGGACCTTTTAGGGGTAAATTATGTGTCAAATATGTATATATAAAAAAAGGGAAAAAGCGCAAAAAAAAGGTCTGTGTCCCCCCGAGGTCTTTTTAAAGACCATACAGTGTTACAAAAATATATATAAAAAAAAGTAATAAAGTGATTATAAAAAAAAATTAAAATGCACAAAAAATAAAATACAAATAAAAGGTAACTATGCTAAATAAAAAAGTCAGTGTCTCCCAAAGATCCTTTTGTAGCAGAAATCTATTTAAAAAGAAGTTAAAAAAAAAAGAAATAATAAAAGAAAGAAAACAAAATGGCCACAACAACCAAAACCACCAGCATTATCACCCCCTTCACAGGAGACGATCCAACCAGGGGCGTAGCTATAGGGGGTGCAGAGGTAGCAGTCGCTACCGGGCCCAGGAGCCTGAGGGGCCCCAAGACCATTGTGCCGTATAGGCAGACACAGAGAGCACTGAGGGAAGGGGGCCCAGGCTGAACTCCTGCACCGGGGCCCACGAGCCATTAGCTACGCCCCTGGATCCAACACAAGGTAGAGAACTCGTTAGAATCATTTGCATATTTAAAGAATGAGCGATTGTTTGAATAAAAATGACAAACAGTTTTTTATACAGTTTCCTCCTAATAAAACTACAAAATATATTCAAAAGCCCCGTGTCATACAATAAAAAGCTGCAAGGAATTCTGGAGGTCCGAACCATGTGCGCCAAACCTCAAAACAGTGACTGGTCACTAAAGGGTTAACCAATAAGTGCTTTCCGCACTAGTAAGGCCTGCGTGAACCCTCAGGGAAAGGGCCGAATGGTTACTGCAGGGCCCCTATAACTGGGGGCAGGAGGCGGTAATAACCAGTGAGCGTGTCCTCTGCAGTGAAGGAAAGTGCTTACTGGTTACTGCAGGGCCCCTATAACTGGGGGCAGGAGGCGGTAATAACCAGTGAGCGTGTCCTCTGCAGTGAAGGAAAGTGCCTACTGGTTACTGCAGGGCCCCTATAACTGGGGGCAGGAGGCGGTAATAACCAGTGAGCGTGTCCTCTGCAGTGAAGGAAAGTGCTTACTGGTTACTGCAGGGCCCCTATAACTGGGGGCAGGAGGCGGTAATAACCAGTGAGCGTGTCCTCTGTAGTGAAGGAAAGTGCCTACTGGTTACTGCAGGGCCCCTATAACTGGGGGCAGGAGGCGGTAATAACCAGTGAGCGTGTCCTCTGCAGTGAAGGAAAGTGCTTACTGGTTATGGCAGGGCCCCTATAACTGGGGGCAGGAGGCGGCAATAACCAGTGAGCGTGTCCTCTGTAGTGAAGGAAAGTGCTTACTGGTTACTGCAGGGCCCCTATAACTGGGGGCAGGAGGCGGTAATAACCAGTGAGCGTGTCCTCTGCAGTGAAGGAAAGTGCTTACTGGCTACTGCAGGGCCCCTATAACTGGGGGCAGGAGGCGGTAATAACCAGTGAGCGTGTCCTCTGCAGTGAAGGAAAGTGCTTACTGGCTACTGCAGGGCCCCTATAACTGGGGGCAGGAGGCGGCAATAACCAGTGAGCGTGTCCTCTGCAGTGAAGGAAAGTGCTTACTGGTTATGGCAGGGCCCCTATAACTGGGGGCAGGAGGCGGCAATAACCAGTGAGCGTGTCCCCTGCAGTGAAGGAAAGTGCTTACTGGCTACTGCAGGGCCCCTATAACTGGGGGCAGGAGGCGGCAATAACCAGTGAGCGTGTCCTCTGCAGTGAAGGAAAGTGCTTACTGGTTATGGCAGGGCCCCTATAACTGGGGGCAGGAGGCGGCAATAACCAGTGAGCGTGTCCCCTGCAGTGAAGGAAAGTGCTTACTGGTTATGGCAGGGCCCCTATAACTAGGGGCAGGAGGCGGCAATAACCAGTGAGCGTGTCCTCTGCAGTGAAGGAAAGTGCTTACTGGTTATGGCAGGGCCCCTATAACTAGGGGCAGGAGGCGGCAATAACCAGTGAGCGTGTCCTCTGCAGTGAAGGAAAGTGCTTACTGGTTATGGCAGGGCCCCTATAACTAGGGGCAGGAGGCGGTAATAACCAGTGAGCGTGTCCTCTGCGGTGAGGAAAAGCGCTTACTGGTTATTGTCTCGCTGTCTCCATCTTCCGCTCCCGGAGCACCTCTCCAGCACATGACTTCAGCGGTGAAACGCTGCTGGTGGCCACATCACCACAGAAGCCAGTTATTGGCTGGAGCGGAGCATGTGACTGTACCCATAGCCAGCGGGATGTGAACAGCGCGGGGACCGGAAGAGGCAGACAGCGGCAGGGGGCAGGAATCTTCTGTTTCAGGGCCATGCTGCAGGAACGGGTTAAAAATCATTACGCGGCAGGATGTTCGGGGCAATTACAGGGAATAAGTCTTCATAGGAGCGCTCATTCCGGATATCATCTGGAGGTATAATCGTGCCGCCGAGAAGCTGATTTGCATACACAGAGAATACCAATACCCCTCATCACCCTCCACAAAGAATACCAATACCCCCTCATCACCCTAGACCCCCCCCCCCCACAGAGAATACCAATACCCCTACCCCCTCATCGACCTAGACTCCCCACAGAGAATACTAATACCACATTCACCCTGGACCAGTAATGGCGAACCTATGGCACGGGTGCCAGAGGCGGCACTCAGAGCCCTCTTTGTGGGCACCCGCACCCTGGAAAAAGTCTATGGTGTACCAATATGCCTTAGACCAGGGTCCTCAAACTTTTTAAACATGGGGCCAGTTCACAGTCTCTCAGACCGTTAGAGGGCCGGACTACAGTTTAACTATGAGCAATTATATATATTTACCAGTATTTCAATGGGAATCAGTCCTCCCTCCCTTGTCACTCTCATTTCTCAGTCCCCCTCCCTCCCTTGTCACTCTCATTTCTCAGACCCTCCCTCCCTTCCTTGTCACTCTCATTTGTCAGACCCTCCCTCCCTTGTCACTCTCATTTCTCAGACCCCTCGCTTGTCACTCTCATTTCTCAGACCCTCCCTCCCTTGTTACTTTCATTTCTCAGACCCTCCCTCTCTTGTCACTCTCATTTCTCAGGCCCCTCCCATCCTTGTCACTCTCATTTGTCAGACCCTCCCTCCCTTGTCACTCTCATTTCTCAGGACCCCTCCCTTGTCACTCTCATTTCTCAGACCCCTCCCTTGTCACTCTTATTTCTCAGACTCCTCCCTCCCTTGTCACTCTCATTTCTCAGACCCCTCCCTCTCTTGTCACTCTCATTTCTCAGACCCCTCCCTTGTCACTCTCATTTCTCAGACCCCTCCCTCCCTTGTCACTTTCATTTCTCAGCCCCTCCCTTGTCACTCTCATTTCTCAGACCCCTCCCTCTCTTGTCACTCTCATTTCTCAGACCCCTCCCTTGTCACTCTCATTTCTCAGCCCCCCTCCCTCCCTTGTCACTCTCATTTCTCAGACTCCTCCCTCCCTTGTCACTCTCAATTCTGAGCCCCCCTCGCTTGTCACTCTCATTTCTCAGACCCTCCATCCCTTGTCACTCTCATTTCTCAGACCCTCCCTTGTCACTCTCAATTCTCAGCCCCCTCCCTTGTCACTCATTTCTCAGACCCTCCCTCCCTTGTCACTTTCATTTCTCAGTCCCTCCCTTTCTTGTCACTCTCATTTCTCAGTCCCCCTCCCTCCCTTGTCATTCTCATTTCTCAGACCCTCCCTCCCTTCCTTGTCACTCTCATTTGTCAGACCCTCCCTCCCTTGTCACTCTCATTTCTCAGCCCCCCTCGCTTGTCACTCTCATTTCTCAGACCCTCCCTCCCTTGTTACTTTCATTTCTCAGACCCCTCCCTCTCTTGTCACTCTCATTTCTCAGGCCCCTCCCTTCCTTGTCACTCTCATTTGTCAGACCCTCCCTCCCTTGTCACTCTCATTTCTCAGGACCTCTTCCCTTGTCACTCTCATTTCTCAGACCCCTCCCTTGTCACTCATTTCTCAGACCCCTCCCTTGTCACTCATTTCTCAGACCCTCCCTCCCTTGTCACTCTCATTTCTCAGACCCTCCCTTGTCACTCTCATTTCTCAGGCCCCTCCCTTCCTTGTCACTCTCAATTCTCAGACCCCTCCCTCCCTTGTCACTCTCATTTCTCAGACCCCTCCCTTGTCACTCTCATTTCTCAGACCCCTCCCTCCCTTGTCACTCTCATTTCTCAGACCCCTCCCTTGTCACTCTCATTTCTCAGACCCCTCCCTCTCTTGTCACTCTCATTTCTCAGACCTCCTCCCTTGTCACTCTCATTTCTCAGACCCCTCCCTCTCTTGTCACTCTCATTTCTCAGACTCCTCCCTTGTCACTCTCATTTCTCAGACTCCTCCCTCCCTTGTCACTCTCAATTCTGAGCCCCCCTCGCTTGTCACTCTCATTTCTCAGACCCTCCATCCCTTGTCACTCTCATTTCTCAGACCGCTCCCTTGTCACTCTCAATTCTCAGCCCCCCTCCCTTGTCACTCATTTCTCAGACCCTCCCTCCCTTGTCACTCTCAATTCTCAGACCCCTCCCTTGTCACTCATTTCTCAGACCCTCCCTCCCTTGTCACTCTCATTTCTCAGACTCCTCCCTCCCTTGTCACTTTCATTTCTCAGGCCCTCCCTTTCTTGTCAATCTCATTTCTCAGACCCCTCCCTTGTCACTCTCATTTCTCAGGCCCCTCCCTCCCTTGTCACTCTCATTTATCAGCCCCTCTCCCTTGTCACTCTCATTTATCAGCCCCCCTCCATTGTCACTCTCATTTCTTAGCCCCCTCCCTTGTCACTCTCATTTCTCAGACCCCTCCATCCCTTGTCACACTCATTTCTCAGACCCTTCCCTCCCTTGTCACTCTCATTTCTCTGACACTCCCTCCCTTGTCACTCTCATTTCTCAGACTCCTCCCTTGTCACTTTCATTTCTCAGACCCTCCCTTGTCACTCTCATTTCTCAGCCCCCTCCCTCCCTTGTCACTCTCATTTCTCAGACCCCTCCCCCCCTTGTCACTCTCATTTTTCAGGACTCTCCCTTGTCACTATCATTTCCCAGCCCCCTCCGTCCCTTGTCACTCTCATTTCTCAGACCCTCCCTTGTCACTCTCATTTCTCAGCCCCCTCCCTCCCTTGTCACTCTCATTTCTCAGACCCCTCTGTTGTCACTATCATTTCTCAGACCCCTCCCTCCCTTGTCACTCTCATTTCTCAGACCCTCCCTTGTCACTCTCATTTCTCAGGACCCCTCTCTTGTCACTCTCTTCTCCCCCCCTCCCTCCCTTGTCACTCTCATTTCTCAGACCCTCCCTCCCTTGTCACTCTCATTTCTCAGGCCCTCCCTTGTCACTCTCATTTCTTAGGGACCTCCCTCCCTTGTCACTATCATTTCTTAGCCCCTCCCTTGTCACTCTCATTTCTCAGACCCTCCCTTGTCACTCTCATTTCTTAGGGACCCCTCTCTTGTCACTCTCATTTCTCAGCCCCCTCCCTCCCTTGTCACTCTCATTTCTCAGGGCCCTCCTCTCTTTTCACTCTCATTTCTCAGCCCCCCCCTCCCTCTCTTTTCACTCTCATTTCTCAGACCCCTCCCTCCCTTGTCACTCTCATTTCTCAGACCCTCCCCCTCTCTTCTCCCCCATCCCTCCCTTGTCACTCTCATTTCTCAGCCCCCCTCCCTCCCTTGTCCCTCTCATTTCTCAGACCCCTCCCTCCCTTGTCACTCTCATTTCTCAGACCCCTCCATCCTTTGTCACTCTCATTTCTCAGACCCCTCCCTCCCTTGTCTCTCATTTCTCAGACCCTCCCTCCCTTGTCACTCTCATTTCTCAGACCCTTCCCTCCCTTGTCACTCTCATTTCTCTGACCCTCCCTCCCTTGTCACTCTCATTTCTCAGACTCCTCCCTTGTCACTTTCATTTCTCAGACCCTCCCTTGTCACTCTCATTTCTCAGCCCCCTCCCTCCCTTGTCACTCTCATTTCTCCGACCCCTCCCCCCTTGTCACTCTCATTTTTCAGGACTCTCCCTTGTCACTATCATTTCCCAGCCCCCTCCGTCCCTTGTCACTCTCATTTCTCAGACCCTCCCTTGTCACTCTCATTTCTCAGCCCCCTCCCTCCCTTGTCACTCTCATTTCTCAGACCCCTCTGTTGTCACTATCATTTCTCAGACCCCTCCCTCCCTTGTCACTCTCATTTCTCAGACCCTCCCTTGTCACTCTCATTTCTCAGGACCCCTCTCTTGTCACTCTCTTCTCCCCCCCCTCCCTCCCTTGTCACTCTCATTTCTCAGACCCTCCCTCCCTTGTCACTATAATTTCTTAGCCCCTCCCTTGTCACTCTCATTTCTCAGACCCCTCCCTTGTCACTCTCATTTCTTAGGGACCCCCTCTCTTGTCACTCTCATTTCTCAGCCCCCTCCCTCCCTTGTCACTCTCATTTCTCAGGGCCCTCCTCTCTTTTCACTCTCATTTCTCAGCCCCCCCCTCCCTCTCTTTTCACTCTCATTTCTCAGACCCCTCCCTCCCTTGTCACTCTCATTTCTCTAGACCCTCCCCTCTCTTCTCCCCCATCCCTCCCTTGTCACTCTCATTTCTCAGCCCCCCTCCCTCCCTTGTCCCTCTCATTTCTCAGACCCTCCCTCCCTTGTCACTCTCATTTCTCAGACCCCTCCATCCTTTGTCACTCTCATTTCTCAGACCCCTCCCTCCCTTGTCTCTCATTTCTCAGGCCCTCCCTCCCTTGTCACTCTCATTTCTCAGCCCCCTCCCTTGTCACTCTCATTTCTCAGACCCTCCCTCCCTTGTCACTCATTTCTCAGGACCCCTCCCTCCCTTGTCACTCTCATTTCTCAGACCCTCCCTCCCTTGTCACTCTCATTTCTCAGACCCTCCCTCCCTTGTCACTCTCATTTCTCAGACCCTCCCTCCCTTGTCACTCTCATTTCTCAGGACCCTCCCTCCCTTGTCACTCTCATTTCTCAGAACCCTCCCTTGTCACTCTCTTCTCCCCCATCCCTCCCTTGTCACTCTCAGTTCTCAGCCTCCTCCCTTGTCACTCTCATTTCTCAGCCCACCTCCCTTGTCACTCTCTTCTCCCCCCTCCCTCCCTTGTCACTCTCTTCTCCCCCCTCCCTCCCTTGTCACTCTCATTTCTGAGACCCCTCCGTTGTCACTCTCATTTCTCAGATCCCTCCCTCCCTTGTCACTCTCATTTCTCAGACCCCTCCGTTGTCACTCTCATTTCTCAGACCCCACTAGATACACCAACGATGAGGCAGCTCGATGAAGGGGACACTTCCCTGCATTGAACACAGTGGGACCACTGTCCACCTGTAGATGTTAAACGTCACTATTGAACTTCATTATCGATTCCCCTGATGAGTCTTGTGATTGAAACGAAACGTGGCATGTAGGGATGTAGTGAGGGCAAACATAGGGAATAGGCCCCTAACTAGGGACAGGTTCCGTATGGGGTCGCCCCTATCGGGGCAGGTGCTCTGTGTCTTGTAGGCAGTAAATGTACTAGTCCCCTTCCATGATTTCATTTTGAGGGAACCATTGACACGGGTCATCAGCTTACGCCGCTGATTACCATTGCTACAAAGCACCCGTCCCCAATATCCTCGGCCACTGCAGCGAAGGATATCATTCCAGTATAAACCGAACAACCATTTACATGTCTGGAACGCGTAGGATCGTATATATATTTTCTCTTACCACCAGATTATATGTGATCAAGTGGAATGTGTCGGTAGAGGTTCAGTCCTCTTTTCTGCTCACTGATTTGTGGTGTTTTTTTACTTTTCTGAATTATTTTATGGCATATCTAGTAAAAGTTATGTTTTAAGTATCTGAATACCTGGTCAACATTGGATTTAGAAATATATTTAGGAGTGTGACCTTACATCCTGGCACATATACGTGCGTACGGGTGGTGGATGAGTTTCCCCCACAGAGTATACCAATACCCCCTCATCACCCTAGAACGCCCCCACAAAGAATACCAATAAATCCATATCCCCTAGAACGCCCCCACAGAGAATACCAATACCCCTTCATCACTCTAGACCTCCCCCAAAGAAAACAACAGCCCCTTATCACCCTAGACCCCCTACAGAAAATACCAATGCACCCTTGTGGCGAAACCAAACTCGCCACTGAGTTTTGGAGGGGACAGATTGCCAGCCTCTTGCCCCAGGATTATGGCCCCTCTCATCAGCCCATGCTAAACTTAAACCCCATGGCGATTTGACTGTGTTTGTGGCAGCTGAGCGCTGTTTGGATATATTGAGCGCTCAGATCTAAGCCATCTGGGGATATGTTAAATGTCTGTGTGTACTGTAAAGGGTGGGATATGGTATATTGAATAATGATGTCTGTCCTATTGTCCCCACGTGTGTATTGGCGATTTCCCTTTGTCCTGAGAGATAATTGAATGACTCCTCAATTGTCTCCAGGACAGAAGACATTGTGTATTCTCCTGCCTGTGATGATTACATTAACCTGTGTAGGGTAATTGTATCACAGGCAGAGGGGAGGGATATGCTGGGGGTGTCTGTATTGTCCCATTGTGTGTGATTGGCTGCTGTATCCCGTGTCGCAGTCTTCCTTCTGGTCCCCTAGGGGAGTGTCCACCAGGTGGGAGACCTGCATAAATACCGGGCAGGTAGCCCTCAATAAAGTTAGAATTCCTGTTTACCATTAATACGGAGCCTCGTCTCGTACTTGGGGGGAATTGTTACGTCAGAACGTTCTCTTGCCTGTTCCAGGAAAGGAGGACTTCGTATGGTTCCAGTTCGGTGGATTCCAGCGGTTGTGGGTTGCTGTGCTCTTCGCCAGGGGAATCGCCCGAACGGTATTAACCCTCACTATACCGGGTTATACCGTAACAACCCTCATCACCCTAGACCTCCCCCCACAAAAAATACCAACACCCTTTTATCACCCTAGACCCCTACAGAAAATACAAACACCCCTATTACCCTAGACCCCCCACAGAAAATACAAATACCCCCTCATCACTCAAGATCCCACCCCCAGAAAATACTAAATCCCCTCATCACCCTACACACACAGAAAACATCAATACCCCCTCATCACCCTAGACCCCCATAGAGAATACCAATACCCCCTCATCACCCTAGACCCCCACAGAGAATACCAATACCCTGTTATCACCCTAGACCCCCCCACAAAAAATACCCAAACCCCTTCATCACCCTAGACCCCCCAAAGAATTCCAATATCCCATTATCACCTAGACCTCACCCCACAGAAAATAACAACACCTCCTTATCACCCACAGAAAATACCAACACCCCCATCACCCAAGACCTCCCCCCACAGAAAATACCAATAACCCCTAATCACCCTACAGTCCCCACACACAGAAAACACCAATACCCCCTCATTACCCTAGACCCCCAGAGAGATTACCAATATCCCCTCATCACCCTAGATGACCCCCAAAGAAAATACCAAAACCCCCTAATCACCCTAGACCCCCCACAGAGAATACCAATACCTCTCATCACCCTAGACCCTCACTGTGAATACCAATACCCCCTCATCACCCTAGACCTCCCCACACAGAAAATACCAAAACCCCCTTATCACCCTAGACCCTCCACAGAGAATACCAATGCCCCTCATCACCCTATACCCCCCCCAACGGAGAATACCAATACCCCCTCATCACCCTAGACCCCCCCCCACGGAGAATACCAATACCCCCTCATTACCCTAGACCCTCCACAGAGAATACCAATACCTCTCATCACCCTAGACCCCCATAGGGAATACCAATAACTCCATCACCCTAGACCCCCCCACGGAGAATACCAATACCCCCTCATCACCCTAGACCCCCCCCACGGAGAATACCAATACCCCCTCATCACCCTAGACCCTCGACAGAGAATACCAATACCTCTCATCATCCTAGAACCTCCACAGAGAATACCAATACCCCCTCATCACCCTAGACCCCCCCATAGGGAATACCAATAACTCCATCACCCCCCCCCACAGAGAGTAGCAATACCCCCTCATCACCCTAGACCCCCCATAGGGAATACCAATAACTCCATCACCCCCCCCCCCCCCCACAGAGAGTAGCAATACCCCCATCCACCTAAACCTTCCACATAGAATACCAATACCCCCTCATCACCCTAGACCCTCCCCCCACAGAGACACAGTCAGGTGGTATACATATAATGTCCATCATATTACTGTGTAGCGATCCTTACAGATAGCAGAAGGGTCATAGGGACCATGAGGTACCAAGGCCCGAGGAAAGCCTACACCCCCAGTAGTCAGGGCTGGCGCGTCCTATACGCGGAATAGGCCGCCGCGTAGAGCGCCCCTTGGAGAGGGGCGCAGCTAGGAGTGCCGGCCCCGCCTCATGCTGCAGCCGCCTGAGCGCTCTGAATTGAGCCTCTGGCGGCTGCAGCACTCCCTGGGCTGGTGCGTCCATGAGGGCGCACCGCCCGGGCGCAGCAAGAGGAGAGGAGCTGACAGGAGGGAAGCGATGAGCGCTCCCTCCTGTCACTCCATTGTAGCGTGGCCGAGCCCTGTATGGTCCACGGGTACAGGAGCATCTGTCTCCCGTACCCGGCCGGACTGACATGAAGTGCGCACACAGTGTGTGCTTCCTGTCAGTCCGCCCGGGTACAGGAAACGAAAGCTCGGCCGCGCAAAGAGCTCGGCCGCGCTACACTAGAGGTAGCGGAGGGGGGGGAGAAAGAGACTGACAAGGGGAGGGGGGAGAATGAAAAGAGGGGAAAGAGAATGACAAAGGAGGGGGAGAGAATGACAAGGGGAGAAAGAGAATGACAAGGGGGGGGGGGAGAATGACAAGAGGGGGAGAGGGAATAACAAGGGGTGGAGGGAGTGTGAAGAATGACAAGAGGGGGGAGAGAATGACAAGGGGGGGGGAGTGAAGAATGACAAGAGGGGGAGAGAATGACAAGGGGGGGGAGAGAACTGGCGTTAGTTAAAGGGGTTCTGCAGTTTGTTACTCCTCTGGATAGATCATCAGCATCTGATCGGCCGGGGTCCGACACCCAGGACCCCCGCCGATCAGCTGTTTGAGAAGGCAGCGGTGCTGGCAGTAGCGCCTCGGCCTTCTCTCTGTTTACCGCAGGCGCAGTGACGTCACGACTAGCATCACTGGCCTGGGCGGGGTTAAGTTCTGTTCACTTGAATGAAGCTTAGCCCCGCCCAGGCCAATGATACTAATCGTGACATCACTGCGAGAAGGCTGAGGCGCTACTGCCAGCGCAGCTGCCTTCTTAAACAGCTGATTGGAGGGGGTCCCGGGTGTTAAATAAACTGTTAAGTTAAATAAACTGCAGAACCCCTTTAATATGGCAGATCATATGGGTGGGGCATTGTGATGTCACATGGGGGGGGGGGGGCGGCAAACTTTTCTTTTGCCTAGGGCGGCAAAAATCCTTGCACCGGCCCTGCCAGTAGTCCTGCCCACCGCGCCGGGGATTCATATCCCATTTGTCTTAAATTTTTGCCACTTAGTTCCGTGTCTGTCAGAAAAGGAAGTGGGGCGAGCCGCCCGCCTGTAGTTCACACCCGACATTTCCCTTGTGACAGGGGAATTCACTGTGATCTCATCCCCATCGTGTCTGTAATTAAGCTGTGAGCTCTTCAGCGCCCCCGTCTGATCGTCACATGACTCCCAACACGAACCAGACACCACCCATCATAGCCCTCCACACCAGTTAACCATTACTCCGCTCACATCCAGAGCTGCAGTCAGTATTCTGCTGTCACATCCTATTCTCCAGTCACACCCAGAGCTGCAGTCAGTATTCTGCAGTTACATCACATCTTATACTCCAGTCACACCCAGAGCTGCAGTCAGTATTCTGCCGTCACATCACATCTTATACTCCAGTCACACCCAGAGCTGCAGTCAGTATTCTGCTGTTACATCACATCTTATACTCCAGTCACACCCAGAGCTGCAGTCAGTATTCTGCCGTCACATCATGTCTTATACTCCAGTCACACCCAGAGCTGCAGTCAGTATTCTGCAGTTATATCACATCTTATACTCCAGTCACATCCAGAGCTGCAGTCAGTATTCTGCAGTCACATCACATCTTATACTCCAGTCACACCCAGAGCTGCAGTCAGTATTCTGCAGTTACATCACATCTTATACTCCAGTCACACCCAGAGCTGCAGTCAGTATTCTGCCGTCACATAATGTCTTATACTCCAGTCACACCCAGAGCTGCAGTCAGTATTCTGCTGTTACATCACATCTTATACTCCAGTCACATCCAGAGCTGCAGTCAGTATTCTGCTGTCACATCACATCTTATACTCCAGTCACATCCAGAGCTGCAGTCAGTATTCTGCTTTCACATCATGTCTTATACTCCAGTCACATCCAGAGCTGCAGTCAGTATTCTGCCGTCACATCATGTCTTATACTCCAGTCACATCCAGAGCTGCAGTCAGTATTCTGCTGTCACATCATGTTTTATACTCCAGTCACATCCAGAGCTGCAGTTAGTATTCTGCTGTTACATCATGTCTTATACTCCAGTCACCTCCAGAGCTGCAGTCAGTATTCTGCAGTTACATTATGCCTTATACTCCAGTCACATCCAGAGCTGCAGTCAGTATTCTGCTGTTACATCACATCTTATACTCCAGTCACACCCAGAGCTGCAGTCTGTATTCTGCTGTTACATCACATCTTATACTCCAGTCACATCCAGAGCTGCAGTCAGTATTCTGCTGTCACATCACATCTTATACTCCAGTCACATCCAGAGCTGCAGTCAGTATTCTGCTGTTACATCACATCTTATACTCCAGTCACATCCAGAGCTGCAGTCATTATTCTGCCGTCACATAATGTCTTATACTCCAGTCACAACCAGAGCTGCAGTCAGTATTCTGCAGTCACATCACATCTTATACTCCAGTCACATCCAGAGCTGCAGTCAGTATTCTGCTGTCACATCACATCTTATACTCCAGTCACATCCAGAGCTGCAGTCAGTATTCTGCTGTTACATCACATCTTATACTCCAGTCACATCCAGAGCTGCAGTCAGTATTCTGCTGTCACATCACATCTTATACTCCAGTCACATCCAGAGCTGCAGTCAGTATTCTGCTGTCACATCATGTCTTATACTCCAGTCACATCCAGAGCTGCAGTCAGTATTCTGCTGTTACATCACATCTTCTACTCCAGTCACATCCAGAGCTGCAGTCAGTATTCTGCAGTCACATCATGTCTTATTCTCCAGTCACATCCAGAGCTGCAGTCAGTATTCTGCTGTCACATCATGTCTTATACTCCAGTCACACCCAGAGCTGCAGTCAGTATTCTGCAGTTACATCACATCTTATACTCCAGTCACACCCGGAGCTGCAGTCAGTATTCTGCTGTCACATCATGTCTTATACTCCAGTCACATCCAGAGCTGCAGTCAGTATTCTGCAGTTACATCACATCCTATACTCCAGTTACATCTAGAGCTGCAGTCAGTATTCTGCCGTCACATCACATCTTATACTCCAGTCACATCCAGAGCTGCAGTCAGTATTCTGCCGTCACATCACATCTTATACTCCAGTCACATCCAGAGCTGCAGTCAGTATTCTGCTGTCACATCATGTCTTATTCTCCAGTCACATCCAGAGCTGCAGTCAGTATTCTGCTGTTACATCATGTCTTATACTCCAGTCACATCCAGAGCTGCAGTCAGTATTCTGCTGTTACATCATGTCTTATTCTCCAGTCACACCCACAGCTGCAGTCAGTATTCTGCTGTCACATCACATCTTATACTCCAGTCACATCCGGAGCTGCAGTCAGTATTCTGCAGTTACATTATGCCTTATTCTCCAGTCACATCCAGAGCTGCAGTCAGTATTCTGCTGTCACATCACATCTTATCTTATACTCCAGTCACATCCAGAGCTGCAGTCAGTATTCTGCTGTCACATCACATCTTATCTTATACTCCAGTCACACCCAGAGCTGCAGTCAGTATTCTGCTGTCACATCACATCTTATACTCCAGTCACATCCGGAGCTGCAGTCAGTATTCTGCAGTTACATTATGCCTTATTCTCCAGTCACATCCAGAGCTGCAGTCAGAATTCTGCAGTCACATCACATCTTATACTCCAGTCACATCCAGAGCTGCAGTCAGTATTCTGCAGTTACATCACATCTTATACTCCAGTCACATCCAGAGCTGCAGTCAGTATTCTGCAGTTACATCACATTCTATACTCCAGTCACATCCAGAGCTGCAGTCAGTATTCTGCAGTTACATCACATCTTATACTCCAGTCACACCCAGAGCTGCAGTCAGTATTCTGCAGTTACATCACATCTTATACTCCAGTCACATCCAGAGCTGCAGTCAGTATTCTGCCGTCACATTATGTCTTCTACTCCAGTCACACCCAGAGCTGCAGTCAGTATTCTGCAGTTACATTATGCCTTATACTCCAGTCACATCCAGAGCTGCAGTCATTATTCTGCAGTTACATTATGCCTTATACTCCAGTCACATCCAGAGCTGCAGTCAGTATTCTGCTGTCACATCATGTCTTATACTCCAGTCACACCCAGAGCTGCAGTCAGTATTCTGCAGTTACATCACATCTTATACTCCAGTCACATCCAGAGCTGCAGTCAGTATTCTGCAGTTACATTATGCCTTATTCTCCAGTCACACCCAGAGCTGCAGTCAGTATTCTGCTGTTACATCACATCTTATACTCCAGTGACATCCAGAGCTGCAGTCAGTATTCTGCTGTCACATCATGTCTTATGCTCCAGTCACATCCAGAGCTGCAGTCAGTATTCTGCTGTCACATCATGTCTTATGCTCCAGTCACACCCAGAGCTGCAGTCAGTATTCTTCTGTCACATCATGTCTTATACTCCAGTCACATCCAGAGCTGCAGTCAGTATTCTAGCTCTCGGCCTCACATCTTCACTACATCGTCAGAAGCTCAGGTGACGCCCCTGTCAGCAGCAGGCTCTCAGATTCAGAGCTACAGACAGCAAAGTCAGTATCAGACCTAAAGTAACAGCAGACCGCAGCTCTGGATGTGACTGGAGAAAAACACAATGTATATACATTATATTATACTCACATATAGCGCTGACATATTCCACAGAACTTTAAAGATACATAATCGTTACTCTGTCCCCAATGTGAGAGAAGAATTCTCACTGCGGCTCTGGATGTGACTGGAGGATAACACATGAAGTATGGAGAACTGTAGTTCTGGAGGTGACTGGAGCACGAGATGTGAAGTTACAGCAGGACAGTGACTGCAGCTCTGGAGGTGACTGGAGCACGAGATGTGAAGTAACAGCAGGACACTGACTGCAGCTCTGGAGCACGAGATATGACGTAACAGCAGGACACTCACTGCAGCTCTGGAGGTGACTGGAGCACGAGATGTGAAGTAACAGCAGGACACTGACTGCAGCTCTGGAGCACGAGATGTGAAGTAAAAGCAGAGCACTGACTGCAGCTCTGGAGCACGACATGTGAAGTAACAGCAGGGCACTGACTGCAGCTCTGGAGGACACTGGAGCATGAGATGTGAATTAACAGCAGGACACTGACTGCAGCTCTGGAGGAAACTGGAGCAGGAGATGTGAAGTAACAGCAGGGCACTGACTGCAGCTCTGGAGGACACTGGAGCATGAGATGTGAAGTAACAGCAGGGCACTGACTGCAGATCTGGAGGAGACTGGAACATGAGATGTGAAATAAAAGCAGGACACTGACTGCAGCTCTGGAGGACACTGGAGCATGAGATGTGAAGTTACAGCAGGACACTGACTGCAGCTCTGGAGGAGACTGGAGAATGAGATGTGAATTAACAGCAGGACACTGACTGCAGCTCTGAAGGAGACTGGAGCATGAGATGTGAAGTAACAGCAGGGCACTGACTGCAGCTCTGGAGCAAGAGATGTGAAGTAACAGCAGGACATTGACTGCAGCTCTGGAGCACGAGATGTTAAGTAACAGTAGGGCATTGACTGCAGCTCTGGAGGAGACTGGAGCACGAGATATGACGTAACAGCAGGACACTGACTGCAGCTCTGGAGCACGAGATGTGAAGTAACAGCAGAGCACTGACCGCAGCTCTGGAGCACGACATGTGAAGTAACAGCAGGGCACTGACTGCAGCTCTGGAGGTGACTGGAGCACAAGATGTGAAGTAACAGCAGGACACTGACTGCAGCTCTGGATCACGAGATGTGAAGTAACAGCAGAGCACTGACTGCAGCTCTGGAGCACGACATGTGAAGTAACAGCAGGACACTGACTGCAGCTTTGGAGGTGACTGGAGCACGAGATGTGAAGTAACAGCAGGGCACTGACTGCAGCTCTGGAGGTGACTGGAGCACGAGATGTGAAGTAACAGCAGGACACTGACTGCAGCTCTGGAGCACGAGATGTGAAGTAACAGCAGAGCACTGACTGCAGCTCTGGAGCACGACATGTGAAGTAACAGCAGGGCACTGACTGCAGCTCTGGAGGACACTGGAGCATGAGATGTGAATTAACAGCAGGACACTGACTGCAGCTCTGGAGGAAACTGGAGCATGAGATGTGAAGTAACAGCAGGACACTGACTGCAGCTCTGGAGGAGACTGGAGCATGAGATGTGAAGTAACAGCAGGGCACTGACTGCAGCTCTGGAGGACACTGGAGCATGAGATGAGAAGTAACAGCAGGGCACTGACTGCAGCTCTGGAGGAGACTGGAACATGAGATGTGAATTAAAAGCAGGACACTGACTGCAGCTCTGGAGGACACGGGAGCATGAGATATGAAGTTACAGCAGAACACTGACGGCAGCTCTGTTGGAGACTGGAGCATCAGATGTGAATTAACAGAAGGACACAGACTGCAGCTCTGGAGGAAACTGGAGCATGAGATGTGAAGTAACAGCAGGGCACTGACTGCAGCTCTGGAGGACACTGGAGCATGAGATGTGAAGTTACAGCAGGACACTGACTGCAGCTCTGGAGGAGACTAGAGAAAGAGATGTGAAGTAACAGCAGGACACTGACTGCAGCTCTGGAGCACGAGATGTGAAGTTACAGCAGGACACTGACTGCAGCTCTGGAGGAGACTGGAGCATGAAATGTGAAGTAACAGCAGGGCATTGATTGCAGCTCTGGAGGACACTGGAGCATGAGATGTAAAGTTACAGCAGGACACTGACTGCAGCTCTGGAGGTGACTGGAGCACGAGATGTGAAGTTACAGCAGGACACTGACTGCAGCTCTGGAGGTGACTGGAGCACGAGATGTGAAGTAACAGCAGGACACTGACTGCAGCTCTGGAGCAACGAGATATGACGTAACAGCAGGACACTGACTGCAGCTCTGGAGGTGACTGGAGCACGAGATGTGAAGTAACAGCAGGACACTGACTGCAGCTCTGGAGGTGACTGGAGCACGAGATGTGAAGTAACAGCAGAGCACTGACTGCAGCTCTGGAGGACACTGGAGCATGAGATGTGAATTAACAGCAGGACACTGACTGCAGCTCTGGAGGAAACTGGAGCATGAGATGTGAAGTAACAGCAGGGCACTGACTGCAGCTCTGGAGGAAACTGGAGCATGAGATGTGAAGTAACAGCAGGGCACTGACTGCAGCTCTGGAGGACACTGGAGCATGAGATGTGAAGTAACAGCAGGGCACTGACTGCAGCTTTGGAGGAGACTGGAACATGAGATGTGAATTAAAAGCAGGACACTGACTGGAGCTCTGGAGCACGAGATGTCAAGTTACAGCAGGACACTGACTGCAGCTCTGGAGCACGAGATGTGAAGTTACAGCAGGACACTGACTGCAGCACTGGAGCACGAGATGTTAAGAAACAGCAGGGCATTGACTGCAGCTCTGGAGGAGACTGGAGCATGAAATGTGAAGTAACAGTAGGGCATTGATTGCAGCTCTGGAGGACACTGGAGCATGAGATGTGAAGTAACAGCAGGGCACTGACAGCAGCTCTGGAGGACAATGGAGCATGAGATGTAAAGTAACAGCAGGACACTGACTGCAGCTCTGGAGGAAACTGGAGCATGAGATGTGATGTAACAGCAGGGCACTGACTGCAGCTCTGGAGGAAACTGGAGCATGAGATGTGAAGTAACAGCAGGGCACTGACAGCAGCTCTGGAGGACACTGGAGCATGAGATGTGAAGTAACAGCAGGACACCGACTGCAGCTCTGGAGCACGAGATGTCAAGTTACAGCAGGACACTGACTGCAGCTCTGGAGCACGAGATGTGAAGTTACAGCAGGACACTGACTGCAGCTCTGGAGCACGAGATGTTAAGAAACAGCAGGGCATTGACTGCAGCTCTGGAGGAGACTGGAGAATGAGATGTGAAGTAACAGCAGGACACTGATTGCAGCTCTGGAGGACACTGGAGCATGAGATGTGAAGTAACAGCAGGACACTGACTGCAGCTCTTGGAGCACGAGATGTGAAGTTACAGCAGGACACTGACTGCAGCTCTGGAGCACGAGATGTTAAGTAACAGCAGGGCATTGACTGCAGCTCTGGAGGAGACTGGAGCACGAGATGTGAAGTAACAGCAGGACACTGACTGCAGCTCTGGAGGAGACTGGAGCACGAGATGTGAAGTAACAGCAGGACACTGACTGCAGCTCTGGAGCACGAGATGTGAAGTAACAGCAGAGCACTGACTGCAGCTCTGGAGGACACTGGAGCATGAGTTGTGAATTAACAGCAGGACACTGACTGCAGCTCTGGAGGACACTGGAGCATGAGATGTGAAGTAACAGCAGGGCACTGACTGCAGCTCTGGAGGAAACTGGAGCATGAGATGTGAAGTAACAGCAGGGCACTGACTGCAGCTCTGGAGGAGACTGGAACATGAGATGTGAATTAAAAGCAGGACACCGACTGCAGCTCTGGAGCACGAGATGTCAAGTTACAGCAGGACACTGACTGCAGCTCTGGAGCACGAGATGTCAAGTTACAGCAGGACACTGACTGCAGCTCTGGAGCACGAGATGTGAAGTTACAGCAGGACACTGACTGCAGCTCTGGAGCACGAGATGTTAAGAAACAGCAGGGCATTGACTGCAGCTCTGGAGGAGACTGGAGCATGAAATGTGAAGTAACAGTACGGCATTGATTGCAGCTCTGGAGGACACTGGAGCATGAGATGTGAAGTAACAGCAGGGCACTGACTGCAGCTCTGGAGGACACTGGAGCATGAGATGTAAAGTAACAGCAGGACACTGACTGCAGCTCTGGAGGAAACTGGAGCATGAGATGTGAAGTAACAGCAGGGCACTGACTGCAGCTCTGGAGGAAACTGGAGCATGAGATGTGAAGTAACAGCAGGGCACTGACTGCAGCTCTGGAGGAGACTGGAACATGAGATGTGAATTAAAAGCAGGACACCGACTGCAGCTCTGGAGCACGAGATGTCAAGTTACAGCAGGACACTGACTGCAGCTCTGGAGCACGAGATGTGAAGTTACAGCAGGACACTGACTGCAGCTCTGGAGCACTGACAATGTGAGTAACAGCAGGGCACTGACTGCAGCTCTGGAGGAGACTGGAGCATGAGATGTGAAGTAACAGCAGGACACTGACTGCAGCTCTGGAGGAGACTGGAGCATGAGATGTGAAGTAACAGCAGGACACTGACTGCAGCTCTGGAGACACTGAGCATGAGATGTAAGTAACAGCAGGAGCACTGACTGCAGCTCTGGAGCACACGAGCATGTGAAGTAACAGCAGGGCACTGACTGCAGCTCTGGAGGACACTGGAGCATGAGATGTGAAGTAACAGCAGGACACTGACTGCAGCTCTGGAGGAACTGGAGCATGAGATGTGAAGTAACAGCAGGACACTGACTGCAGCTCTGGAGGAAACTGGAGCATGAGATGTGAAGTAACAGCAGGGCACTGACTGCAGCTCTGGAGGACACTGGAGCATGAGATGTGAAGTAACAGCAGGACACTGACTGCAGCTCTGGAGGAGACTGGAGCATGAGATGTGAAGTAACAGCAGGACACTGACTGCAGCTCTGGAGGTGACTGGAGCATGAGATGTGAAGTAACAGCAGGACACTGACTGCAGCTCTGGGAGACTGGAGCATGAGATGTGAAGTAACAGCAGGACACTGACTGCAGCTCTGGAGGACACTGGAGCATGAGATGTGAAGTAACAGCAGGACACTGACTGCAGCTCTGGAGAGACTGGAGCACGAGATGTGAAGTAACAGCAGGACACTGACTGCAGCTCTGGAGGACTGGAGCAGAGATGTGAAGTAACAGCAGGGCACTGACTGCAGCTCTGGAGGACACTGGAGCATGAGATGTGAAGTAACAGCAGGGCACTGACTGCAGCTCTGGAGGACACTGGAGCATGAGATGTGAAGTAACAGCAGGGCACTGACTGCAGCTCTGGAGGACACTGGAGCATGAGATGTGAAGTAACAGCAGGGCACTGACTGCAGCTCTGGAGGAGACTGGAGCATGAGATGTGAATTAAAAGCAGGACACTGACTGCAGCTCTGGAGGAGACTGGAGCATGAGATGTGAAGTAACAGCAGGACACTGACTGCAGCTCTGGAGGAAACTGGAGCATGAGATGTGAAGTAACAGCAGGGCACTGACTGCAGCTCTGGAGGACACTGGAGCATGACATGTGAAGTTAAAGCAGGACACTGACTGCAGCTCTGGAGGAGACTGGAGAATGAGATGTGAAGTAACAGCAGGACACTGACTGCAGCTCTGGAGGATACTGGAGCATGAGATGTGAAGTAACAGCAGGACACTGACTGCAGCTCTGGAGCACGAGATGTGAAGTAACAGCAGGACACTGACTGCAGCTCTGGAGCACGAGATGTGAAGTAACAGCAGAGCACTGGCTGCAGCTCTGGAGCACGACATGTGAAGTAACAGCAGGGCACTGAATACAGCTCTGGAGGACACTGGAGCATGAGATGTGAATTAACAGCAGGACACTGACTGCAGCCCTGGAGGAAACTGGAGCATGAGATGTGAAGTAACAGCAGGGCACTGACTGCAGCTCTGGAGGAAACTGGAGCATGAGATGTGAAGTAACAGCAGGGCACTGACTGCAGCTCTAGAGGACACTGGAGCATGAGATGTGAAGTAACAGCAGGACACTGACTGCAGCTCTGGAGGAGACTGGAACATGAGATGTGAAGTAACAGCAGGACACTGACTGCAGCTCTGGAGCACGAGATGTTAAGTAACAGCAGGGCATTGACTGCAGCTCTGGAGGACACTGAGTACGAGATATGAAGAAACAGCAGGACACTGACTGCAGCTCTGGAGGAGACTGGAGAATGAGATGTGAAGTAACAGCAGGACACTGACTGCAGCTCTGGAGGAGACTGGAGCATGAGATGTGAAGTAACAGCAGGACACTGACTGCAGCTCTGGAGCACGAGATGTGAAGTTACAGCAGGACACTGACTGCAGCTCTGGAGCACGAGATGTTAAGTAACAGCAGGGCACTGACTGCAGCTCTGGAGGAGACTGGAGCACGAGATATGACGTAACAGCAGGACACTGACTGCAGCTTTGGAGGTGACTGGAGCACGAGATGTGAAGTAACAGCAGGACACTGACTGCAGCTCTGGAGCACGAGATGTGAAGTAACAGCAGAGCACTGACTGCAGCTCTGGAGCACGACATGTGAAGTAACAGCAGGGCACTGACTGCAGCTCTGGAGGACACTGGAGCATGAGATGTGAATTAACAGCAGGACACTGACTGCAGCTCTGGAGGAAACTGGAGCATGAGATGTGAAGTAACAGCAGGGCACTGACTGCAGCTCTAGAGGACACTGGAGCATGAGATGTGAAGTAACAGCAGGACACTGACTGCAGCTCTGGAGGAGACTGGAGCATGAGATGTGAAGTAACAGCAGGGCACTGACTGCAGCTCTGGAGGAAACTGGAGCATGAGATGTGAAGTAACAGCAGGGCACTGACTGCAGCTCTGGAGGAGACTGGAACATGAGATGTGAATTAAAAGCAGGACACTGACTGCAGCTCTGGAGGACACTGGAACATGAGATGTGAATTAAAAGCAGGACACTGACTGCAGCTCTGGAGGAGACTAGAGAATGAGATGTGAAGTAACAGCAGGACACTGACTGCAGCTCTGGAGCACGAGATGTGAAGTTACAGCAAGACACTGACTGCAGCTCTGGAGCACGAGATGTTAAGTAACAGCAGGGCATTGACTGCAGCTCTGGAGGACACTGAGTACGAGATATGAAGTAACAGCAGGACACTGACTGCAGCTCTGGAGGAGACTGGAGAATGATATGTGTAGTAACAGCAGGACACTGACTGCAGCTCTGGAGGTGGCTGGAGCACGAGATGTGAAGTAACAGCAGGACACTGACTGCAGCTCTGGAGGAGACTGGAGCATGAAATGTGAAGTAACAGCAGGGCATTGACTGCAGCTCTGGAGGACACTGGAGCATGAGATGTAAAGTTACAGAAGGACACTGACTGCAGCTCTGGAGGTGACTGGAGCATGAGATGTGAAGTAACAGCAGGACACTGACTGCAGCTCTGGAGCACGAGATGTTAAGTAACAGCAGGGCATTGACTGCAGCTCTGGAGGAGACTGGAGAATGAGATGTGAAGTAACAGCAGGACACTGACTGCAGCTCTGGAGGACACTGGAGCATGAGATGTGAAGTAACAGCAGGGCACTGACTGCAGCTCTGGAGGACACTGGAGCATGAGATATGAAGTAACAGCAGGACACTGACTGCAGCTCTGGAGGAGACTGGAGAATGATATGTGTAGTAACAGCAGGACACTGACTGCAGCTCTGGAGGTGGCTGGAGCACGAGATGTGAAGTAACAGCAGGACACTGACTGCAGCTCTGGAGGAGACTGGAGCATGAAATGTGAAGTAACAGCAGGGCATTGATTGCAGCTCTGGAGGACACTGGAGCATGAGATGTAAAGTTACAGAAGGACACTGACTGCAGCTCTGGAGGTGACTGGAGCATGAGATGTGAAGTAACAGCAGGACACTGACTGCAGCTCTGGAGCACGAGATGTTAAGTAACAGCAGGGCATTGACTGCAGCTCTGGAGGAGAATGGAGAATGAGATGTGAAGTAACAGCAGGACACTGACTGCAGCTCTGGAGGAGACTGGAGAATGAGATGTGAAGTAACAGCAGGACACTGACTGCAGCTCTGGAGGAGACTGGAGAATGAGATGTGAAGTAACAGCAGGACACTGACTGCAGCTCTGGAGGAGACTGGAGCATGAGATGGAAAGTTACAGCAAGACACTGACTGCAGCTCTGGAGGTGACTGGAGCATGATATGTGAAGTTACAGCAGGACACTGACTGCAGTTCTGGAGGTGATTGGAGCATGAGATGTGAAGTAACAGCAGGGCATTGACTGCAGCTCTGGAGGAGACTGCAGCATGAGATGTAAAGTTACAGCAAGACACTGACTGCAGCTCTGGAGGTGACTGGAGCATGATATGTGAAGTTACAGCAGGACACTGACTGCAGCTCTGGAGCATAAGATGTGAAGTTACAGCAGGACACTGACTGCAGCTCTGGAGCACGAGATGTGAAGTAACAGCAGGACATTGAGTGCAGCTCTGGAGGACACTGGAGCATGAGATGTGAAGTTACAGCAGGACACTGACTGCAGCTCTGGAGGACACTGGAGCATGAGATGTGAAGTTACAGCAGGACACTGACTGCAGCTCTGGAGGACACTGGAGCATGAGATGTGAAGTAACAGCAGGACACTGACTGCAGCTCTGGAGGTGACTGGAGCACTAGTCATGCAGTCAGATGAGATGTATCCTGCAGGTAGAGTTGGGTTCAGCATTTAACGGGAGCATTTGAGGTCTTTGAGACCCAGATCCAGGGCTGGATGGGTCCATAGTAGGAGGGGACCCCCAGGGGCCCAACCACACTAAGGGGCCCCAAAGATCCAACAGAAGAAAAGTCCATCAGGGGGAGAGTTTTGAGCCGATCTCTTGTCACTCGGGCCTGTAATCACCTGATGAAGAGATGAAGGGGCCCCAGAATCTTCTATAGGGGCCCCTGGTACCCCAGTCCTGCACTGACCATTCCTGTGTGGCGCCATCTTTATATTCCAGGTAACAGAAGCTTGCTGGGGGCCCCGGGCACTGGAATCCGCTGTTTAGGTATGGTCTGGGCAGAGACGGGTTTGTACCTGTTCAGACATGGATCTCGGAGGACGTGTGACGCTATACGGCGGCTCAGTGTAGACGATTATCCATCATACCGCCCTCTCCTGTCCTGACAGCCTGCTACACTGCATCAGGGAGGGAAACTGTATCACCCCAGGCTCCAGAATAATGCAGAATAGGCACACATTGTAACAAACCTTCAGCTGTGTGACTAGGAGAGGTGTTCAGTCTTAGGTTGTAAACTTACAGGTTGCCATTCACAGACAGCAAGCAGAAATCCTGAAAATAATGAGAAACACATGGAGGATATCTCACAGCACAGTGTATAATGTATACATGGAGGATATCTCACAGCACAGTATATAATGTACACATGGAGGATATCTCACAGCACAGTATATAATGTATACATGGAGGATATCTCACAGCACAGTATATAATGTATACATGGAGGATATCTCACAGCACAGTGTATAATGTATACATGGAGGATATCTCACAGTACAGTATATAATGTATACATGGAGGATATCTCACAGTACAGTGTATAATGTATACATGGAGGATATCTCACAGTACAGTATATAATGTATACATGGAGGATATCTCACAGTACAGTGTATAATGTATACATGGAGGATATCTCACAGCACAGTATATAATGTATACATGGAGGATATCTCACAGTACAGTATATAATGTATACATGGAGGATATCTCACAGTACAGTATATAATGTATACATGGAGGATATCTCACAGTACAGTATATAATGTATACATGGAGGATATCTCACAGTACAGTATATAATGTATACATGGAGGATATCTCACAGTACAGTATATAATGTATACATGGAGGATATCTCACAGCACAGTATATAATGTATACATGGAGGATATCTCACAGCACAGTGTATAATGTATACATGGAGGATATCTCACAGCGCAGTGTATAATGTACACATGGAGGATATCTCACAGTACAGTGTATAATGTATACATGGAGGATATCTCACAGTACAGTATATAATGTATACATGGAGGATATCTCACAGTACAGTATATAATGTACACATGGAGGATATCTCACAGTAGAGTGTATAATGTATACATGGAGGATATCTCACAGTACAGTATATAATGTACACATGGAGGATATCTCACAGCACAGTATATAATGTATACATGGAGGATATCTCACAGTACAGTGTATAATGTATACATGGAGGATATCTCACAACACAGTATATAATGTACACATGGAGGATATCTCACAGCACAGTGTATAATGTATACATGGAGGATATCTCACAGCACAGTATATAATGTATACATGGAGGATATCTCACAGCACAGTATATAATGTACACATGGAGGATATCTCACAGCACAGTATATAATGTATACATGGAGGATATCTCACAGTAGAGTGTATAATGTATACATGGAGGATATCTCACAGCACAGTGTATAATGTATACATGGAGGATATCTCACAGTACAGTGTATAATGTATACATGGAGGATATCTCACAGTACAGTATATAATGTATACATGGAGGATATCTCACAGCACAGTATATAATGTATACATGGAGGATATCTCACAGTACAGTGTATAATGTATACATGGAGGATATCTCACAACACAGTGTATAATGTATACATGGAGGATATCTCACAGCACAGTATATAATGTATACATGGAGGATATCTCACAGCACAGTGTATAATGTATACATGGAGGATATCTCACAGCACAGTGTATAATGTATACATGGAGGATATCTCACAGCACAGTATATAATGTACACATGGAGGATATCTCACAGCACAGTGTATAATGTACACATGGAGGATATCTCACAGCACAGTATATAATGTATACATGGAGGATATCTCACAGCACAGTGTATAATGTATACATGGAGGATATCTCACAGTACAGTATATAATGTATACATGGAGGATATCTCACAGCACAGTATATAATGTATACATGGAGGATATCTCACAGCACAGTATATAATGTATACATGGAGGATATCTCACAGCACAGTATATAATGTATACATGGAGGATATCTCACAGTAGAGTGTATAATGTATACATGGAGGATATCTCACAGCACAGTATATAATGTATACATGGAGGATATCTCACAGCACAGTATATAATGTATACATGGAGGATATCTCACAGTACAGTGTATAATGTATACATGGAGGATATCTCACAGTACAGTGTATAATGTATACATGGAGGATATCTCACAGCACAGTGTATAATGTATACATGGAGGATATCTCACAGCACAGTGTATAATGTATACATGGAGGATATCTCACAGCACAGTATATAATGTATACATGGAGGATATCTCACAGTATATAATGTATACATGGAGGATATCTCACAGCACAGTATATAATGTACACATGGAGGATATCTCACAGTACAGTGTATAATGTATACATGGAGGATATCTCACAGCACAGTATATAATGTATACATGGAGGATATCTCACAGTACAGTATATAATGTATACATGGAGGATATCTCACAGCACAGTATATAATGTACACATGGAGGATATCTCACAACACAGTATATAATGTACACATGGAGGATATCTCACAGTACAGTGTATAATGTATACACGGAGGATATCTCACAGCACAGTATATAATGTACACATGGAGGATATCTCACAGCACAGTATATAATGTATACATGGAGGATATCTCACAGCACAGTATATAATGTATACATGGAGGATATCTCACAGTAGAGTGTATAATGTATACATGGAGGATATCTCACAGCACAGTATATAATGTACACATGGAGGATATCTCACAACACAGTATATAATGTACACATGGAGGATATCTCACAGCACAGTATATAATGTATACATGGAGGATATCTCACAGTAGAGTGTATAATGTATACATGGAGGATATCTCACAGCACAGTATATAATGTATACATGGAGGATATCTCACAGTATATAATGTACACATGGAGGATATCTCACAGCACAGTATATAATGTACACATGGAGGATATCTCACAGTAGAGTGTATAATGTATACATGGAGGATATCTCACAGCACAGTATATAATGTACACATGGAGGATATCTCACAGCACAGTATATAATGTATACATGGAGGATATCTCACAGTACAGTATATAATGTATACATGGAGGATATCTCACAACACAGTATATAATGTATACATGGAGGATATCTCACAGCACAGTATATAATGTACACATGGAGGATATCTCACAGCACAGTATATAATGTATACATGGAGGATATCTCACAGCACAGTATATAATGTATACATGGAGGATATCTCACAGCACAGTGTATAATGTATACATGGAGGATATCTCACAGCACAGTGTATAATGTATACATGGAGGATATCTCACAGCACAGTGTATAATGTATACATGGAGGATATCTCACAGCACAGTATATAATGTATACATGGAGGATATCTCACAGCACAGTGTATAATGTATACATGGAGGATATCTCACAGCACAGTGTATAATGTATACATGGAGGATATCTCACAGCACAGTGTATAATGTACACATGGAGGATATCTCACAGCACAATATATAATGTATACATGGAGGATATCTCACAGTATAGTATATAATGTATACATGGAGGATATCTCACAGCACAGTATATAATGTATACATGGAGGATATCTCACAGCACAGTGTATAATGTATACATGGAGGATATCTCACAGTACAGTATATAATGTATACATGGAGGATGGTGATGGGATATATACTGGCGCAGGACTGTGGCCCCGGCAAGGGATGACGCTGTTGGTGAACCAGGAGAATCTCTTCTCCGTTACTAATTTTATCTCTCATCACTCCCAGCATCCGAATGGTTAACCACGCCGACCCCAATGGCGTTCTCACTTCCACACGTCCCACGTCACATTGTGTCACGCAGGGGGAAGACAGACGCCATTTCCTGCATCACAGTCCAGGCTGCACCCGTTCAACGGATATTAAACCCTCAGAACAAATGTATCAGCCCCGACCCAGTATATACGAGTGTACAGGAAGGGGTTAACTAATCTAAATGTGATCGCATCCCTAGTTAGATCAGCACACTCCTCTCCTGAAATCCTCTGTGCTGCTGGGAGGACCCTGCTCCTTCCACTATGTAACTCTCAGCCTGTGACCTCCACAGGATCAGCACACTCCTCTCCTGAAATCCTCTGTGCTGCTGGGAGGACCCTGCTCCTTCCACTATGTAACTCTCACCCTGTGACCTCCACACGACCAGCACACTCCTCTCCTGAAATCCTCTGTGCTGCTGGGGGGACCCTGCTCCTTCCACTATGTAACTCTCAGCCTGTGACCTCCACAGGATCAGCACACTGCTCTCCTGAAATCCTCTGTGCTGCTGGGAGGACCCCGCTCCTTCCTCTATGTAACTCTCAGCCTGTGACCTCCACAGGATCAGCACACTCCTCTCCTGAAATCCTCTGTGCTGCTGGGAGGACCCTGCTCCTTCCACTATGTAACAGTCTGACCACCACAGGATCAGCACACTCCTCTCCTGAAATCCTATGTGCTGCTGTGGCACCTAATGTCCCCTCCCAGTTCTCTCCATGAAAACCATTTTACACTCCAGTCACGCCCACAGCTGCATTCAGTTTTGCTGGGATTATGGTGGCCCCCCTGGTCTATGACAGATTACGTCCGGCAGTGTTAACAGAACTATAGAAACCCACACAGGTGAGCAGTCCTATCCACTGCTGTCAATTTGTTACAATGTGTCAGTCTACTCTGGAATATCAACATTAATGCACTGTAACAAAACCGTCAGCTGTGAGAGGGATTGAGTAAAACTGGAGGTGAACCAGTCTCCATTCACTGACAGCAGGTGGAACATGCAGCTTCTGCAGAAGGGGCCCTATATTCCGGGGCCACACACAGCCATCTCCTGTGTACATCACTATGACACTTTAGCCTTACCCTACCCTTCTCATCCTCCGGTGACTGTAAACTGTCTCCTCTAAGGCCGCCATTTTGTTGTGGTCATTTTCCTTTGCCACCAGGTTAATCGGGCTTCAATACGATGGCGCCTTACTTGACACAAGCGTTTGAGGCGGGGCACGCATGCGCGCCTGCTTGAGCTCACGTCCCGGGCGGGGCAGGGCGCTCTTTTGTCGGCGGGCTCGCGCACGCAGGCAGTGACGCGGAGACGTCGTGACGCGGTGGCGCGCCGGCCTCCTCCCTGGGCTCGGCGTTCATGTAGTGTGTAAGATGGCGGACTTCCTGCCGACCCGCTCCGTGCTCTCCGTGTGTTTCCCCAACTGTGTGCTGAACAGCCGGGAGGCCGAGCAGCAGCGCAAGTCCAAGGAGATCGACCGCTGCATCTCCCGGGAGAAGACCTACGTCAAGCGGCTGGTGAAGATCCTGCTGCTGGGCGCCGGCGAGAGCGGAAAGTCCACCTTCCTGAAGCAGATGCGCATCATCCACGGCCAGGACTTCGACGTGAGTGCCAAGCAGGAGTTCCGGGCCACCATCTACAGCAACGTCATCAAAGGTGAGAGATGGGGGGCCCTGGTGGGGGAGGGGTGACCCCGCCCCTCCAAGGAGTGCGCCCCCTACCTGCCCCCGGCTGTCAGGGGAAGGGCAGCCCCCAAAGCTGGCTGCAAGACTGAGCGCAGCCCCCCCTGTATGTAAGACTGAGCGGAGCCCCCCCTGTATGTAAGACTGACCGCAGCCCCCCCTGTATGTAAGACTGACCGCAGCCCCCCCTGTATGTAAGACTGACCGTAGCCCCCCCTGTATGTAAGACTGAGCGCAGCCCCCCCTGTATGTAAGACTGACCGCAGCCCCCTGTATGTAAGACTGACCGCAGCCCCCTGTATGTAAGACTGACCGCAGCCCCCTGTATGTAAGACTGACCGCAGCCCCCTGTATGTAAGACTGAGCGCAGCCCCCTGTATGTAAGACTGACCGCAGCCCCCCTGTATGTAAGACTGACCGCAGCCCCCCTGTATGTAAGACTGACCGCAGCCCCCTGTATGTAAGACTGACCGCAGCCCCCTGTATGTAAGACTGACCGCAGCCCCCCTGTATGTAAGACTGACCGCAGCCCCCTGTATGTAAGACTGACCGCAGCCCCCTGTATGTAAGACTGACGCGCAGCCCCCTGTATGTAAGACTGAGCGCAGCCCCCTGTATGTAAGACTGAGCGCAGCCCCCTGTATGTAAGACTGACCGCAGCCCCCTGTATGTAAGACTGACCGCAGCCCCCTGTATGTAAGACTGACCGCAGCCCCCTGTATGTAAGACTGACCGCAGCCCCCTGTATGTAAGACTGACCGCAGCCCCCTGTATGTAAGACTGACCGCAGCCCCCTGTATGTAAGACTGACCGCAGCCCCCTGTATGTAAGACTGACCGCAGCCCCCTGTATGTAAGACTGACCGCAGCCCCCTGTATGTAAGACTGACCGCAGCCCCCTGTATGTAAGACTGACCGCAGCCCCCTGTATGTAAGACTGACCGCAGCCCCCTGTATGTAAGACTGACCGCAGCCCCCTGTATGTAAGACTGACCGCAGCCCCCTGTATGTAAGACTGACCGCAGCCCCCCTGTATGTAAGACTGACCGCAGCCCCCTGTATGTAAGACTGACCGCAGCCCCCTGTATGTAAGACTGACCGCAGCCCCCTGTATGTAAGACTGACCGCAGCCCCCTGTATGTAAGACTGACCGCAGCCCCCCTGTATGTAAGACTGACCGCAGCCCCCCTGTATGTAAGACTGACCGCAGCCCCCTGTATGTAAGACTGACCGCAGCCCCCTGTATGTAAGACTGACCGCAGCCCCCTGTATGTAAGACTGACCGCAGCCCCCTGTATGTAAGACTGACCGCAGCCCCCCTGTATGTAAGACTGACCGCAGCCCCCTGTATGTAAGACTGACCGCAGCCCCCTGTATGTAAGACTGACCGCAGCCCCCTGTATGTAAGACTGACCGCAGCCCCCTGTATGTAAGACTGACCGCAGCCCCCTGTATGTAAGACTGACCGCAGCCCCCTGTATGTAAGACTGACCGCAGCCCCCTGTATGTAAGACTGACCGCAGCCCCCTGTATGTAAGACTGACCGCAGCCCCCTGTATGTAAGACTGACCGCAGCCCCCTGTATGTAAGACTGACCGCAGCCCCCTGTATGTAAGACTGACCGCAGCCCCCCTGTATGTAAGACTGACCGCAGCCCCCTGTATGTAAGACTGACCGCAGCCCCCTGTATGTAAGACTGACCGCAGCCCCCTGTATGTAAGACTGACCGCAGCCCCCTGTATGTAAGACTGACCGCAGCCCCCCTGTATGTAAGACTGACCGCAGCCCCCTGTATGTAAGACTGACCGCAGCCCCCTGTATGTAAGACTGACCGCAGCCCCCTGTATGTAAGACTGACCGCAGCCCCCTGTATGTAAGACTGACCGCAGCCCCCTGTATGTAAGACTGACCGCAGCCCCCCTGTATGTAAGACTGACCGCAGCCCCCTGTATGTAAGACTGACCGCAGCCCCCTGTATGTAAGACTGACCGCAGCCCCCTGTATGTAAGACTGACCGCAGCCCCCTGTATGTAAGACTGACCGCAGCCCCCTGTATGTAAGACTGACCGCAGCCCCCTGTATGTAAGACTGACCGCAGCCCCCTGTATGTAAGACTGACCGCAGCCCCCTGTATGTAAGACTGACCGCAGCCCCCTGTATGTAAGACTGACCGCAGCCCCCTGTATGTAAGACTGACCGCAGCCCCCCTGTATGTAAGACTGACCGCAGCCCCCTGTATGTAAGACTGACCGCAGCCCCCTGTATGTAAGACTGACCGCTAGCCCCCTGTATGTAAGACTGACCGCAGCCCCCTGTATGTAAGACTGACCGCAGCCCCCTGTATGTAAGACTGACCGCAGCCCCCTGTATGTAAGACTGACCGCAGCCCCCTGTATGTAAGACTGACCGCTGCCCCCTGTATGTAAGACTGACCGCAGCCCCCTGTATGTAAGACTGACCGCTGCCCCCTGTATGTAAGACTGACCGCAGCCCCCTGTATGTAAGACTGACCGCAGCCCCCTGTATGTAAGACTGACCGCAGCCCCCTGTATGTAAGACTGACCGCTGCCCCCTGTATGTAAGACTGACCGCTGCCCCCTGTATGTAAGACTGACCGCTGCCCCCTGTATGTAAGACTGACCGCTGCCCCCTGTATGTAAGACTGACCGCAGCCCCCTGTATGTAAGACTGACCGCAGCCCCCTGTATGTAAGACTGACCGCAGCCCCCTGTATGTAAGACTGACCGCAGCCCCCTGTATGTAAGACTGACCGCAGCCCCCTGTATGTAAGACTGACCGCAGCCCCCTGTATGTAAGACTGACCGCAGCCCCCTGTATGTAAGACTGACCGCAGCCCCCTGTATGTAAGACTGACCGCAGCCCCCTGTATGTAAGACTGAGCGCAGCCCCCTGTATGTAAGACTGACCGCAGCCCCCTGTATGTAAGACTGAGCGCAGCCCCCTGTATGTAAGACTGAGCGCAGCCCCCTGTATGTAAGACTGACCGCAGCCCCCTGTGTGTAAGACTGACCGCAGCCCCCTGTATGTAAGACTGACCGCTGCCCCCTGTATGTAAGACTGACCGCTGCCCCCTGTATGTAAGACTGACCGCAGCCCCCTGTATGTAAGACTGACCGCAGCCCCCTGTATGTAAGACTGACCGCAGCCCCCTGTATGTAAGACTGACCGCAGCCCCCTGTGTGTAAGACTGACCGCAGCCCCCTGTGTGTAAGACTGACCGCAGCCCCCTGTATGTAAGACTGACCGCAGCCCCCTGTATGTAAGACTGACCGCAGCCCCCTGTATGTAAGACTGACCGCAGCCCCCTGTATGTAAGACTGACCGCAGCCCCCTGTATGTAAGACTGACCGCAGCCCCCTGTATGTAAGACTGACCGCAGCCCCCTGTATGTAAGACTGACCGCTGCCCCCTGTATGTAAGACTGACCGCAGCCCCCTGTATGTAAGACTGACCGCAGCCCCCTGTATGTAAGACTGACCGCAGCCCCCTGTATGTAAGACTGACCGCAGCCCCCTGTATGTAAGACTGACCGCAGCCCCCTGTATGTAAGACTGACCGCAGCCCCCTGTATGTAAGACTGACCGCAGCCCCCCTGTATGTAAGACTGACCGCAGCCCCCTGTATGTAAGACTGACCGCAGCCCCCTGTATGTAAGACTGACCGCAGCCCCCTGTATGTAAGACTGACCGCAGCCCCCTGTATGTAAGACTGACCGCAGCCCCCTGTATGTAAGACTGAGCGCAGCCCCCTGTATGTAAGCACTGACCGCAGCCCCCTGTATGTATAGACTGACCGCAGCCCCCTGTATGTAATATAATTGACCGCTGCCCCCTGTATGTAATATTACTGACCGCTCCCTGTATGTAATATACTGACCGCTGCCCCTGTATGTAATATTACTGACCGCTAGCCTCCCTGTATGTAATATTACTGACCGCTGCCCCCTGTATGTAATATACTGACCGCTGCCCCCTGTATGTAATATTACTGACCGCTGCCCCCTGTATGTATATTACTGACCGCTGCCCCCTGTATGTATATGACTGACCGCTGCCCCCTGTATGTAATATTACTGACTGCTGCCCCCTGTATGTAATATTACTGACCGCTTCCCTGTATGTATATACTGACCGCTTCCCCCTGTATGTAATATTACTGACCGCTCCCCCTGTATGTAATATTACTGACCGCTGCCCCCTGTATGTAATATACTGACCGCTGCCCCCTGTATGTAATATTACTGACCGCTGCCCCCTGTATGTAATATTACTGACCGCTGCCCCCCATATGTAATATTACTGACCGCTGCCCCCATATGTAATATTACTGACCGCTGCCCCGTATGTAATATACTGACCGCTGCCCCCAGTATGTAATATTACTGACCGCTGCTCCCAGTATGTAATATTACTGACCGCTGCCCCTGTATGTAATATTACTGACCGCTGCCCCCAGTATGTAATATTACTGACCGCTGTCCCCCTGTATGTAATATTGCTGACCGCTGCCCCCAGTATGTAATATTACTGACCGCTGCCTCCCAGTATGTAATATTACTGACCGCTGTCCCCTGTATGTAATATTACTGACCGCTGCCCCCAGTATGTAATATTACTGACCGCTGCCCCAGTATGTAATATTACTGACCGCTGCCCCCAGTATGTAATATTACTGACCGCTGCCCCCAGTATGTAATATTACTGACCGCTGTCCCCCTGTATGTAATATTACTGACCGCTGCCCCCAGTATGTAATATTACTGACCGCTGCTCCCCAGTATGTAATATTACTGACCGCTGCCCCCATATGTAATATTACTGACCGCTGCCCCCCCATATGTAATATTACTGACCGCTGCCCCCCATATGTAATATTACTGACCGCTGCCCCCAGTATGTAATATTACTGACCGCTGCCCCCAGTATGTAAGACTGACTGCAGCCCCCCTGTATGTAATATTACTGACCGCTGCCCCCTGTATGTAAGACTGACCGCAGCCCCCTGTATGTAATATTACTGACTGCAGCCCCCTGTATGTAATATTACTGACTGCAGCCCCCGGTATGTAATATTACTGACTGCAGCCCCCTGTATGTAATATTACTGACTGCGGCCCCCTGTATGTAATATTACTGACCGCTGCCCCCCCATATGTAATATTACTGACCGCTGCCCCCATATGTAATATTACTGACCGCTGCCCCCATATGTAATATTACTGACCGCTGCCCCCATATGTAATATTACTGACCGCTGCCCCCATATGTAATATTACTGACTGCTGCCCCCCCCCATATGTAATATTACTGACCGCTGCCCCCTGGTGCCTGTAGCCGGTATTGAGGTCAGTATTTGGGGGGCACTTGTCTGTAATGGTGGGGTCCTTTCTCCCCTCAGTCTCTGTGGTGCAGTAATGGGGGCTGCTGTTCCTGGATATTGGGGTCTCTCCCCTCTGGGGGTCTCTCCTGCGATGTTTGTTTTGTGGGTCTCATTAGAGATAACACAGGGACGCGCGGGTGTAACTCCGCCCCCTGTTGTGTAGCCCCGCCCATCAGCTGTCACTCTGCTCCTCGGTAATGTGGGGGGGGGGGGGGGCAACGGTGGAAGAGTCAGAAAAAATGGGGGCACCGTGACAACTGTCGTCTATTGGCTGCGGGGTTGTCAGAGGATGTTTTCATCTGCTGCGGATGAATGGCGGCGGTGTTTCGGGCCTTTTAACCCAATTTGCGTTGTTTGCTCCGCCCCATTAAGAATGAGGGGTGTGGCCTGTCAGTGTATGTCCGGTGTATACTGACACTGACCGGGGGTCACATGACGTCGGACTTATTTCTTTTCCCCGCACCTCAGATACCTCTGGAGACTTTTCCAGTTGACCCCAGACTGGAGGAGGAGCTTCGCCCTGACCTCTGACCCTGCACTGTGGGAGGGGCTTCCCTGTACCCCTGAGCCAGTTTTGGCGGACGGTGAGGATGGTAGTTGTAGTGTCTGACACTGAGGTCCTCTGCAGGGCTCCAGGCTGTGTATAAAGAATACCGCCACCTCTGTACCGTATACTTACACCCTACGGAGAAAAGTGCTGGGAGCCGCAGCAGCTCAGCCACGAGGTGGAGACCATGTCACAGAGCTCCAGACCTCCCATCACCAAGAACCAGGCGTGGGACGGAGGGCACGCCCCCACTGGACTCCAGAGCTTTTCTGCTCCTCCATGACTGCGCCCGATGCACAAGCTCCATAAAGGTGGGGGGGGGGTGTCTTGAAGAATCTGATCGTCTGCAAAAGACCCTCAACCCCATCCAGGACCAGACTGTCCATGGGGACATGGGGAGCAAAGTGGGGGGTTACTGTCCATGGGGAGCAAAGGAGGAGGGGGTCACTGTCCATGGGGAGCAAAGGTGGAGGGGGGGCACTGTCCATGGGGAGCAAAGAAGGAGGGGGCACTGTCCATGGGGAGCAAAGGAGGGGGGCACTGTCCATGGTGAGCAAAGGAGGGGGTCACTGTCCATGGGGAGCAAAGAAGGAGGGGGGTCACTGTCCATGGGGAGCAAAGAAGGAGGGGGGACACTGTCCATGGGGAGCAAAGGAGGAGGGGGCACTGTCCATGGGAAGCAAAGGAGGAGGGGTCACTGTCCATGGGGAGCAAAAGAGAGGGGGGTCACTGTCCATGGGGAGCGAAGAAGGAGGGGACACTGTCCATGGGGAGCAAAGGAGGAGGGGGGTCACTGTCCATGGGGAGAAAAGGAGGAGGGGGTCACTGTCCTGGGAGAGCAAAAGAGGAGGGGGGGTCACTGTCCATAGGGAGCAAAGGAGGGGAGGGGTCACTGTCCATAGGGAGCAAAGGGGGGTCACTGTCCATGGGGAGCAAAGAAAGAGGGGGGTCACTGTCCATGGGGAGCAAAGGAGGAGGGGGTCACTGTCCATGGGGAGCAAAGGAGGAGGGGGTCACTGTCCATGGGGAGCAAAGGAGGGGGTCACTGTCCATGGGGAGCAAAGGAGGAGGGGGTCACTGTCCATGGGGAGCAAAGAGAGGGGTCACTGTCCATGGGAGCAAGGGGGTCACTGTCCATCGGGAGCAAAGGGGGGTCACTGTCCATGGGGAGCAAAGGAGGAGGGGCACTGTCCATGGGAGCAAGGAGGGGGTCACTGTCCATGGGGAGCAAGGGGGTCACTGTCCATGGGGAGCAAAGAGGGGTCACTGTCCATGGGGAGCAAAGGAGGAGGGACACTGTCCATGGGGAGCAAAGGAGGAGGGGACACTGTCCATGGGGAGCAAAGGAGGAGGGGGCACTGTCCATGGGGAGCAAGGAGGAGGGGGTCACTGTCCATGGGAGCAAAGGAGGAGGGGTCACTGTCCATGGGGAGCAAGGGGGGTCACTGTCCATGGGGAGCAAGGAGGGTCACTGTCCATGGGGAGCAAAGGAGGAGGGGTCACTGTCCATGGGGAGCAAAGGAGGGGTCACTGTCCATGGGAGCAAGGGGGTCACTGTCCATGGGGAGCAAAGGAGGAGGGGGTCACTGTCCATGGGGAGCAAAGGAGGAGGGGGTCACTGTCCATGGGGAGCAAAGGAGGAGGGGGTCACTGTCCATGGGGAGCAAAGGAGGAGGGGGTCACTGTCCATGGGGAGCAAAGGAGGAGGGGGTCACTGTCCATGGGGAGCAAAGGAGGAGGGGGTCACTGTCCATGGGGAGCAAAGGAGGAGGGGGTCACTGTCCATGGGGAGCAAAGGAGAAGGGGGTCACTGTCCATGGGGAGCAAAGGAGAAGGGGGGTCACTGTCCATGGGGAGCAAAGGAGGAGGGGGTCACTGTCCATGGGGAGCAAAGGAGGAGGGCGGGTCACTGTCCATGGGGAGCAAAGGAGGAGGGGGTCACTGTCCATGGGGAGCAAAGGAGGAGGGTCACTGTCCATGGGGAGCAAAGGAGGAGGGGGTCACTGTCCATGGGGAGCAAAGGAGGAGGGGGTCACTGTCCATGGGGAGCAAAGGAGGAGGGGGGTCACTGTCCATGGGGAGCAAAGGAGGAGGGGGTCACTGTCCATGGGGAGCAAAGGAGGGCGTCACTGTCCATGGGGAGTAAAGGAGGAGGGGGTCACTGTCCATGGGGAGCAAAGGAGGAGGGGGGGGTCACTGTCCATGGGGAGTAAAGGAGGAGGGGGTCACTGTCCATGGGGAGTAAAGGAGGAGGGGGTCACTGTCCATGAGGAGCAAAGGAGGGGAGGAGGGGTCACGTGTACATGTATGTGGCTGTGGGCAGTGCGGTGGACGTGGCCTGTTGCGGCTCCTGACACCCTCTCTGGTTGTCGGTGCAGTCTGGCCGGTCACCCCCAGCCAATCTCTGGACGCCACAAGGACCCCCCCACAACCACAGTCTGCTTCCTGCCGCTCTGTGCCCGCCCCTTGTTCTTCAGTGATTCCTGCTTTTTATTGGGAGCTACAGTGCAGGGAATCATGGAGGCGCCATGTTCTGATCCCTGTACCCCACCTGCTTGTTCAGTCTCTGCAGCCCTTGTTCTGATCCCTGTACCCCACCTGCTTGTTCAGTCTCTGCAGCCCATGTTCTGATCCCTGTACCCCACCTGCTTGTTCAGTCTCTGCAGCCCATGTTCTGATCCCTGTACCCTACCTGCTTGTTCAGTCTCTGCAGCCCTTGTTCTGATCCCTGTACCCCACCTGCTTGTTCAGTCTCTGCAGCCCATGTTCTGATCCCTGTACCCCACCTGCTTGTTCAGTCTCTGCAGCCCTTGTTCTGATCCCTGTACCCCACCTGCTTGTTCAGTCTCTGCAGCCCTTGTTCTGATCCCTGTACCCCACCTGCTTGTTCAGTCTCTGCAGCCCTTGTTCTGATCCCTGTACCCCACCTGCTTGTTCAGTCTCTGCAGCCCTTGTTCTGATCCCTGTACCCCACCTGCTTGTTCAGTCTCTGCAGCCCTTGTTCTGATCCCTGTACCCCACCTGCTTGTTCAGTCTCTGCAGCCCATGTTCTGATCCCTGTACCCCACCTGCTTGTTCAGTCTCTGCAGCCCTTGTTCTGATCCCTGTACCCCACCTGCTTGTTCAGTCTCTGCAGCCCTTGTTCTGATCCCTGTACCCCACCTGCTTGTTCAGTCTCTGCAGCCCTTGTTCTGATCCCTGTACCCCACCTGCTTGTTCAGTCTCTGCAGCCCTTGTTCTGATCCCTGTACCCCACCTGCTTGTTCAGTCTCTGCAGCCCTTGTTCTGATCCCTGTACCCCACCTGCTTGTTCAGTCTCTGCAGCCCTTGTTCTGATCCCTGTACCCCACCTGCTTGTTCAGTCTCTGCAGCCCTTGTTCTGATCCCTGTACCCCACCTGCTTGTTCAGTCTCTGCAGCCCTTGTTCTGATCCCTGTACCCCACCTGCTTGTTCAGTCTCTGCAGCCCTTGTTCTGATCCCTGTACCCCACCTGCTTGTTCAGTCTCTGCAGCCCATGTTCTGATCCCTGTACCCCACCTGCTTGTTCAGTCTCTGCAGCCCTTGTTCTGATCCCTGTACCCCACCTGCTTGTTCAGTCTCTGCAGCCCTTGTTCTGATCCCTGTACCCCACCTGCTTGTTCAGTCTCTGCAGCCCTTGTTCTGATCCCTGTACCCCACCTGCTTGTTCAGTCTCTGCAGCCCTTGTTCTGATCCCTGTACCCCACCTGCTTGTTCAGTCTCTGCAGCCCTTGTTCTGATCCCTGTACCCCACCTGCTTGTTCAGTCTCTGCAGCCCTTGTTCTGATCCCTGTACCCCACCTGCTTGTTCAGTCTCTGCAGCCCTTGTTCTGATCCCTGTACCCCACCTGCTTGTTCAGTCTCTGCAGCCCTTGTTCTGATCCCTGTACCCCACCTGCTTGTTCAGTCTCTGCAGCCCTTGTTCTGATCCCTGTACCCCACCTGCTTGTTCAGTCTCTGCAGCCCTTGTTCTGATCCCTGTACCCCACCTGCTTGTTCAGTCTCTGCAGCCCTTGTTCTGATCCCTGTACCCCACCTGCTTGTTCAGTCTCTGCAGCCCTTGTTCTGATCCCTGTACCCCACCTGCTTGTTCAGTCTCTGCAGCCCTTGTTCTGATCCCTGTACCCCACCTGCTTGTTCAGTCTCTGCAGCCCTTGTTCTGATCCCTGTACCCCACCTGCTTGTTCAGTCTCTGCAGCCCATGTTCTGATCCCTGTACCCCACCTGCTTGTTCAGTCTCTGCAGCCCTTGTTCTGATCCCTGTACCCTACCTGCTTGTTCAGTCTCTGCAGCCCTTGTTCTGATCCCTGTACCCCCCCTGCTTGTTCAGTCTCTGCAGCCCTGTACTCTGCATTTGGTAGCTGGTGCCTTCTCCTTGCTTACAGTCTGAGGTGATGGATTTGCCCTCGGTCAGGTGATCCTGAGATTTTGTTGTCAGAGGTCACATCTTCGTCCTTTCTGTTGTCGCTCTGGATGACTGATGCTTCCTAGTGGAGCTGCCATGCAGTCAGGAGGCCGGGCCTGGCGCGCTGCCACTTCCTGTTCCTCTGCTCTTCATGTACTGCCGGCGACAAGTCACACAGCAAAGGTTTCATCTTCCCAATGTCTCAGCAGCAGGACAAGAATAAGTCTCACCCTGTCCCTGCCATTGTGAGGATGGGCTCCGAGATAACGGATTAGGGTGACATGGTGAAGAGCTGCACTCACTATTCTGCTGGTGCAGTCACTGTGTACATACATTACTTATCCTGTACTGATCCTGAGTTACATCCTGTATTATACTCCAGAGCTGCACTCACTATTCTGCTGGTGGAGTCACTGTGTACATACATTACTTATCCTGTACTGATCCTGAGTTACATCCTGTATTATACTCCAGAGCTGCACTCACTATTCTGCTGGTGCAGTCACTGTGTACATACATTACTTATCCTGTACTGATCCTGAGTTACATCCTGTATTATACTCCAGAGCTGCACTCACTATTCTGCTGGTGCAGTCACTGTGTACATACATTACTTATCCTGTACTGATCCTGAGTTACATCCTGTATTATACTCCAGAGCTGCACTCACTATTCTGCTGGTGCAGTCACTGTGTACATACATTACTTATCCTGTACTGATCCTGAGTTACATCCTGTATTATACTCCAGAGCTGCACTCACTATTCTGCTGGTGGAGTCACTGTGTACATACATTACTTATCCTGTACTGATCCTGAGTTACATCCTGTATTATACTCCAGAGCTGCACTCACTATTCTGCTGGTGCAGTCACTGTGTACATACATTACTTATCCTGTACTGATCCTGAAGTTACATCCTGTATTATACTCCAGAGCTGCACTCACTATTCTGCTGGTGCAGTCACTGTGTACATACATTACTTATCCTGTACTGATCCTGAGTTACATCCTGTATTATACTCCAGAGCTGCACTCACTATTCTGCTGGTGGAGTCACTGTGTACATACATTACTTATCCTGTACTGACCCTGAGTTACATCCTGTATTATACTCCAGAGCTGCACTCACTATTCTGCAGGTGGAGTCACTGTGTACATACATTAATTATCCTGTACTGATCCTGAGTTACATCCTGTATTATACTCCAGAGCTGCACTCACTATTCTGCTGGTGCAGTCACTGTGTACATACATTAATTATCCTGTACTGATCCTGAGTTACATCCTGTATTATACTCCAGAGCAGCACTCACTATACTGCTGGTGCAGTCACTGTGTACATACATTACTTATCCTGTACTGATCCTGAGTTACATCCTGTATTATACTCCAGAGCTGCACTCACTATTCTGCTGGTGCAGTCACTGTGTACATACATTACTTATCCTGTACTGATCCTGAGTTACATCCTGTATTATCCTCCAGAGCTGCACTCACTATTCTGCTGGTGCAGTCACTGTGTACATACATTCCTTATCCTGTACTGATCCTGAGTTACATCCTGTATTATACTCCAGAGCTGCACTCACTATTCTGCTGGTGCAGTCACTGTGTACTATACATTACTTATCCTGTACTGATCCTGAGTTACATCCTGTATTATACTCCAGAGCTGCACTCACTATTCTGCTGGTGCAGTCACTGTGTACATACATTCCTTATCCTGTACTGATCCTGAGTTACATCATGTATTATCCTCCAGAGCTGCACTCACTTTTCTGCTGGTGCAGTCCTGTACTGATCCTGAGTTACATCCTGTATTATACTCCAGAGCTGCACTCACTATTCTGCTGGTGGAGTCACTGTGTACATACATTACTGATCCTGAGTTACATCCTGTATTATCCTCCAGAGCTGCACTCACTATTCTGCTGGTGCAGTCACCGTGTACATACATTACTTATCCTGTACTGATTCTGAGTTACATCCTGTATTATACTCCAGAGCTGCACTCACTATTCTGCTGGTGCAGTCACTGTGTACATACATTACTTATCCTGTACTGATCCTGAGTTACATCCTGTATTATACTCCAGAGCTGCACTCACTATTCTGCTGGTGCAGTCACTGTGTACATACATTACTTATCCTGTACTGATCCTGAGTTACATCCTGTATTATACTCCAGAGCTGCACTCACTATTCTGCTGGTGCAGTCACCGTGTACATACATTACTTATCCTGTACTGATCCTGAGTTACATCCTGTATTATACTCCAGAGCTGCACTCACTATTCTGCTGGTGCAGTCACTGTGTACATACATTACTTATCCTGTACTGATTCTGAGTTACATCCTGTATTATACTCCAGAGCTGCACTCACTATTCTGCTGGTGCAGTCACTGTGTACATACATTACTTATCCTGTACTGATCCTGAGTTACATCCTGTATTATACTCCAGAGCTGCACTCACTATTCTGCTGGTGCAGTCACTGTGTACATACATTACTTATCCTGTACTGATCCTGAGTTACATCCTGTATTATACTCCAGAGCTGCACTCACTATTCTGCTGGTGGAGTCACTGTGTACATACATTACTGATCCTGAGTTACATCCTGTATTATCCTCCAGAGCTGCACTCACTATTCTGCTGGTGCAGTCACTGTGTACATACATTACTTATCCTGTACTGATCCTGAGTTACATCCTGTATTATACTCCAGAGCTGCACTCACTATTCTGCTGGTGCAGTCACTGTGTACATACATTACTTATCCTGTACTGATCCTGAGTTACATCCTGTATTATACTCCAGAGCTGCACTCACTATTCTGCTGGTGCAGTCACTGTGTACATACATTACATTACTTATCCTGTACTGATCCTGAGTTACATCCTGTATTATACTCCAGAGCTGCACTCACTATTCTGCTGGTGCAGTCACTGTGTACATACATTACTTATCCTGTACTGATCCTGAGTTACATCCTGTATTATACTCCAGAGCTGCACTCACTATTCTGCTGGTGCAGTCACTGTGTACATACATTACTTATCCTGTACTGATCCTGAGTTACATCCTGTATTATACTCCAGAGCTGCACTCACTATTCTGCTGGTGCAGTCACTGTGTACATACATTACTTATCCTGTACTGATCCTGAGTTACATCCTGTATTATCCTCCAGAGCTGCACTCACTATTCTGCTGGTGCAGTCACTGTGTACATACATTACTTATCCTGTACTGATCCTGAGTTACATCCTGTATTATACTCCAGAGCTGCACTCACTATTCTGCTGGTGCAGTCACTGTGTACATACATTACTTATCCTGTACTGATCCTGAGTTACATCCTGTATTATACTCCAGAGCTGCACTCACTATTCTGCTGGTGCAGTCACTGTGTACATACATTACTTATCCTGTACTGATCCTGAGTTACATCCTGTATTATACTCCAGAGCTGCACTCACTATTCTGCTGGTGCAGTCACTGTGTACATACATTACTTATCCTGTACTGATCCTGAGTTACATCCTGTATTATACTCCAGAGCTGCACTCACTATTCTGCTGGTGCAGTCACTGTGTACATACATTACTTATCCTGTACTGATCCTGAGTTACATCCTGTATTATACTCCAGAGCTGCACTCACTATTCTGCTGGTGCAGTCACTGTGTACATACATTACTTATCCTGTACTGATCCTGAGTTACATCCTGTATAATACTCCAGAGCTGCACTCACTATTCTGCTGGTGCAGTCACTGTGTACATACATTACTTATCCTCAGTTACATCCTGCATTATACTCCAGAGCTGCACTCCCTATTCTGCTGGTGCAGTCACTGTGTACATACATTACTTATCCTGTACTGATCCTCAGTTACATCCTGTATTATACTCCAGAGCTGCGTGTCCCAGAATGTGCTGTGCAGACGTTGATCCCGCAGGGGATGCCGGGGGCTTTCAGCTCTGAGGCTCCAGAGTATTGATCTTTCTTGCACAGTCTCATTTTCGGGGCTCCCTCCTGTCTTGAGCTTCCTATCTTTTTGCTGGTGGGATGGGGTGTTCTCTGCAGTAGACCCCGGGGTGTGTAAACTTTTGCAACTAATCTCCTATTCATTGCTGCGGCATCTAAATTTAAAAAGTATAACCTGTCAGTGTAGATTTTCTTCTCCTCCCGTTTTGCGCACGCAGCTCCTGTGGCGGTTTCTTCATGGGTACAGACTTACTGTCAGTAGGTGATCATGGGTCAGTGGTCTCCAACCTGTGGCCCTCTATCTCTTGAAGAACTACAATTCCCAGCATTCTTTGCCAGCCCCAGACTGACGGGGTGTGCTTGGATTTGGGTGGTCCTAGATTCGGACTCGTGTTGCTGTCTTATACCCATGGTGCATCTGGTCTTCATTGTCCCCCAGCTTCCAGTCGGGGCCCCCAGCATACAGCAGGTTGCAGGGGTTAAGTCCGGGGCCGCCTCCGCTCTTTTAATCAGGACTGTTTACAAGAACAAAGCAATCAAATACCGATTACAGGCCGCAAAGATTTCCTGTCTGAGGTCAGAGCGCAAAAATAGACGAGAAACCCTGGAGCGCCCAGTCAGCCGGAGTCTGCGTGCATGCTGGGGGTTGTAGTCCACAACAGTACTGGCAGATGGCTGAGGTTCCTGGAGCCTCATGCCTCCGGCTGTGAATTGCCTGTTTATCAGGAGGCTGTATGGCTGTGGCGACAGTCGCCTCTGTGTTTATGGCTGAGATGACGTATCCAGCCCACCACTGTCCGCTATATACCAGTCTGTACCCCTGGTCCTGGGGGAGGGGGCGCCGTGCCGGTCTGTACCCCTGGTCCTGGGCGAGGGCACCGTGCCGGTCTGTACCCCTGGTCCCGGGGGAGGGCGCCGTGCCGGTCTGTACCCCTGGTCCCGGGGGAGGGCGCCATGCCGGTCTGTACCCCTGGTCCCGGGGGAGGGCGCCATGCCGGTCTGTACCCCTGGTCCCGGGGGAGGGCGCCATGCCGGTCTGCGCCCTCCTGAGGTGGGGGGTGACTGTGTCCCGGTCTGCGCCCTCCTGAGGTGGGGGGTGACGGTGTCCCGGTCTGCGCCCTCCTGAGGTGGGGGGTGACTGTGTCCCGGTCTGCGCCCTACTGAGGTGGGGGGGTGACTGTGTCCCGGTCTGCGCCCTACTGAGGTGGGGGGGTGACTGTGTCCCGGTCTGCGCCCTACTGAGGTGGGGGTGACTGTGTCCCGGTCTGCGCCCTCCTGAGGTGGGGGTGACGGTGTCCCGGTCTGCGCCCTCCTGAGGTGGGGGGGTGACGGTGTCCCGGTCTGCGCCCTCCTGTGGTGGGGGGTTACGATGCTGGTCTGCGCCCTCCTGAGGTGGGGGGGTGACTGTGTCCCGGTCTGCGCCCTCCTGAGGTGGGGGGGTGACTGTGTCCCGGTCTGCGCCCTCCTGTGGTGGGGGTTACGATGCTGGTCTGCGCCCTCCTGAGGTGGGGGTGACTGTGTCCCGGTCTGCGCCCTCCTGAGGTGGGGGGGTGACTGTGTCCCGGTCTGCGCCCTCCTGTGGTGGGGGGTCACGGTGCCGGTCTGCGCCCTCCTGTGGTGAGGGTCACGGTGCCGGTCTCGCGCCTCCTGTGGTGGGGGTCACGGTGCCGGTCTGCGCCCTCCTGTGGTGGGGGTGACGGTGTCCTGGTCTGCGCCCTCCTGTGGTGGGGGTCACGGTGCCGGTCTGCGCCCTCCTGAGGTGGGGGTCACGGTGCCGGTCCGCGCCCTCCTGTGGTGGGGGGTGACGGTGTCCTGGTCTGCGCCCTCCTGTGGTGGGGGATCACGGTGCGGTCTGCGCCCTCCTGAGGTGGGGGGTCACGGTGCCGGTCTGCGCCCTCCTGTGGTGGGGGTCACGGTGCCGGTCTGCGCCCTCCTGTGGTGGGGGTCACGGTGCCGGTCTGCGCCCTCCTGTGGTGGGGATCACGGTGCCGGTCTGCGCCCTCCTGTGGTGGGGGGTGACGGTGTCCTGGTCTGCGCCTCCTGTGGTGGGGGTGACGTGTGTCCTGGTCTGCGCCCTCCTGTGGTGGGGGGTGACGGTGTCCTGGTCTGCGCCCTCCTGTGGTGGGGGGTGACTGTGTCCCGGTCTGCGCCCTCCTGTGGTGGGGGTGACTGTGTCCTGGTCTGCGCTCTCCTGTGGTGGGGGGTCACGGTGCCGGTCTGCACCCTCCTTTGGTGGGGGTCACGGTGCCGGTCTGCACCTCCTTTGGTGGGGGGTCACGGTGCTGGTCTGCACCCTCCTGTGGTGGGGGGGTCACGGTGCTGGTCTGCGCCCTCCTGTGGTGGGGGGGTCACGGTGCTGGTCTGCGCCCTCCTGTGGTGGGGGGTCACGGTGCCGGTCTGCGCCCTCCTGTGGGGGGGGGGGGATCACGGTGACGGTCTGCGCCCTCCTGTGGTGGGGGGTTACGATGCTGGTCTGCGCCCTCCTGAGGTGGGGGGGTCACGGTGTCCCGGTCTGCGCCCTCCTGAGGTGGGGGGGTCACGGTGTCCCGGTCTGTGCCCTCCTGAGGTGGGGGGTCACGGTGCCAGTCTGCGCCCTCATGACGCCTCTCTCTTCTTGCAGGTATCCGGGTGCTGGTGGACGCTCGTGAGAAGCTGCACATTCCCTGGGGAGACCCGTCCAATCAGAAGCACGGAGAAGTGATGATGGCCTTCGACACGCGCTCCGTCATGGTGTCTCATGGGATTGTGGATACCCAAGTCTTCCTCCTGCACTTGGCATCCATCAAGGCCCTGTGGGCAGACAGCGGCATCCAGCACGCCTACGACCGGCGCCGAGAGTTCCAGCTGGTAAGCAGCGCAGCCACTGATCCATCCGCACATCGTCATTCACATTGCGTCCTTTACTCCAGTCACTTCCAGAGCTGCGTTCACAATTCTGCTGCGGATCGGTGCTGCTGGGACTTGTGTCAGAAGAGCTTTATTGCAGCCTCTGCTCCCTCCATGCACTGAATTGTGTCCGCTGCTCTGGATGTGACTGGAGTCCGATGACTGGGACTCGGCAGAATGCAGACTTCTGTTCTGGCTGGCACAGGCTGTGGGGGGGTCTCACTCCTCTGGCACTCTCAGCTGCACATATGCTTGCTGTCAGGGAATTGTCAACATAGTAGTTTAAATCCAGAGGGTGAATTCTGGTCTTGACTCCTTTGTCAGCAGAGGGTTTGTTAGTGTTTCATTTTAGATAGTACTGCAGCTGTCACTGCAAAAAGTCTCTAAAAACCCAAAGCCATCCCTGCGCTGACACATTGTGACAAGCCCTCAGCTGTATTGTTAGGACGGGTTTTTATCCACTGTGTGAGGAGTGATCAGTGCTGAGCGGCCATGTTCTTAGAGCTCCCTGCAGAGCTAGATGGTTTGTAGCGCCTTGTGCGTGCGGGTACCCCAAAAGGGAGTCGGGGTCTTCTGCAGGTTTTGGGGGTTACTGGGGAGCTGAGAATGGTGGCGGGTGCAGGGAGTCGAGGTCTTCAGGTTTTGGGGGGTTATCGGGGAGCTGAGAATGGTGGCGGGTGCAGGGAGTCGAGGTCTTCAGGTTTTGGGGGGTATCGGGGAGCTGAGAATGGTGGCGGGTGCAGGGAGTCGAGGTCTTCAGGTTTTGGGGGTTACTGGGGAGCTGAGAATGGTGGCGGGTGCAGGGAGTCGAGGTTTTGGGGGGTTACCGAGGGTGCTGAGAATGGTGGCGGGTGCAGGGAGTCGAGGTTTTGGGGGGTTACCGAGGGTGCTGAGAATGGTGGCGGGTGCAGGGAGTCGAGGTTTTGGGGGTTACCGAGGGTGCTGAGAATGGTGGCGGGTGCAGGGAGTCGAGGTTTTGGGGGGTTACCGAGGGTGCTGAGAATGGTGGTGGGTGCAGGGAGTCAAGGTCTTCAGGTTTTGGGGGTTTCCGGAGGCGCTGAGTGGCTGCAGGTGCAGGGAGTCGAGGTTTTGGGGGTTACCGGGGGTGCTGAGAATGGTGGCGGGTGTAGTGAGACAAGGTCTTCAGGTTTTGGGGGTTACCGGGGGTGCTGAGAATGGTGGCGGGTGTAGTGAGACAAGGTCTTCAGGTTTTGGGGGTTACCTGGGGTACTAAGAGTGGCAGGGTGCATGGATGCCGCTGGGACTTGCACAATCCTGACTACTGGGCGACGCTGACGGCGCAGACACCGGCAGATCTATAGAGGGTGGGGTGTCTCTGGAGTCCTGGGCTGAGGAGCGGCGCCTGTCTGTTGCGGCCACTTATCCTAGGAACCGTCATGGCCTCATCGCTGTACATCCCGCTCAAATCGTGGCGGTTACATAGGGATGTCCTAAGAGTGTCAGTCTTCACTGCAGGGCTGGTATTCTTTTCATCAACCATGCGTTCCCTAGAATACGTTGGGCTTGTGGGAGGAGACTGTGTGTGTGTGAAGGGGGGTGGGATGCTGTCGTCTTCTCGGGGCCCTGAAGGGACTTTATGTGGTCCATGATGATTTTCAGTCACTGTATCCAGCCAGCTAGTGTACTACAAGTCCCAGGCGGCATCCAGATCACTGCGGCGCTTTCTGTTTAATCCCAGTTTGTGGGTTCTTATCCTCACACCCGGTTATGGAGGGTGAAGGATCCTGATGCGTCCTATTCGGGGGAGGGGGTTAGCTGCCGCTCTGGATGTGACTGGGGCTGCGCTCGGTCGCTGCCGCTCTGGATGTGACTGGGGCTGCGCTCGGTCGCTGCCGCTCTGGATGTGACTGGGGCTGCGCTCGGTCGCTGCCGCTCTGGATGTGACTGGGGCTGCGCTCGGTCGCTGCCGCTCTGGATGTGACTGGGGCTGCGCTGTCGCTGCCGCTCTGATGTGACTGGGGCTGCGCTGTCGCTGCCGCTCTGGATGTGACTGAGGCTGCGCTGTCGCTGCCGCTCTGGATGTGACTGGGGCTGCGCTCGGTCGCTGCCGCTCTGGATGTGACTGGGGCTGCGCTCGTCGCTGCCGCTCTGGATGTGACTGGGGCTGCGCTCGGTCGCTGCCGCTCTGGATGTGACTGAGGCTGCGCTCGTCGCTGCCGCTCTGGATGTGACTGGGGCTGCGCTCGGTCGCTGCCGCTCTGGATGTGACTGGGGCTGCGCTCGTCGCTGCCGCTCTGGATGTGACTGGGGCTGCGCTCGGTCGCTGCCGCTCTGGATGTGACTGGGGCTGCGCTCGGTCGCTGCCGCTCTGGATGTGACTGGGGCTGCGCTCGGTCGCTGCCGCTCTGGATGTGACTGGGGCTGCGCTCGGTCGCTGCCGCTCTGATGTGACTGGGGCTGCGCTCGGTCGCTGCCGCTCTGGATGTGACTGGGGCTGCGCTCGGTCGCTGCCGCTCTGGATGTGACTGGGGCTGCGCTCGGTCGCTGCCGCTCTGGATGTGACTGGGGCTGCGCTCGGTCCAGTTTTGCTCATGTCCTGACTTTGGTTTTCTGTTTCTCTCAGGGCGAGTCAGTGAAATATTTCCTGGACAATCTAGACAAGCTGGGAAAACCGGTGAGTACCTGGCCGCTGTTCCCCCCCCCGACCTCCCCGTGTAATGCCCCTTTTCTCTCCACTGTAAGGGCCCCCCTTCTCCCCACTGTAAGGGCCCCCCTTCTCCCCACTGTAAGGGCCCCCCTTCTCCCCACTGTAAGGGCCCCCCTTCTCCCCACTGTAAGGGCCCCCCTTCTCCCCACTGTAAGGGCCCCCCTTCTCCCCACTGTAAGGGCCCCCCTTCTCCCCGTGTAAGGGCCCGGGGCCCCTCCCACCTCCTGCAGTATTTCACTTCTCATTTCCTCCTCTTGCGGCTGCTGTGGGTGCGGGGCTGATCATGTGACTCGGCCCTGCCCGATGCCGCTATGTGCTGCTATTAACCTCGGTTAACCCTGAGCTTGCCGCAGCAGACTTAATGGCGCTTCAGCTGGAGCGCCACATGTGTAGCTGCTGTTTACATACGTGTTCTTTACATTAATCCGCAGGTTAGCGGGCAGCAACCTCTGACACTCCAGCTGTTGTGAAACTACAACTCCCAGCATGCTCTGTAACCTTCTATGGGAGTTCCGAGAACAGCTGAGTAAGTGTGCTTGCTGAGAGTTGTAGTGTCAAACAGCTGTAGATGTGAACGCGGGGTTAAACAGAGCGAGGCCTTGATGTGTCCGGTCTGTGTTGTCAGAGCTCCACCTGCTGGCCGGATCCTGTCACTACAGACACCAGCAGCGATGACCTGACTCCCCTTCTCTCCCCCCAGGACTACCTCCCGTCTCAGCAGGACATCCTCCTGGCTCGTCGGCCCACCAAGGGGATTCACGAATACGACTTTGAAATCAAAAACGTGCCTTTCAAGATGGTGGACGTGGGCGGCCAGCGGTCAGAGCGGAAGCGATGGTTCGAGTGCTTTGACAGCGTCACCTCCATCCTGTTCTTGGTGTCGTCCAGCGAGTACGATCAGGTGCTGATGGAGGACCGCCAGACCAACCGCCTGACCGAGTCCCTCAACATCTTCGAGACGATAGTCAACAACCGGGTGTTCAGCAACGTCTCCATCATCCTGTTCCTCAACAAGACGGACTTGCTGGAGGAGAAGGTGAAAGTGGTCAGCATCAAGGACTACTTCCCGGAGTTTGAGGGCGACCCGCACTGCCTCTCTGACGTCCAGAAGTTCCTGGTGGATTGTTTCCGTAACAAGCGCCGGGACCAGCAGCAGAAGCCGCTCTACCACCACTTCACCACCGCCATCAACACAGAGAACATTCGCCTGGTTTTCCGCGACGTGAAGGATACGATTCTTCACGACAACCTCAAGCAGCTGATGCTGCAGTGATCACAGGACTCCGCGTGCTTTCCTTGCTGGTTTTTATTTTTTAAGGAATTTCTCCAGTTTTTATTTTTTTTATGTCTTTGAGGTTTAGCGTTGAGCTCTGGGGCCGCGCGCTTGTGGATTGTCCTGACAGCCAACCAGAGCCCCTCGCGGCCGCCCCTCGCAGTGGAGCGTGACCCTGGATTTGCCTCCTGCCTTAGCTGCGTGTTTATAACTAACAAGCACAAATTTGTATTTTTCAACTTTTCGCCATTTTTTTACCATCTGTTTTTAAGTTTCCTGAAGTTTTAGCCATTGTTGGGGGTGATGATGAGGATCCGCCATGTTGGGGCTGAGGAGGATCCCCTCCCCCTCGGCACAGAGTATCTAGTTTTATATTATAGTATTACTTTTAACCTATTAACAAGGACTGGGCCGCCAGGGGGCGTGGACTCTGCTGATCAGCAGCGCCTGGATGCCGCCCCCTTAAAGGGACCTCGCTGGGACTTGTGGCAGTGGATGCAGTATGTTCCCCCTTCTGAGTAATACTATTGCAACATCTGGTCAGTGACGGCCGGGGGAGGGGGTCGAGACTCCCATCATCCTCCTCCCGCCCGGAATATCCATGTCACCGCTAACCTTGCACTTTGCCGTCATTTTCTCTGAGAGCCGCGAATAGGTTTCCATCCGCTAATCGCCTGGTAGAAGCAGAACTGAATTATGACCGCTGATACTGATGCCATAGATTCGAATTGGGGCGTGTCCTCTTGTAATGGCCGTCATTAGGGCGTGCAGATTATACCACTGTCACTGGCGTGTGGAGCTACCATGTTAGTCCCCTGAGGGTGCACAGGGCCAAGTACCTGGGTGTCGGGGTTCCCAGCAGGTTTGGGGTGCAGGGACTGTGGGCTCGCCCCGCGGGGGGGGTCTTGTATAGCGGGGTTTCTATGAAGCAGGGTTGCCGCGGCGACTCTTCTATATTTTCACTCTATATAGTATATTTTTAGATGAAATGTGAATAATTCTTTTTTTTTTGGGGGGGGGGGGGGGGTCGATATCGAGGTTTAGAATTGTGCCAAAAAAGTCACAGGGTGAGCGGGCGTCGGGGGCGTGTGTGCGAGCGCCTGTCCTCAGCCACGGACTGCAGCCTGCTTCCATGGGATTCCTAGCATGCTTCAGCTACTTGTCTCTGGGCCCCTGGGGGCCCTCTGCGCGGGTGTCACGTCATTAGGATCTTCTGTCACTGGGTGTTTTTTTTTTTTGTTTTTTTTTTTTGTTTTTTTTTTTTTTTTAATATTCCTTTTCCTGAAAGGGTTAAACTGCTGTTAATTTTGCACTCGACCATTAAATCCCTGGGATAGAACGCGTGCGGCTCATCGGCTGTGTATCAATTCCGTGCTGTTCTCTGCTTGCTGTCATTGAATAGGAACCTGACCCTACTCACAGCTGAGTGCTTGATGCAATGTGTCAGCAGCATCACTCCCTTTCCTTACTGGAGGGGTTGCCATATCTGCCTGGAGATTAAAGTGACACTAATACATTGTAACAAACCCTCTGCTGTGCAAACAGGACTAAATCAGGACAGAAATGGGAGTGTTGTCATTCACTTACGGCAAGCAGATCTTGTAACTGGCTCGGTGTGAACCCTGAAGTCTGTTAGAAAGGTACAGAGCCGCCGAGGTCGTGCACATAAGGCTGGACTTGGCGGTGCGTGGCCCCTGGGGAGGTGGAGCAGGCAAGAGTGGCCCCTGGGGAACATGTGTATTATAATGGGGGGTGTTATAATGCTGCAGGGTGCCTGGGACATCAGCCGTGCCTTCTCAGTCTATCGGGGGGGGGGTTGACGTTTGTGGTAACGCCCCCGATGCGCGGTTTAGGGCGGAGCCTCCAGTCGCAGCAATAATATTAGAGGAGACTTATCCCTCGTCTGGTGCCTTGTCCACACCTTATAATGCTGTATCCAAAGGGAAAGGCTTTGAATAAGTGTTCACACCCCTTGTAACCAGAGGCAGAGTATGTTGCATTGTAAATCTGCACCTCCCCAGCGGCTGGGAGTTGTAGTCCCCAGGAGCTGCAGAGTGTAAGGTTTTGGTGATCCGGTTGGGTGATGGCCTGCGGGGCGCCCTGCTGGTGTGGTGCGGTACTGCAGCCCATGCACCTACGTTCCTCATCCTGTTTAGGCGAACGTCGCTCGGAAATTTGCGGTCTCCAACGCACGTTCAGCTGACGCATCCGTGATCCGTCCGCGCCCTGTAGTGTGGACCCATTCAAGTGCTTTTTGTGGGCCACGCTACCTGCAATGGCCGTGTGCGTGGGGCCGCATCCTCCCCTCCCCCACACTTGGAATTTACTTAACCACTGAGACGACTTGAGCTGGGCATTGTGTGAAGTAGTCACTGCTGTTGTCTGTACTACTACCCCCAACATGGCAGCGACCGATTATAAATAAGTCCATAAACGGAGAGGGGGAGGAGCCTGTTCTGGCTGGTCACCAGATAAGCCCCTCCCCCTGTGTGTTCAGTCTTCCATGGCGTGTGGTCACGGCTATCGATCCTCGCTCAGTCGCCATCTACGGATACGACTCTGAATATAAAACTGCAACTAGTACTGATCCGGAGTCGTGTCCTGTGCTGTAGTCACCTCCAGAGCTGCAGTCACAGTTCTGCCGCCCCCTGAGTTTCAAGGACTTCTTCTGCTGTAGTGCATTGGGGGAGAGGCAGCGCAGCAGGTCTCAGCGCCGCTGTCTGATGTAACCGCATCTAGAAGAGTAGATATTCTCTAATCGCCTCCAGAGCTGCAATCACAGTGTGTGACTGGAGTCCTGGATCAGCAGGGCATCACATGGCAGTTCACCCTTTACCTCCGTGATCAGACCATGTACTGTCTCTTTAAATCTCCCGTCGGTGCCTTCCACCGTCTTGTGGATTTTATACAAGGCCGGTTTTCTGCGCAGATGATTTTGTATTCCCTGTAAATATGTGCCCCTGCCCGATCCCCTGCTGGAGGACAGCGCCCCCTGGATGCCATTGCTGGACGACCTACAGAAGTGCCTGCAGCTTATACCTCACCCGGACTGCCTCACCACTGAGGCACGAGGCACAAGGTGCCTCATTGCGACCATAGTGCTTGGCCTGTCATTGGCTTCATCCTCTTATGATTTTGGCTTCTTCAGTATATTTTGTGACCTGTGTGGCGCCGTCGTCAGTCACATAACCGCGCGTAGATAAAAGATGGCAGATCGCACCAGTAAATCGCGAGTTTATCCTGCCCCACGCCCCTCCCTGACTGCTCTCCCCCGCCTGCGCCCCTCATTGACTGCGCTCTCCCGCCCCTTCCTCCGCTGGCGCTCTCCTGGCCCGCGCCCCTCCCTGACTGCGCTCCCCCGCCGGCGCTCACCTGGCCGGCGCCCCTGCCTGACTGCGCTCTCCCGCCCCTTCCTCCGCCGGCGCTCTCCTGGCCGGCGCCCCTCTCTGACTGCGCTCCCCCGCCGGCGCCCCTCCCCCGCCGGCGCTCTCCTGGCCGGCGCCCCTGCCTGACTGCGCTCTCCCGCCCCTCCCTTGCCGACGCTCTTCTGCACCCGCCCCTCCCTGACTGCGCTCTCCTGGCCTGCGCCCCTCCCCCGCCGGCGCTCTTCTGCACCCGCCCCTCCCGCGCTGGCGCTCTCCCGCACCCGCCCCTACCCCGCCGGCGCTCATCCCTGGTGTCACCCCTGTTGTGCCGATGATATACAGGTCTCCTGTCCGCCATCTTGTGTCTATGGCCGACTTTGTGCCTGGGGTGCGATGTGAGCGCCCTGCCCCCGCTGGGATTGTCACCCCTCGGCAGTAGGACGTGTTGTACATTTTCTTTGGTTCTAGGTTATTGGTGATAAGTTATTGTGGAGCAGAACCTGCGCACTGATCCCGGCCGCACGGTTATCGGACCCTCGTGTAACTTCTGTACATTCTGTACATATCCCCAGGACTGGGTTTTGCCTTTTCCATTATTTGCCTGTAAATCTGATAGTTACTGACCTGAAATAAACCTGTTAAAGCCTGAGCCTCGTCCGTCCGTCTGATCAGGGGCGGTGGAGGGTGGGGGTCGGGACCAGTCACCTCCGTCTGATGGAGGGTGGGGGTCGGGACCAGTCACCTCCATCTGATCGAGGGTGGGGGTCAGGACCAGTCGCCTCCATCTGATCGAGGGTGGGGGTCAGGACCAGTCACCTCCATCTGATCAGAATGGTGTAGGGGGTCGGGACCAGTCACCTCCATCTGATCGAGTGTGGGGGTCAGGACCAGTCACCTCCATCTGATCGAGGGTGGGGGTCAGGACCAGTCACCTCCATCTGATCGAGGGTGGGGGTCAGGACCAGTCACCTCCGTCTGATCGAGGGTGGGGGTCAGGACCAGTCACCTCCATCTGATCGAGGGTGGGGTTAGGACCAGTCACCTCCATCTGATCAGGGGTGGGGGTCAGGACCAGTCGCCTCCATCTGATCGAGGGTGGGGGTCAGGACCAGTCGCCTCCGTCTGATCGAGGGTGGGGGTCAGGACCAGTCGCCTCCGTCTGATCGAGGGTGGGGGTCAGGACCAGTCGCCTCCGTCTGATCAGAATGGTGGAGGGGGTCGGGACCAGTCACCTCCATCTGATCGAGGGTGGGGGTCGGGACCAGTCACCTCCGTCTGATGGAGGGTGGGGTCGGGACCAGTCACCTCCATCTGATCGAGGGTGGGGTCAGGACCAGTCGCCTCCGTCTGATCGAGGGTGGGGTCAGGACCAGTCACCTCCATCTGATCGAGGGTGGGGTTAGGACCAGTCACCTCCATCTGATCAGGGGTGGTGGAGGGTGGGGGTCAGGACCAGTCGCCTCCGTCTGATCGAGGGTGGGGGTCAGGACCAGTCGCCTCCGTCTGATCGAGGGTGGGGGTCAGGACCAGTCGCCTCCGTCTGATCGAGGGTGGGGGTCAGGACCAGTCGCCTCCGTCTGATCAGAATGGTGGAGGGTCGGGACCAGTCACCTCCATCTGATCGAGGGTGGGGTCGGGACCAGTCACCTCCGTCTGATGGAGGGTGGGGGTCGGGACCAGTCACCTCCATCTGATCGAGGGTGGGGGTCAGGACCAGTCACCTCCGTCTGATCGAGGGTGGGGGTCAGGACCAGTCACCTCCGTCTGATCGAGGTGGGGGTCAGGACCAGTCACCTCCATCTGATCGAGGGTGGGGTTAGGACCAGTCACCTCCATCTGATCAGGGTGGTGGAGGGTGGGGTCAGGACCAGTCGCCTCCATCTGATCGAGGGTGGGGTCAGGACCAGTCGCCTCCGTCTGATCGAGGGTGGGGGTCAGGACCAGTCGCCTCCGTCTGATCGAGGGTGGGGGTCAGGACCAGTCGCCTCCGTCTGATCAGAATGGTGGAGGGGGTCGGGACCAGTCACCTCCATCTGATCGAGGGTGGGGGTCGGGACCAGTCACCTCCGTCTGATGGAGGGTGGGGGTCGGGACCAGTCACCTCCATCTGATCGAGGGTGGGGGTCAGGACCAGTCGCCTCCGTCTGATCGAGGGTGGGGGTCAGGACCAGTCACCTCCATCTGATCGAGGGTGGGGTTAGGACCAGTCACCTCCATCTGATCAGGGGTGGTGGAGGGTGGGGGTCAGGACCAGTCGCCTCCATCTGATCGAGGGTGGGGGTCAGGACCAGTCGCCTCCGTCTGATCGAGGGTGGGGGTCAGGACCAGTCGCCTCCGTCTGATCGAGGGTGGGGGTCAGGACCAGTCGCCTCCGTCTGATCAGAATGGTGGAGGGGGTCGGGACCAGTCACCTCCATCTGATCGAGGGTGGGGGTCGGGACCAGTCACCTCCGTCTGATGGAGGGTGGGGGTCGGGACCAGTCACCTCCATCTGATCGAGGGTGGGGGTCAGGACCAGTCACCTCCATCTGATCAGAATGGTGGAGGGGGTCGGGACCAGTCACCTCCATCTGATCAGAATGGTGGAGGGGGTCGGGACCAGTCGCCTCCATCTGATCGAGGGTGGGGGTCAGGACCAGTCGCCTCCATCTGATCGAGGGTGGGGGTCAGGACCAGTCGCCTCCGTCTGATCGAGGGTGGGGGTCAGGACCAGTCGCCTCCATCTGATCGAGGGTGGGGGTCAGGACCAGTCGCCTCCATCTGATCGAGGGTGGGGGTCAGGACCAGTCGCCTCCATCTGATCGAGGGTGGGGGTCAGGACCAGTCGCCTCCATCTGATCGAGGGTGGGGGTCAGGACCAGTCGCCTCCATCTGATCGAGGGTGGGGGTCAGGACCAGTCGCCTCCGTCTGATCGAGGGTGGGGGTCGGGACCAGTCACCTCCGTCTGATCGAGGGTGGGGGTCGGGACCAGTCACCTCCATCTGATCGAGGGTGGGGGTCAGGACCAGTCGCCTCCATCTGATCGAGGGTGGGGGTCAGGACCAGTCGCCTCCATCTGATCGAGGGTGGGGGTCGGGACCAGTCGCCTCCATCTGATCGAGGGTGGGGGTCGGGACCAGTCACCTCCATCTGATCAGGGGTGGTGGAGGGTGGGGGTCGGGACCAGTCACCTCCATCTGATCGAGGGTGGGGGTTAGGACCAGTCACCTCCATCTGATCAGGGGTGGTGGAGGGTGGGGGTCGGGACCAGTTGCCTCCGAATATTCCTTTATTTCTGAAATTGTACATTTCTGTCCCTGAAGTGGCCATTTTGTGCAGGAGCAGCACTCTCAGTCTTTGTTGACATGCTCCCCGCTGACGGCTGCTGCCCCCATGTATTACAGTTCCCTGCCCGGCTGCCGTCCCTATGATGGTTAATAGACGACTATTGGAGGGCAGGAAGATGGGTAACGGCTGTATATTACACCTCTCCTATAGAGTGTAGCTCTTACCCATCTCCCTGCCCTCCAATAGTCGTCTATTAACCATCATAGGGACGGCAGCCGGGCAGGGAACTGTAATACATGGGGGCAGCAGCCGTCAGCGGGGAGCGCTGCTCCTGCATGAAATGGGCCACTTCAGAGAGACTTTTTTTCTGCTGACCTGATCCATGTGCTCGGCCGCTGCAGGCATCGCTGGTCCCATGTTCATATGTGCCCGCATTGCTGAGAAAAGTGATCTTTAATATATGCAAATGAGCCTCTAGGAGCAACGGGGGCGTCACCATTACACCTGGAGGCTCTGCTCTCTACTGCACTTTGACAGGACCGATGCCTTCAGCGGCCGGGGGTGCATGTAACGGACAGAACTGCTGACAGATCCTCTTTAAAAAAAAAACTGAATTTCAGTAATTAAAGTAGATGACAAAAATATCCACCATCACTGCCCCTTCACACTACAAAAAAACGGGTACCCTTTAAAGGGGTTGTCCTGTTAAGATGATGTATCCACAGGAGAAGGGATCAGGGACTGACTGTTGGGGCCCCTGCCGATCATAAGCATGGGGCCCACGCTCCCACCACTTGAAAGGAGCATTGCCCCTGCATTCAGCTCGGCGGGGCTGCCGGAGGTAGCAGAACGATCACATACTTATTCCAAAGGGCAAGGGAAACATGGCTTTTAGTAGAAACAGCGCCACGCCTGTCATCAGGGTGTGTGTGGTATTGCGGCACCGCCCTGCTCACTTAGCTGTAATACTGGACACGACCTGTGGACAGAAGTGGCGCTGTTTCCAGAAGAATGCAGCCATAGTCTTCTATTCATCAAGATCGCGGCTTAATGCCAGTGATTAGGAACTTGTAATGTTTTAGCAGAGCTGTGCGTTTGTTTCACTGTATCAGTGCAGACCATTTTCTGTGAGCAGGGGCACCAATCTCTCCACGTTCATACCTGCACTGATACATTGTAACAACTCTCAGCTGTGCGGAGAGCCCTAACTGATGACTGTCCTTGCACATAGGGAGAGACTTGGCTTTAGCCTCCACCTGTGAAGTCCAGATTGCCCAGGGTCTCCTCTGTGACTGCACCTACCTGCTGCCGCCACCAGGGGGGGAACACTGGTACCAGGGCCAGTGGCGGAGCCTGGTATCTACTGCCCGGCGGATGCTCGCTGATATCGGCACACTTGGCGGCCTGCAGGAGGTAAGAGAAAATCTGGGTCTTGTAAAGGTGTTTGATACTGAGCCCCACACCGGCCGTGTCCTGAACTACAGATGGAGGGGCTCGGGGGCCGTGTATGCACCTGGGTGAGGAACTGCTTACGGGACGGAAGGCTCATACAGGGGGCGTCAGGAGGGCTCACTTGGGGGCAGCGGGAGGACCCAGGGATGAGGGGTCATCTGGGGATGTCAGGAGGACCCAGGGGTGAGGGGGCGTCGGGAGGGCCTGTCCCGGGGGGACCCTGGGGTGAGGGGGCGTCGGGAGGGCCTGTCCCGGGGACCCAGTGATGAGGGGTCATCTGGGGGCGTCAGGAGGACCCAGTGATGAGGGGGCGTCGGGAGGGCCTGTCCCGGGAGGACCCAGGGGTGAAGGGTCAGCTGGGGGCGTCGGGAGGGCCTGTCCCGGGAGGACCCAGGGGTGAGGGGTCATCTGGGGGGGTCGGGAGTGCCTGTCCCGGGAGGTGAGGAGCGCGGAGAAGTGCGCCTCGTATTACTGCATATGGAATAACACTGCAGAGCAGGGCTGAGCATAAAGTAGCAGCTGCTACAGAAGCACACAAGATTTGGGGAGTAAAAACTGTGCTTCCAGAACATACTATGGGAAAATGAGAGAACACCTGGAGAACATAATGCGATTGACAGTATAAACTGCTAGTGGTTCTTGGTCACTGATCGCACAAGGTGGGGCCCCATTTATTTTGCTGGATATCCTCCTGTAGCTGTGGGCGGCCATACAGGCGCTGGATAGCCTCCTGTAGCGGCGGGCGGCCATACAGGCGCTGGGTATCCTCCTGTAGCGGCGGGCGGCCATACAGGCGCTGGGTATCCTCCTGTAGCGGCGGGCGGCCATACAGGCGCTGGATATCCTCCTGTAGCGGCGGGCGGCCATACAGGCGCTGGATATCCTCCTGTAGCGGAGGGCGGCCATATAGGCGGTGGATATTCTGTAGCGACGGGCGGCCATACAGGCGCTGGGTATCCTCCATACAGGCACTGGATATCCTCCTGTAGCGGCGGGCGGCCATACAGGCGCTGGGTATCCTCCTGTAGCGGCGGGCGGCCATACAGGCGCTGGGTATCCTCCTGTAGCGGCGGGCGGCCATACAGGTGCTGGATATCCTCCTGTAGCGGCGGGCGGCCATACAGGCGCTGGGTATCCTCCTGTAGCGGCGGGCGGCCATATAGGCGGTGGATATTCTGTAGCGGCGGGCGGCCATACAGGCGCTGGGTATCCTCCTGTAGCGGCGGGCGGCCATACAGGCGCTGGATATCCTCCTGTAGCGGCGGGCGGCCATACAGGCGCTGGATATCCTCCTGTAGCGGCGGGCGGCCATACAGGCGCTGGGTATCCTCCTGTAGCGGCAGGCGGCCATACAGGCGCTGGATATCCTCCTGTAGCGGCGGGCGGCCATACAGGCGCTGGGTATCCTCCTGTAGCGGCGGGCGGCCATACAGGCGCTGGATATCCTCCTGTGGTTATTCCAGGCTCTTCTATGGTGGAGCAGTTGTTCAGACAAGGTGCTTGTCGGCTGCTGTACATGGGAAATCCGTCGCCCCATCCAGTCCGAGATCTGGTGTACTGCGGGCAGTGTGTGGCGGTGTTATCTTAACACTGCGTTTCTTGAGTCAGAAAGGCAGCACACAGACCTGGTCAATGGTCGCTCCGCGAATATCAGATGGGAACAGGCATGGTAGCTGATGGGGACACCGGGTGCTGGTCCTCTGTCTCCACGCTATGCATGAGGGCAGTAGGCGTTCTCCTGAGAACGCTGATGAGCTTGGAATGACCACAGGAGGATATCCAGCGGCTGTAGGACTGCCGCCGCAAGAGGATATCCAGCTGCTGTAGGACCTCTACCACAGGAGGATATCCAGCTGCTGTAGGACCTCTACCACAGGAGGATATCCAGCTGCTGTAGGACTGCTACCACAGGAGGATATCCAGCTGCTGTAGGACCTCTACCACAGGAGGATATCCAGCTGCTGTAGGACCGCTACCACAGGAGGATATCCAGCTGCTGTAGGACCTCTACCACAGGAGGATATCCAGCTGCTGTAGGACCTCTACCACAGGAGGATATCCAGCTGCTGTAGGACTGCCGCCGCAAGAGGATATCCAGCTGGTGTAGACCCTCTACCACAGGAGGATATCCAGCTGTTGTAGGACTGCCACCACAGGAGGATATCCAGCTGTTGTAGGACTGCCACCACAGGAGGATATCCAGCCGCTGTAGGACCTCTACCACAGGAGTATATCCAGCCGCTGTAGGACCTCTACCACAGGAGGATATCCAGCCGCTGTAGGACGTCTACCACAGGAGGATATCCAGCCGCTGTAGGACCTCTACCACAGGAGGATATCCAGCCGTCGTTGTAGGGCTGCCATCACAGGAGGATATCCAACCGCTGTAGGACCTCTACCACAGGAGGATATCCAGCCTGTGTATGGCAACAAGGGCAGATGCCACACAGTATTACGATCATTGCACACAATGCAGATTATGTGCGGTTTTTCATGTGGATTTTCTGGGCAGGTACCCTTCACATGCCCCTGCCTCATCAGATACCCTGCTGCAGAACCCAAAATAAAAGATGGCATCACCTTGGTTGTGTGATCGTAGACCAAACAGCATCAGCAGGTTATACTGTGTCAGTCTCATATTACATCATATCAGATTTCTACCACTGTCCAGCAGGTGGCGCTCTAATAAAGCAGGCATGGCCAACCTACAGCTCTCCAACTATTGGAAAACTATTACTCCCACCATGCCCTGCTGTAGGCTAACAGCTGTAGGCAATCTGGGCATGCTGGGAGTTGTAGTCATGTGACAGCTGGAGAGCCTCAGGCTGGCGATCCCTGACATAAAGTAACACATTACAATATTATATGGTGCAGGACGTAGAGGTGATGTCACCGGGGTACGGTGCAAGATGTGGCAGGACGTAGAGGTGATGTCACTGGGGTACGGTGTAAGCCGTGGTAGGACGTAGAGGTGATGTCACCGGGGTACGGTGCAAGCCGTGGTAGGACGAAGACGTGATGTCACCGGGGTACGGTGCAAGATGTGGCAGGACGTAGAGGTGATGTCACCGGGGTACGGTGCAAGATGTGGCAGGATGTAGAGGTACGGTGCAAGATGTGGCAGGACGTAGAGGTGATGTCACCGGGGTACGGTGTAAGCCGTGGTAGGACGTAGAGGTGATGTCACCGGGGTACGTACAGTGCAAGCTGTGGTAGGACGTAGAGGTGATGTCACCGGGGTACGGTGTAAGCCGTGGTAGGACGTAGAGGTGATGTCACCGGGGTACGGTGCAAGCCGTGGTAGGACGTAGAGGTGATGTCACCGGGGTACGGTGCAAGATGTGGCAGGACGTAGAGGTGATGTCACCGGGGTACGGTGCAAGAAGTGGCAGGACGTAGAGGTGATGTCACCGGGGTACGGTGCAAGCCGTGGTAGGACGTAGAGGTGATGTCACCGGGGTACGGTGCAAGCCGTGGTAGGACGTAGAGGTGATGTCACCGGGGTACGGTGCAAGCCGTGGCAAGACGTAGAGGTGATGTCACCGGGGTACGGTGCAAGATGTGGCAGGACGTAGAGGTGATGTCACCGGGGTACGGTGCAAGATGTGGCAGGACGTAGAGGTGATGTCACCGGGGTACGGTGCAAGATGTGGCAGGACGTAGAGGTGATGTCACCGGGGTACGGTGCAAGATGTGGCAGGACGTAGAGGTGATGTCACTGTCTCGCTCCACGGTCGGACGTTGGATGGTTTGAAACAAGCCCAGGATTGCTGATGTCCTGCCCAAAATCAACCTCTCTGATTGCCGCTGTAGGACGTCTACCACAGGAGGATATCCAGCCGCTGTAGGACCTCTACCACAGGAGGATATCCAGCCGTCGTTGTAGGGCTGCCATCACAGGAGGATATCCAACCGCTGTAGGACCTCTACCACAGGAGGATATCCAACCGCTGTAGGACCTCTACCACAGGAGGATATCCAGCCTGTGTATGGCAACAAGGGCAGATGCCACACAGTATTACGATCATTGCACACAATGCAGATTATGTGCGGTTTTTCATGTGGATTTTCTGGGCAGGTACCCTTCACATGCCCCTGCCTCATCAGATACCCTGCTGCAGAACCCAAAATAAAAGATGGCATCACCTTGGTTGTGTGATCGTAGACCAAACAGCATCAGCAGGTTATACTGTGTCAGTCTCATATTACGTAGAGGTGATGTCTCCGGGGTACGGTGCAAGATGTGGCAGGACGTAGAGGTGATGTCACCGGGGTACGGTGCAAGATGTGGCAGGACGTAGAGGTGATGTCACCGGGGTACGGTGCAAGATGTGGCAGGACGTAGAGGTGATGTCACCGGGGTACGGTGCAAGATGTGGCAGGACGTAGAGGTGATGTCACTGTCTCGCTCCACGGTCGGACGTTGGATGGTTTGAAACAAGCCCAGGATTGCTGATGTCCTGCCCAAAATCAACCTCTCTGATTGCCGCTGTAGGACGTCTACCACAGGAGGATATCCAGCCGCTGTAGGACCTCTACCACAGGAGGATATCCAGCCGTCGTTGTAGGGCTGCCATCACAGGAGGATATCCAACCGCTGTAGGACCTCTACCACAGGAGGATATCCAACCGCTGTAGGACCTCTACCACAGGAGGATATCCAGCCTGTGTATGGCAACAAGGGCAGATGCCACACAGTATTACGATCATTGCACACAATGCAGATTATGTGCGGTTTTTCATGTGGATTTTCTGGGCAGGTACCTTCACATGCCCCTGCCTCATCAGATACCCTGCTGCAGAACCCAAAATAAAAGATGGCATCACCTTGGTTGTGTGATCGTAGACCAAACAGCATCAGCAGGTTATACTGTGTCAGTCTCATATTACGTAGAGGTGATGTCTCCGGGTACGGTGCAAGATGTGGCAGGACGTAGAGGTGATGTCACCGGGTACGGTGCAAGATGTGGCAGGACGTAGAGGTGATGTCACCGGGGTACGGTGCAAGATGTGGCAGGACGTAGAGGTGATGTCACCGGGGTACGGTGCAAGATGTGGCAGGACGTAGAGGTGATGTCACCGGGGTACGGTGCAAGATGTGGCAGGACGTAGAGGTGATGTCACCGGGGTACGGTGCAAGATGTGGCAGGACGTAGAGGTGATGTCACTGTCTCGCTCCACGGTCGGACGTTGGATGGTTTGAAACAAGCCCAGGATTGCTGATGTCCTGCCCAAAATCAACCTCTCTGATTGAGTTTTAGCCTGATAACCTATTTGGGCCTGAACCTGACAAAATGATGGAAAATCTTTTCCGCAGAGACCCAGAAAGAGATGATCCGTTCATAGATCCTCTCCTGATTTCTCCCATGTGAGATTTGAATACTTTTTCCCCCATCTGCGCAGTCACCATGTCTTTAAAGAAGGACACTTCACGTCCAATACGGATTTGAAGGATCTCTATTTTCATGTTCTTTTCCATCTGGAACATCACTGCTGTAGAGTAGTGATCTTCTCAAGCAATGACTGGCGTCACCTTCAGTTCCCAAGTTCTGCCCTTCGGTATCATGACGGCACCCAGTCTTCACAAAGACCATCTCCTCGGTGACTGCAGATCTGGGTCAGGACAGGATCTTGCTGGTCTCATACCTAGCTAAGTGGCTGCTCAAAGTAAACTGTGTGGAGCCCTGGGAAGCCCTTGTCTTGTGGACACTGCAAGTGCCGAAGAAGCTGGAATGAGTAAGTAACGCATAGAAGTCCTGCTTGGTCCCTTCTGTTCACAAGAAGAAATTGGGGTTTACAATCAACTCCGAGAAAATAGCCTGAGAGAGAATGGTCCCTACACAGTAAAGAGAAAGGAACGCCAAAAGAAAAAGAACACGGAGACAACACTGAATCTCGGTATTCTTTTTCTTTTGACGTATATTGCATGTTTCATACCGTGTGCCCCCGTCCTTTAGGTTTCCAGTTAAGAGAAAAGAGTGATGAGATCAGAGCCTGTGATAATACACCAACTGATGAGTTTGCTGGGGGCAATGTCCTCTTTGGTCGAAGAAATACTTCGGGCCAGGCTCCATAAGAGGTCCCTAAAGGCAGAGATTCTCTACCAATCCTTTTCCGGCTCTTGGTGGCTCTTACCCTCAGCTATCTCACCGAGAGGCTGTAGGTTGGTGTCAGAAGTAGGACTTACAATGCTACGCTCTGCTGGTTCACAATCTTCCATCACTTGACTTTCTGGGTCCACAAATTTCTTTACAAAAATGAACTCCACACAATTGTGCTTCCATCTGCATCCTCCAGACACACTTAAGTGCCTATTTTTTTCCTTTAGGCCTCTTTCACACTTGCGTTCTGAGGATCCGGCAGGCACTTCCGTCCCGCCGGATCCATCAGAACGCAAGTCGCCTGAAAGCATTAGAAGACTGATCAGGATCCTGATCAGTCTTCGAAATGCTTTGAGGTTACTATGGCAGCCAGGACGCTATTAAAGTCCTGGTTGCCATAGTAGTAGTGGGGAGCAGTATACTTACAGTCCGTGCGGCTCCCGGGCGCTCCTGAATGACGTCAGAGCGCCCCATGCGCATGGATCACGTGATCCATGCGTGTAGGGCGCCCTGACGTCACTCTGGAGCGCCCCGGGAGCCGCACGGACGGTAAGTATACTGCTCCCCCGCTCCCCACTACACTTTACCATGGCAACCAGGACTTTAGGGTCCTGGCTGCCATGGTAACCATTGAGAAAAAGCTAAATGTCGGATCCGGCGATGCGCCGAAACGACGTTTAGCTTAAGGCCGGATTCGGATTAATGCCTTTCAATGGGCATTAATTCCGGATCCGGCCTTGCGGAAAGTGTTCAGGATTTTTGGCCGGAGTAAAAAGCGCAGCATGCTGCAGTATTTGCTGCATCCAAAAAACGTTCTGGTCCTGAACTGACGACATCCTGATGCATCCTGAACGGATTTCTCTCCATTCAGAATGCATTGGGATAATCCTGATCAGGATTTTTCCGGCATAGAGACCCGAGACGGATCTCTATGCAGGAAAACAAAAACGCCAGTGTGAAAGGACCCTTAGAAAGGAAGGAGACGGCTTGTTAGGCTTCTCTCTTATAGCAATACTTCATCTCCTTGTTTGATGACTCTGTTCTGACACCTTCTGTTCACCACGATTCTTCCTTTATTCATCAATTTCCCAAAAGGACCAGTAGGCGCTGAACCCACCATGTCCGCTAATTGTGTCCTGAATTTGCGAGCACAAAGAAGTTCCCCGGGACTTACTCCAATTAGATGAGATGTTTGATAAGCCAAAACTAAAACGCCAGGGCTCATTTTTCTAACCTCTCCCCTCCAAATGAAGTAGTTCAGCAGAGTCCTGCTCTGGAGCTCCACTTCCCCGTTGGCTTGTGTCCAGGCTCGTTTGTACGACTTCAGGTAATCCTGAAATTCTTTAGCTGTAAGTCATAAGGACTACCAGTTTACTTCTAGTTTAGGTAAACCATGAGAAGCAAAGATACTGTCCCACCCATCATTTACAGCCATTGAAGTCGCTTCAGTGAGAATGACTAAGGTGGTGTCCACACTGGTCAATAGCCAGATCTTCTCATGGACCATGAGGTAGGGGTGATTGGGGTTCTAGCTTGCTGCATACCAGCTGAGAGCCTCGACAGGAGGAGACCATATGTTACATATACTTGTCCACTGGCCACCAAACCTTCTCATGGGACGGTTGTTTGGTACACACAATACCTTGATGGGGCTAATTGCAGAGTTCATTTTTATACTTTTTGGGGCATCAAGATTCGGCTTCTATGCAGAATGAATAGTCCTGCGATCCTCAGCTCATGTTTGACTCTGTCACATGCTGGATTACAATGGCTCCAGGTCTTTTTCTGCATCTACCTCTGATCATTCCTCAACCTCACGTTGGGTCAATGTATGGGGAACGGCTTTAGGAGCCACGGAGCAAATACCCTCCTCCACTACGTTATGAGATGGGGGAAGAAGTGAAAGTGCCTCTGCTGCATTTGTAGGCCCAGGTCTGTGTCTCAAAACTGATAGTGTAAAAATTGGAGAACACCTCTTCAGTTCTGGAGAATGGTTTTGATCAAGGGGAATATAACACTTCCAACGGCTTGTGATCTCTTATCTCAATGTCCAATCCATAAAGATATTTATTAACCTGTTCACATCCAGAAACAACAGTGAAAATGTCTTCTTCAGCCTGAAAATGATGTCCCTTAACATCAGTAAGATATCTGTTCACATACTGGACAGGTCTGTAGTCACCCACACATTGCCGCTGACCTAGGATGCAAGGAACCACACAGGGCTAGGATCAACTATTTGGTGTGGCACAGGTAAGCCATAGTTCGACAGGACCTCACCTCCAGAACATGACCTTCAGGACCTCACTTCTAGGACACCACCTCTAGAACCTTACCTTTGAGACCTCACTTCCATCTCCAAGATCCCACCTCCAGGACCTTACCTCCAGGATCCCACCTCCAGGACCTTACCTCCGAGATCCCACCTCCAGGACCTTACCTCCAAGACCCCCCCTCCAGAACATGACCTTCAGGACCTCACTTCTAGGACACCACCTCTAGAACCTCACCTGTAAGACCTCACTTCTATCTCCAAGACCTTACCTCCAAGATCCCACCTCCAGGACCTTATCTCCAAGATCCCACCTCCAGGACCTTATCTCCAAGATCCCACCTCCAGGACCTTATCTCCAAGATCCCACCTCCAGGACCTTACCTCCAAGATCCCACCACTAGGACCTTACCTCCAAGACCCCACCTCCAGAACATGACCTTCAGGACCTCACTTCTAGGACACCACCTCTAGAACCTCACCTGTAAGACCTCACTTCCATCTCCAGGATCTTACCTCCAAGACCCCACCTCCAGGACCTTACCTCCAAGATCCCACCTCCAGGACCTTACCTCCAAGATCCCACCACCAGGACCTTACCTCCAAGATCCCACCTCCAGGACCTTACCTCCAAGATCCCACCTCCAGGACCTTACCTCCAAGATCCCACCACCAGGACCTTACCTCCAAGATACCACCTCCAGGACCTTACCTCCAAGATCCCACCTCCAGGACCTTACCTCCAAGATCCCACCTCCAGGACCTTATCTCCAAGATCCCACCTCCAGGACCTTATCTCCAAGATCCCACCTCCAGGACCTTACCTCCAAGATCCCACCATCAGGACCTTACCTACAAGACCCCACCTCCAGAACATCACCTTGAGGACCTCACTTCTAGGACACCACCTCTAGAACCTCACCTGTAAGACCTCACTTACATCTCCAAGATCTTATCTCCAAGATCCCACCTCCATGACCTTACCTCCAAGATCCCACCTCCATGACCTTACCTCCAAGATCCCACCACCAGGACCTTACCTCCAAGATCCCACCACCAGGACCTTACCTCCAAGATCCCACCTCCAGGACCTTACCTCCAAGATCCCACCTCCAGGACCTTACCTCCAAGATCCCACCTCCAGGACCTTACCTCCAAGATCCCACCTCCAGGACCTTACCTCCAAGATCCCACCACCAGGACCTTACCTCCAAGATCCCACCTCCAGGACCTTACCTCCAAGATCCCACCTCCAGGACCTTACCTCCAAGATCCCACCTCCAGGACCTTACCTCCAAGATCCCACCATCAGGACCTTACCTACAAGACCCCACCTCCAGAACATCACCTTGAGGACCTCACTTCTAGGACACCACCTCTAGAACCTCACCTGTAAGACCTCACTTACATCTCCAAGACCTTATCTCCAAGATCCCACCTCCATGACCTTACCTCCAAGATCCCACCTCCAGGACCTTACCTCCAAGATCCCACCTCCAGGACCTTACCTCCAAGATCCCACCGCCAGGACTTTACCCCCAAGACCCCACCTGCAGGACTTTACCTCCAAGATCCCACCACCAGGACCTTACCTCCAAGACCCCACCTCCAGAACATCACCTTGAGGACCTCACTTCTAGGACACCACCTCTAGAACCTCACCTGTAAGACCTCACTTACATCTCCAAGATCTTATCTCCAAGATCCCACCTCCATGACCTTACCTCCAAGATCCCACCTCCAGGACCTTACCTCCAAGATCCCACCGCCAGGACTTTACCCCCAAGACCCCACCTGCAGGACTTTACCTCCAAGATCCCACCGCCAGGACTTTACCCCCAAGACCCCACCTGCAGGACTTTACCTCCAAGATCCCACCTCCAGGACTTTACCTCCAAGATCCCACCTCCAGAACATGACCTTCAGGACCTCACTTCTAGGACACCACCTCTAGAACCTCACCTGTAAGACCTCACTTACATCTCCAAGACCTTATCTCCAAGATCCCACCTCCAGAACCTTACCTCCAAGATCCCACCTCCAGGACCTTACCTCCAAGATCCCACCTCCAGGACCTTACATCCAAGATCCCACCACCAGGACCTTACCTCCAAGACCCCACCGCCAGGACCTTACCTCCAAGATCCCACCACCAGGACCTTACCTCCAAGACCCCACCGCCAGGACCTTACCTCCAAGATCCCACCACCAGGACCTTACCTCCAAGATCCCACCACCAGGACCTTACCTCCAAGATCCCACCACCAGGACCTTACCTCCAAGATCCCACCTCCAGGACCTTACCTCCAAGATCCCACCCCCAGCAAACTGTTTTGCAGTTAGATTTCTCAGGTTCACTCTCATGACCTATTTACAATGAATTTTGCAAAGTAATTTACCAACCTCTGAAAACTCTGCTCTTCAGCTGGATTACCAGAACATCTGGACGATACCTTTGTCTTCCAGAATGTGGCCTATCAAGGTCATTTTATTCACTTCATTTTCTCATTCAGTGTGAAACCTTTTCCCTTTAAACGTTAAAGCACAACATGAAGTCACCCATGTGGCTCCAGCGTGATTTTCCCCACACATTGATGTCATGTGGAATATTGTCAGTGCCCTAACAGCCCTGTAGCACTTGCTCAATCATGGCCTCAGGTGCTTAGGAGACGGCAAACATCAGCTGCTTGTTTTTGAAGACACCTTCATGGTTTGCCAACGTGGTAAGGACCATGGAAGCTGCCAAAGTTATAAGGACCACGGACGCTGGGGGCGATTCAGTCTGAGGCAGGGGCTTTGCTAGGGTCTCGAAAGATCCGAGGCCTAAGCCCCAATGAATGTGGCCCAATTCTCAGTCGCCCCTGCCCCCGCAGACTGCATTATACACCGGCACGTACCTGTCACATCCAGGGCCTCTCAGGTGACGTCTTCTCCGATGTAGATCTTCTCTGTCATCTTCAACATTCGATCCGGACACCTTCTCTCAGCCGCCTCGTCTCTGCAGAGTGTGACACACGGACATCTTGGCTTCCTCACTTTTCTATCATCATCTCCCAACCTGGAGTCTCCACAGTGTTATCCTGCTGCCCGCCGTGCCCCTGACTACCCCCAAATACTATCCTGAAGAAATAATAGTGCCCCCCATAGTAACAGTACCCCCAGTATTTATATAACCCCCTACTGTTATAGTGCCCCCAGTATTTATATCACTCCATACTGATATAAATCTCACCCTGCAGTACCCCCAGTATTTATATCACCGCCTACTGTTATAATGCTCACTATACAGTCCCCCAGTATTAATATCACCCCCTACTGTTATAATGCTCACTATACAGTCCCCCAGTATTAATATCACCCCCTACTGTTATAGTGCCCCCAGTATTTATATCATCCCCTACTCTTATAATGCTCACGCTACAGTGCCCCCAGTATTTATATCACCCCGTACTGTTATAATGCTCACTCTACAGTGCCCCTAGTATTTATATCATCCCATACTATTATAATGCCCCCGTTGCAGTACCCCCAGTATTTATATCACCCCATACTGTTATAATGCCCCCTGCAGTGCCCCCAGTATTTATATCACCCCATACTGTTATAATGCCCCCTGCAGTGTCCCCAATATTTATATCATCCCATACTGTTATAATGCCCCCTGCAGTGCCCCCAATATTTATATCACCGCCTACTGTTATAATGCTCACGCTACAGTGCCCCCAGTATTTATATCACCCCATACTATTATAAATATTGGGGCACTGCAAGAGCATTATAATAGTATGGGGTGATATAAATACTGAGGGCACTGCAGGAGCATTATAACAGTATGGGTGATGTAAATACTGGGGCACTGCAGAGGCATTATAACTAGTAATGGGATGATATAAATATTGGGGGCACTGCAGAGGCATTATAATAGTATGGGATGATATAAATATTGAGGCACTGCAGGGGGCATTATAATAGTATGGGATGATATAAATACTGAGGGCACTGTAGAGTGAGCATTATGACAGTGCGGGTGATATAAATACTGGGGCACTAGCGTGAGCATTATAACAGTAAGCGTGATATAAATATTGGGGGCACTGCAGGGGCATTATACAGTAGGCGGTGATATAAATATTGAGCACTGCAGAGGCATTATATCACCGCCTACTGTTATAATGCCCCCTGCAGTGCCCCCAATATTTATATCACCGCCTACTGTTATAATGCTCACGCTACAGTGCCCCCAGTATTTATATCACCCCCTACTCTTATAATGCTCACCCTGCAGTATACCCAGTATTTATATCGCCCCCTACTGTTATAATGTGCATACTACAGTGCCCCCAGTATTTATATCACCGCCTACTGTTATAATGATCACTCTACAGTGCCCCTAGTATTTATATCACCCCCTACTCTTATAATGCCCCCTGCAGTGCCCCTAGTATTTATATCACCCCCTACTCTTATAATGCCCCCTGCAGTGCCCTCTGTAGTTACCGTATATTCCTCTCCTTAGTGCCCTCAGAAATTATAATTCCTCAGCCCCTACACAATACAGTCCCATGTAAATAACATCACACCATCTCTCCAGCCCCCTCTAATATACAGTCCCATGTAAATACCATCACTCCCTACCACAGCCGTCTTCAACATACAGTCCCATGTAAATAATATCACCCTGCCCCAGCCACCTCCAGCACACAGTCCCATGTAAATAACATCACCCTGCCCCAGCCACCTCCAGCACACAGTCCCATGTAAATAACATCACCCCCTCCTACAGCCGCCATCATCATACAGTCCCATGTAAATAACATCACCCCCTTACCAGCTGCCTTCAACATACAGTCCCATGTAAATAATATGATCCCCTCCACAGCCACCTCCAACACACAGTCCCATGTAAATAATATCACCCCCTCAACATTCAGTCCCATGTAAATAACATCACTCCACCTTGTTCCTATTATAACGGGTAGGTTTGGAGATTGCATTAACCGATGTAGACTGGAGGTCAGATCAGGCTCCTCCGTGCATTTCTCATCTGATTTCAAATTATTTCACAGAAATCACAAGACGTTGTAACATACTGTACCCCGGTCCTATAGCTGCTCTCGGCCACCTTTCACATGGAATGGTTTCCTTTGGCCCTCACTCCATCTCACTGCCTGACTCTTCCTGTGTCCCCGGGACGTCTGGTCCTGCCAGATGCAGCCGTAATCCATTTTACTGGCCGGTGCAGTCACTCCCGAAGCTGCAAAACAGAAGGGAAAACCTTTCTTCGACCGGTCCTAGCGCCGTGTCAGATGAGTGTGGCCCCAGAAACATCAAAGGGTCCAACAGGCGGGAAATCAAGAAATCTCACATCTTCATTGCCAGACCTCAGGGTGATTGTACGTTATCCTGCTGATAATACACTGACTGATCTGCACACAGTGCACCGGCTCATCAGATATAACATTGTAAGAATATGTAATGTATGGACACAGGTTACCAGACCTCAGGGTGATTGTACGTTATCCTGATGATAATACACTGACTGATCTGCACACAGTGCACCGGCTCATCAGATATAACATTGTAAGAATATGTAATGTATGGACACAGGTTACCAGACCTCAGGGTGATTGTACGTTATCCTGCAGATAATACACTGACTGATCTGCACACAGTGCACCGGCTCATCAGACATAACATTGTAAGAATATGTAATGTATGGACACAGGTTACCAGACCTCAGGGTGATTGTACGTTATCCTCCTGCTGATAATACACTGACTGATCTGCACACAGTGCACCGGCTCATCAGATATAACATTGTATGAATATGTAATGTATGGACACAGGTTACCAGACCCCAGGGTGATTGTACGTTATCCTGCTGATAATACACTGACTGTTCTGCACACAGTGCACCGGCTCATCAGATATAACATTGTAAGAATATGTAGTGTATGGACACAGGTTACCAGACCTCAGGGTGATTGTACGTTACCCTCCTGCTGATAATACACTGACTGATCTGCACACAGTGCACCGGCTCATCAGATATAACATTGTAAGAATATGTAATGTACAGACACAGGTTACCAGACCTCAGGGTGATTGTACGTTATCCTCCTGCTGATAATACACTGACTGATCTGCACACAGTGCACCGGCTCATCAGACATAACATTGTAAGAATATGTAATGTATGGACACAGGTTACCAGACCCCAGGGTGATTGTACGTTATCCTCCTGCTGATAATACACTGACTGATCTGCACTCAGTGCACCGACTCATCAGACATAACATTGTAAGAATATGTAATGTATGGACACAGGTTACCAGACCTCAGGGTGATTGGACGTTATCCTCCTGCTGCTGATAATACACTGACTGATATGCACACAGTGCACCGGCTCATCAGATATAACATTGTAAGAATATGTAATGTATGGACACAGGTTACCAGACCTCAGGATGATTGTACGTTATCCTGCTGATAATACACTGACTGATCTGCACACAGTGCACCGGCTCATCATATATAACATTGTAAGAATATGTAATGTATGGACACAGGTTACCAGACCTCAGGGTGATTGTACGTTATCCTGCTGATAATACACTGACTGATCTGCACACAGTGCACCGGCTCATCAGACATAACATTGTAAGAATATGTAATGTATGGACACAGGTTACCAGACCTCCAGGGTGATTGTACGTTATCCTGCTGATAATACACTGACTGATCTGCACACAGTGCACCGGCTCATCAGATATAACATTGTAAGAATATGTAATGTATGGACACAGGTTACCAGACCTCAGGGTGATTGTACGTTATCCTCCTGATAATACACTGACTGATCTGCACACAGTGCACCGGCTCATCAGACATAACATTGTAAGAATATGTAATGTATGGACACAGGTTACCAGACCTCAGGGTGATTGTACGTTATCCTCCTGCTGATAATACACTGACTGATCTGCACACAGTGCACCGACTCATCAGACATAACATTGTAAGAATATGTAATGTATGGATACAGGTTACCAGACCTCAGGGTGATTGTACGTTATCCTGCTGATAATACACTGACTGATCTGCACACAGTGCACCGGCTCATCAGACATAACATTGTAAGAATATGTAATGTATGGACACAGGTTACCAGACCTCAGGGTGATTGTACGTTATCCTCCTGATAATACACTGACTGATCTGCACACAGTGCACCGGCTCATCAGACATAACATTGTAAGAATATGTAATGTATGGACACAGGTTACCAGACCTCAGGGTGATTGTACGTTATCCTGCTGATAATACACTGACTGATCTGCACACAGTGCACCGGCTCATCAGATATAACATTGTAAGAATATGTAATGTATGGACACAGGTTACCAGACCTCAGGGTGATTGTACGTTATCCTCCTGCTGATAATACACTGACTGATCTGCACACAGTGCACCGGCTCATCAGATATAACATTGTAGGAATATGTAATGTATGGACACAGGTTACCAGACCTCAGGGTCATTGTACGTTATCCTGCTGATAATACACTGACTGATCTGCACACAGTGCACCGGCTCATCAGATATAACATTGTAAGAATATGTAATGTATGGACACAGGTTACCAGACCTCAGGATGATTGTACGTTATCCTCCTGATGATAATACACTGACTGATCTGCACACAGTGCACCGGCTCATCAGACATAACATTGTAAGAATATGTAATGTATGGACACAGGTTACCAGACCTCAGGGTGATTGTACGTTATCCTGCTGATAATACACTGACTGATCTGCACACAGTGCACCGGCTCATCAGACATAACATTGTAAGAATATGTAATGTATGGACACAGGTTACCAGACCTCAGGATGATTGTACGTTATCCTGCAGATAATACACTGACTGATCTGCACACAGTGCACCGGCTCATCAGATATAACATTGTAAGAATATGTAATGTATGGACACAGGTTACCAGACCTCAGGGTGATTGTACGTTATCCTGCTGATAATACACTGACTGATCTGCACACAGTGCACCGGCTCATCAGATATAACACTGTAAGAATATGTAATGTATGGACACAGGTTACCAGACCTCAGGATGATTGTACGTTATCCTGCAGATAATACACTGACTGATCTGCACACAGTGCACCGGCTCATCAGATATAACATTGTAAGAATATGTAATGTATGGACACAGGTTACCAGACCTCAGGGTGATTGTACGTTATCCTCCTGATAATACACTGACTGATCTGCACACAGTGCACCGGCTCATCAGATATAACATTGTAAGAATATGTAATGTATGGACACAGGTTACCAGACCTCAGGGTGATTGTACGTTATCCCCCTGCAGATAATACACTGACTGATCTGCACACAGTGCACCGGCTCATCAGACATAACATTGTAAGAATATGTAATGTATGGACACAGGTTACCAGACCTCAGGGTGATTGTACGTTATCCTCCTGATAATACACTGACTGATCTGCACACAGTGCACCGGCTCATCAGATATAACATTGTAAGAATATGTAATGTATGGACACAGGTTACCAGACCTCAGGGTGATTGTACGTTACCCTCCTGCTGATAATACACTGACTGATCTGCACACAGTGCACCGGCTCATCAGATATAACATTGTAGGAATATGTAATGTATGGACACAGGTTACCAGACCTCAGGGTGATTGTACGTTATCCTGCTGATAATACACTGACTGATCTGCACACAGTGCACCGGCTCATCAGATATAACATTGTAAGAATATGTAATGTATGGACACAGGTTACCAGACCTCAGGGTGATTGTACGTTATCCTCCTGATGATAATACACTGACTGATCTGCACACAGTGCACCGGCTCATCAGACATAACATTGTAAGAATATGTAATGTATGGACACAGGTTACCAGACCTCAGGGTGATTGTACGTTATCCTGCTGATAATACACTGACTGATCTGCACACAGTGCATCGGCTCATCAGACATATCATTGTAAGAATATGTAATGTATGGACACAGGTTACCAGACCTGAGGGTGATTGTACGTTATCCTCCCGCTGATAATACACTGACTGATCTGCACACAGTGCCCCGGCTCATCAGATATAACATTGTAAGAATATGTAATGTATGGACACAGGTTACCAGACCTCAGGGTGATTGTACGTTATCCTGCTGATAATACACTGACTGATCTGCACACAGTGCACCGGCTCATCAGATATAACATTGTAAGAATATGTAATGTATGGACACAGGTTACCAGACCTCAGGGTGATTGTACGTTATCCTGCAGATAATACACTGACTGATCTGCACACAGTGCACCGGCTCATCAGATATAACATTGTAAGAATATGTAATGTATGGACACAGGTTACCAGACCTCAGGGTGATTGTACGTTATCCCCCTGCTGATAATACACTGACTGATCTGCACACAGTGCACCGGCTCATCAGATATAACATTGTAAGAATATGTAATGTATGGACACAGGTTACCAGACCTCAGGGTGATTGTACGTTATCCTCCTGCAGATAATACACTGACTGATCTGCACACAGTGCACCGGCTCATCAGACATAACATTGTAAGAATATGTAATGTATGGACACAGGTTACCAGACCTCAGGGTGATTGTACGTTATCCTCGCTGATAATACACTGACTGATCTGCACACAGTGCACCGGCTCATCAGATATAACATTGTAAGAATATGTAATGTATGGACACAGGTTACCAGACCTCAGGGTGATTGTACGTTATCCTCCTGCTGATAATACACTGACTGATCTGCACACAGTGCACCGGCTCATCAGATATAACATTGTAAGAATATGTAATGTATGGACACAGGTTACCAGACCTCAGGGTGATTGTACGTTATCCTGCTGATAATACACTGACTGATCTGCACACAGTGCACCGGCTCATCAGATATAACATTGTAAGAATATGTAATGTATGGACACAGGTTACCAGACCTCAGGGTGATTGTACGTTATCCTCCTGATAATACACTGACTGATCTGCACACAGTGCACCGGCTCATCAGACATAACATTGTAAGAATATGTAATGTATGGACACAGGTTACCAGACCTCAGGGTGATTGTACGTTACCCTGCTGATAATACACTGACTGATCTGCACACAGTGCACCGGCTCATCAGACATAACATTGTAAGAATATGTAATGTATGGACACAGGTTACCAGACCTCAGGATGATTGTACGTTATCCTCCTGCTGATAATACACTGACTGATCTGCACACAGTGCACCGGCTCATCAGACATAACATTGTAAGAATATGTAATGTATGGACACAGGTTACCAGACCTCAGGGTGATTGTATGTTATCCTGCTGATGATAATACACTGACTGATCTGCACACAGTGCACCGGCTCATCAGATATAACATTGTAAGAATATGTAATGTATGGACACAGGTTACCAGACCTCAGGGTGATTGTACGTTATCCTCCCGCTGATAATACACTGACTGATCTGCACACAGTGCACCGGCTCATCAGACATAACATTGTAAGAATATGTAATGTATGGACACAGGTTACCAGACCCCAGGGTGATTGTACGTTATCCTCCTGATAATACACTGACTGATCTGCACACAGTGCACCGGCTCATCAGATATAACATTGTAAGAATATGTAATGTATGGACACAGGTTACCAGACCTCAGGGTGATTGCACGTTATCCTCGCTGATAATACACTGACTGATCTGCACACAGTGCACCGGCTCATCAGATATAACATTGTAAGAATATGTAATGTATGGACACAGGTTACCAGACCTCAGGGTGATTGTACGTTATCCTCGCTGATAATACACTGACTGATCTGCACACAGTGCACCGGCTCATCAGATATAACATTGTAAGAATATGTAATGTATGGACACAGGTTACCAGACCTCAGGGTGATTGTACGTTATCCTGCTGATAATACACTGACTGATCTGCACACAGTGCACCGGCTCATCAGACATAACATTGTAAGAATATGTAATGTATGGACACAGGTTACCAGACCTCAGGGTGATTGTACGTTATCCTGCTGATAATACACTGACTGATCTGCACACAGTGCACCGGCTCATCAGATATAACATTGTAAGAATATGTAATGTATGGACACAGGTTACCAGACCTCAGGGTGATTGTACGTTATCCTCCTGATAATACACTGACTGATCTGCACACAGTGCACCGGCTCATCAGACATAACATTGTAAGAATATGTAATGTATGGACACAGGTTACCAGACCTCAGGGTGATTGTACGTTATCCTGCTGATAATACACTGACTGATCTGCACACAGTGCACCGGCTCATCAGACATAACATTGTAAGAATATGTAATGTATGGACACAGGTTACCAGACCTCAGGGTGATTGTACGTTATCCTGCTGATAATACACTGACTGATCTGCACACAGTGCACCGGCTCATCAGATATAACATTGTAAGAATATGTAATGTATGGACACAGGTTACCAGACCTCAGGGTGATTGTACGTTATCCTCCTGATAATACACTGACTGATCTGCACACAGTGCACCGGCTCATCAGATATAACATTGTAAGAATATGTAATGTATGGACACAGGTTACCAGACCTCAGGTGATTGTACGTTATCCTGCAGATAATACACTGACTGATCTGCACACAGTGCACCGGCTCATCAGATATAACATTGTAAGAATATGTAATGTATGGACACAGGTTACCAGACCTCAGGATGATTGTACGTTATCCTCCTGATGATAATACACTGACTGATCTGCACACAGTGCACCGGCTCATCAGATATAACATTGTAAGAATATGTAATGTATGGACACAGGTTACCAGACCTCAGGGTGATTGTACGTTATCCTCCTGATAATACACTGACTGATCTGCACACAGTGCACCGGCTCATCAGACATAACATTGTAAGAATATGTAATGTATGGACACAGGTTACCAGACCTCAGGGTGATTGTACGTTATCCTGCTGATAATACACTGACTGATCTGCACACAGTGCACCGGCTCATCAGATATAACATTGTAAGAATATGTAATGTATGGACACAGGTTACCAGACCTCAGGGTGATTGTAACGCTATCCTCTGCATGATAATACACTGACTGATCTGCACACAGTGCACCGGCTCATCAGATATAACATTGTAAGAATATGTAATGTATGGACACAGGTTACCAGACCTCAGGGTGATTGTACGTTACCCTCCTGATAATACACTGACTGATCTGCACACAGTGCACCGGCTCATCAGATATAACATTGTAAGAATATGTAATGTATGGACACAGGTTACCAGACCTCAGGTGATTGTACGTTATCCTGCAGATAATACACTGACTGATCTGCACACAGTGCACCGGCTCATCAGATATAACATTGTAAGAATATGTAATGTATGGACACAGGTTACCAGACCTCAGGGTGATTGTACGTTATCCTGCAGATAATACACTGACTGATCTGCACACAGTGCACCGGCTCATCAGACATAACATTGTAAGAATATGTAATGTATGGACACAGGTTACCAGACCTCAGGGTGATTGTACGTTATCCTTCTGATAATACACTGACTGATCTGCACACAGTGCACCGGCTCATCAGATATAACACTGTAAGAATATGTAATGTATGGACACAGGTTACCAGACCTCAGGGTGATTGTACATTATCCTGCAGATAATACACTGACTGATCTGCACACAGTGCACCGGCTCATCAGATATAACACTGTAAGAATATGTAATGTATGGATACAGGTTACCAGACCTCAGGGTGATTGTACGTTATCCTCCTGATAATACACTGACTGATCTGCACACAGTGCACCGGCTCATCAGATATAACACTGTAAGAATATGTAATGTATGGACACAGGTTACCAGACCTCAGGGTGATTGTACGTTATCCTGCTGATAATACACTGACTGATCTGCACACAGTGCACCGGCTCATCAGATATAACATTGTAAGAATATGTAATGTATGGACACAGGTTACCAGACCTCAGGGTGATTGTACGTTATCCTGCAGATAATACACTGACTGATCTGCACACAGTGCACCGGCTCATCAGACATAACATTGTAAGAATATGTAATGTATGGACACAGGTTACCAGACCTCAGGGTGATTGTACGTTATCCTGCTGATAATACACTGACTGATCTGCACACAGTGCACCGGCTCATCAGATATAACATTGTAAGAATATGTAATGTATGGACACAGGTTACCAGACCTCAGGGTGATTGTACGTTATCCTGCAGATAATACACTGACTGATCTGCACACAGTGCACCGGCTCATCAGATATAACATTGTAAGAATATGTAATGTATGGACACAGGTTACCAGACCTCAGGGTGATTGTACGTTATCCTCCTGCTGATAATACACTGACTGATCTGCACACAGTGCACCGGCTCATCAGATATAACATTGTAAGAATATGTAATGTATGGACACAGGTTACCAGACCTCAGGGTGATTATGCGTTATCCTCCTGATAATACACTGACTGATCTGCACACAGTGCACCGGCTCATCAGATATAACATTGTAAGAATATGTAATGTATGGACACAGGTTACCAGACCTCAGGGTGATTGTACGTTATCCTGCATGATAATACACTGACTGATCTGCACACAGTGCACCGGCTCATCAGATATAACATTGTAAGAATATGTAATGTATGGACACAGGTTACCAGACCTCAGGGTGATTGTACGTTATCCTCGCTGATAATACACTGACTGATCTGCACACAGTGCACCGGCTCATCAGACATAACATTGTAAGAATATGTAATGTATGGACACAGGTTACCAGACCTCAGGGTGATTATGCGTTATCCTGCTGATAATACACTGACTGATCTGCACACAGTGCACCGGCTCATCAGATATAACATTGTAAGAATATGTAATGTATGGACACAGGTTACCAGACCTCAGGGTGATTGTACGTTATCCTGCTGATAATACACTGACTGATCTGCACACAGTGCACCGGCTCATCAGATATAACATTGTAAGAATATGTAATGTATGGACACAGGTTACCAGACCTCAGGGTGATTGTACGTTATCCTCCTGCAGATAATACACTGACTGATCTGCACACAGTGCACCGGCTCATCAGACATAACATTGTAAGAATATGTAATGTATGGACACAGGTTACCAGACCTCAGGGTGATTGTACGTTATCCTGCTGATAATACACTGACTGATCTGCACACAGTGCACCGGCTCATCAGATATAACATTGTAAGAATATGTAATGTATGGACACAGGTTACCAGACCTCAGGGTGATTGTACGTTATCCTCCTGCAGATAATACACTGACTGATCTGCACACAGTGCACCGGCTCATAAGACACATTATTGCATGGAATATATAAGACAACCCCAAGCTTGAACCACCAGGGGGCACGATGTTGTACTTTTTGATACAAGAGCCACTGAGGATAATAAGTTGGGTAGAGAAGACTATCTTGGCCCTATAGGCCGTATACCAGGGGCCCTCTCAGACAGACCTCAGGGTCCAGAGCCACAATTTACTTCTTATTACATGAATACAAGTGGTACAGAAAAATCACATAATACTTACATATATCCCAACCCAAACTGGAGAGAGCGGGAGAAAAAAAATATATATATATCTACCGCCTTGATCTATACATGGCGCTGGTCTTCTGTAGCAGTCAGCACAGATGATCCAACAGACCATTGCCACTTTACTGCTGCTGTGAGGGGAAGCTGGTATCTGAAGGGTAGGGGCTCAGTGCCCGTGCTGGGACCGCAATGCACTGGCGTCAGCCCTGTGCACTCCATGCTGTGGATGCAGTCCCATTGACTTTAATGGGTCCTCGATCTGCAGGATACGGCAAAAGATGCGTGCGGTGCGAAAGAACAGATCGGAAGAGCTTGATAGTGTTCCGATCTGTGCCTCTGCTCCGCAGTAGTTAGGACGTGTCCTATCTTTGGCCGTATCTTGCACATCACTGACCCATTCAAGTCAATGGGTCCACACCCCAATATAGAGTTCTCACGGCCGGTGCCCACCATTTGCGGTCCACAATACGGGCGCGGAGCCCTAACGTTCCTGGGCATGAGCCCTAATCCTGATGATAACACTAGGTGTGAGATTGGGAAGACTGCTCCATCGCTCTCTGGACAGGCCTAGATGGAGAGATGCAGCGGAGCGCTGTACTGTGTGTCTGCATTGAAGCTAACTGCCCCCCAGCCGATCTGCTAGGTCTGCATTGAACTTTAATGTCTGCTCCTCCTGCTGCGTTCTTGAGTATTTGTTTCCATTGACACCCCTGTCTCTTTACTGAGGTCAGATTGAGTGGTATAAATCTAAGTTCTGAGGTCTTTTCAATGCAACATCTTTAACTGCACATAGTGAATTATACGAAAATGGAGCCAGAAGGGAACTATTGAAATGGATAACGCACACAACGCTTCCATGTTTCATCTTACTTTTCCCACTCTTCCAAAAGCTCCTGAGATACCCCCATCTCTCCCTCCATCTTACCTTCTCCTCTGAGGCTTGCACATGGCAACATAAAACTCTTCCTTCCCCAACACACACAGATGCCCCCTGCCCTCTCGTATCCTCACCTACTGAGACTTCCTCCGCTTTCCTTATTGCTGACAATATCTCTCCAAATCCAGGCCCCCCTCAAATCCGCTCTATCACCTCTACCTCCCACTACCGATCTCCTTCTACAAATTTCTGCAACACCTTAAACCTAATAGCCATTCCTCTGATCCCTGCTCTCCTCCTGACCCCTGCTCTCCCCCTGACCCCTGCTCTCCCCCGACCCCTGCTCTCCCCCGACCCCTGCTCTCCCCCGACCCCTGCTCTCTCCCTGACCCTTCTGCATTCTCTCCCCTGACCCTGCTCTCCCCTGACCCCTTCTCTCCCCCTGACCCCTGCTCTCCTCCTGACCCCTTCTCTCCCCCCGACCCCTGCTCTCCTCCTGACCCCTGCTCTCTCCTGACCCCTGCTCTCCTCCTGACCCTGCTCTCCCTGACCCCTGCTCTCCCCGACCCCTGCTCTCCCCTGACTCCTGCTCCCCCTGACCCTGCTCTCTGACCCTGTTCTCCCCTGACCCCCTGCTCTCCTCCTGACCCCTGCTCTCCCCTGACCCCTGCTCTCCCTGACCCCTGTCTCTCCTGACCCCTTCTCTCCCCTCTGACCCCTGCTCTCCTCCTGACCCTGCTCTCCTCCTGACCCCTGCTCTCCCCTGACCCTGCTCTCCCCTGACCCCTGTCTCCCTCTGACCCCTGCTCTCCTCCTGACCCTGCTCTCTCCTGACCCCTGCTCTCCTCCTGACCCCTGCTCTCCCTGACCCTGCTCTCCCGACCCCTGCTCTCCCCTGACCCTGCTCTCCCCTGACCCCTGCTCTCCCCTGACCTCTGCTCTCCCTGACCCCTGCTCTCCTCCTGACCCCTCTCTCCCTGACTCTTCTCTCCCCTGACCCCTGCTCTCCCTGACTCCTGCTCTCCTCCTGACTCCCTGACTCTCTCCTGACTCCTGCTCTCCTCCTGACCCTGCTCTCCTCCTGACTCCTGTCTCTCCCTGACCCCTGCTCTCCCCTGACCCTGCTCTCCCCCTGACCCTGCTCTCCCCTGACCCCTGCTCTCCTCCTGACCCCTGCTCTCCTCCTGACCCTGCTCTCCCCTGACCCCTGCTCTCCTCTGACCTCTGTCTCTCCTCCTGACCCTACTCTGACTCCTGCTCTCCCCTGATCCCTGTCTCTCCCCTGACCCCTGCTCCCTCTGACCCCTGCTCTCCCCTGACCCTGCTCTCCTCCGACCCTGCTCTCCTCTGACCCCTGCTCTCCTCCTGACCCTGCTCTCCCCTGACCCTGCTCTCCTCCTGACCCCTGCTCTCCTCTGACCCCTGCTCTCCTCCTGACTCTGCCTCTCCTGACCCTGCTCTCCTCCTGACCCTGCTCTCCTCCTGATCCCTGCTCTCCCCTGACCCCTGCTCTCTCCTGACCCTGCTCTCCCTCCTGACCCTGCTCTCCTCTCCTGACCCCTGCTCTCTCCCCTGACCCTGCTCTCCCCTGACCCCTGCTCTCCCCCTGACCTCTGCTCTCCTCCTGACCCCTGCTCTCCTCCTGACCCTGCTCTCCCCCTGACCCTCTCTCCCACCCCTGCTCTCCCTACTTCTCTCCTGATCCCTGCTCTCCCCTGACCCCTGTCTCCCCTGACCCCTGCTCTCCCCCTGACCCCTGCTCTCCCCTGACTCCTCTCTCCCCTGACCCTACTCCCTATTTCTCTCCCTGACCCTGCTCTCCTCCTGACCCTGCTCTCCCCTGACCTCTCTCCCTGATCTCTCTCCTCCTGACCCCTGTCTCCCCCTGATCCTTGCTCTCCCTGACCCCTGCTCTCCCCCTGATCCCTGCTCTCCCCTGACCCCTGCTCTCCTCCTGACCCTGCTCTCCTCTCTGACTCCTGCTCTCCTCCTGACCCTGCTCTCCCCTGACCCCTGCTCTCCCTGACTCCTATCTCCCCTGACCCCTGCTCTCCCTGACCCTGCTCTCCTCCTGACCCCTGCTCTCCCCCTGACCCCTGCTCTCCTCCTGACCCCTGCTCTCCCCTGATCCCTGCTCTCCCCCGACCCCTGTCTCCCCCTGACCCTGCTCTCCCTGACCCCTGCTCTCTCCCCCTGACCCCTTCTCTCCCCCTGACCTCTTCTCCCCTGACCCCTGCTCTCCCGACCCTGCTCTCCCCTGACCCTGCTCTCCTGACCCTGCTCCTCCTGACCCTGCTCTCCTCTGACCTCTTCTCTCCTCCTGACCCTCCCTGCTCTCCCCTGACCCCTGCTCTCCCCTGACCCCTGCTCTCCCTGACCCCTTCTCTCCCCTGACCCCTGCTCTCCCCTGACCCCTGCTCTCCCCTGACCCCTGCTCTCCCCTGACCCCTGCTCTCCCCTGACCCCTGCTCTCCCCCTGACCCTGCTCTCCTGACCCCTGCTCTCCCCCTGACCCTGCTCTCCCCTGACCCCTGCTCTCCCCTGACCCCTTCTCTCCCCCTGACCCCTGCTCTCCCCTGACCCCTGCTCTCCCCTGACCCTGCTCTCCCCCTGATCCCTGCTCTCCCTGACCCTGCTCTCCCCTGACCCTATTCTCTCCCCTGACCCCCTGCTCTCCCCCTGACCCTGCTCTCCCCCTGACCCCTTCTCTCCCCTGACCCCTGCTCTCCCCTGACCCCTGCTCTCCCCCTGACCCTGCTCTCCTCCTGACCCCTGCTCTCCTCCTGACTCCCTGCTCTCCCCTGACCCCTGCTCTCCTCTGACCCTCTCTCCCCTGACCCCTGCTCTCCCCTGACCCTGCTCTCCCTGACCCTTCTCTCCCCTGACCCTGCTCTCCTCCTGACCTCTGCTCTCCTCCTGACCCCTGCTCTCCTGACCCTCTCTCCCCTGACCCTCTCTCCCCTGACCCCTGCTCTCCTCCTGACCCCTGCTCTCCTCCTGACCCTGCTCTCCCCCTGACCCCTGCTCTCCCCTGACCCCTGCTCTCCTCCTGACCCTGCTCTCCTCCTGACCCTGCTCTCCCCTGACCCTCTCTCTCCCTGACCCTGCTCCCTGACCCCTGCTCTCCCCTGACCCTGCTCTCCCCTGACCCCTGCTCTCCCCCTGATCCCTGCTCTCCTCCTGACCCCTGCTCTCCCTCTGACCCCTGCCCTCTGCTCCCCTGACCCCTCTCTCCCCCTGATCCCTGCTCTCCCCTGACCCCTGCTCTCCCCCTGACCCCTGCTCTCCCCCTGACCCTGCTCTCCCCCTGACCCCTGCTCTCCCTCTGACCCTGCTCTCCTCCTGACCCCTGCTCTCCCCCTGACCCCTGCTCTCCTCCTGACCCTGCTCTCCTCCTGACTCCCTGCTCTCCTCCTGACCCCTGCTCTCCTCCTGACCCTGCTCTCCTCCTGACCCCTGCTCTCCCTGACCCTGCTCTCCTCTGACCCTCTCTCCTGACCCCTGCTCTCTCCCTGACCCCTGCTCTCCCCTGACCCTGCTCTCCCCCTGACCCCTTGCTCTCCTCCTGACCCCTGCTCTCCCCTGATCCCTGCTCTCCCCCTGACCCCTGCTCTCCTCCTGACCCCTGCTCTCCCTGACTCCTTCTCTCCCCTGACCCCTGCTCTCCTCCTGACCCCTGCTCTCCTCCTGACTCCTGCTCTCCCCTGACCCCTGCTCTCCTCTGACCCCTGCTCTCCCCTGACCCCTGCTCTCCCCCTGACCCCTGCTCTCCTCCTGACCCCTGCTCTCCTCCCTGACCCCTGCTCTCCCCTGACCCTGCTCTCCTCCTGACCCCTGCTCTCCTCCTGATCCCTTCTCTCCCCTGACCCTGCTCTCCCCTGACCCTGCTCTCCCTCCGTCCCCTGTCTCTCCCCTGACCCCTGCTCTCATCCTGACCCCTGCTCTCCTCCTGACCCCTGCTCTCCCCTGACCCCTTCTCTCCCCTGACCCCTGCTCTCCTCCTGACCCCTGCTCTCCTCCTGACCCCTGCTCTCCCCCTGACCCCTGCTCTCCCCTGACCCCTGCTCCTCCGACCTCTTCTCTCCCCTGACCCCTGCTCTCCCCTGACCCCTGCTCTCCCCTGACCCCTGCTCTCCCCTGACCTCTTCTCTCCCCTGACCCCTGCTCTCCCCCTGACCCCTGCTCTCCCCTGACCCCTGCTCTCCTCCTGACCCCTGCTCTCCCCTGACCCCTGCTATCCCCGACCCATTCTCTCCCCTGACCCCTGCTCCCCGACCCCTTCTCTCCCCTGACCCCTGCTCTCCCCGATCCCTTCTCTCCTCCTGACCCCTGCTCTCCCCCTGACCCCTGCTCTCCTCCTGACCCCTGCTCTCCCCCTGACCCTGCTCTCCCCTGACCCCTGCTCCCCCTGACCCCTGCTCTCCCCTGACCCCTTCTCTCCCCCCGACCCCTGCTCTACCCCTGACCCCTGCTCCCCCGACCTCTTCTCTCCCTCCTGACCCTGCTCCCCCGACCCCTGCTGTCCACCTGACCCCTGCTCTCCCCTGACCCCTGCTCTCCTCCTGACCCTTCTCTCCCCCTGCCCCTGACCCTGCTACCCCGACCCCTTCTCTCCTCCTGACCCCTGCTCTCCTCCTGACCCCTGCTCTCCTCTGACCCCTGCTCTCCCCTGACCCCTGCTCTTCTCCTGACCCCTGCTCTCCCCTGACCCCTGCTCTCCCCCTGACCCTGCTCTCCTCCTGACCCCTGCTCTCCTCCTGACCCTGCTCTCCCTGACCCCTGCTCTCCTCCTGACCCCTGCTCTCCTCCTGACCCCTGCTCTCCCCTGACCCCTGCTCTCCTCCTGACCCCTGCTCTCCCCTGCTCTCCCCTGACCCCTTCTCTCCCCCTGCTCCCCCGACCCTGCTCTCCTCCTGACCCTGCTCTCCCCCTGACCCCTGCTCTCCCCTGACCCTGCTCTCCCCTGACCCCTGCTCTCCTCCTGACCCCTGCTCTCCCCCGTACCTTCTCTCCTCCTGACCCCTGCTCTCCTCCTGACCCCTGCTCTCCTCCTGACCCTGCTCTCCCCCTGACCCCTGCTCTCCTCCTGACCCTGCTCTCCACCCTGCTCTCCCCTGACCCCTTCTCTCCCCCTGACCCCTGCTCTCCTCCTGACCCCTGCTCTCCCCTGACCCCTGCTCTCCCCTGACCCCTGCTCTCCCCTGACCCCTGCTCTCCCCCTGACCCCTGCTCTCCTCCCTGACTCCCTGCTCTCCCCTGACCCCTGCTCTCCCCTGACCCCTGCTCTCCCCTGACCCCTGCTCTCCCCCTGACCTCTGCTCTCCCCTGACCCCTACTCTCCCCCTGACCCTGCTCTCCCCCTGACCCCTGCTCTCCTCCTGACCCCTGCTCTCCTCCTGACCCTGCTCTCCCCTGACTCCCTGCTCCTCCTGACCCTGCTCCCCTGATCCTCTCTCCTCCTGACCCCTGCTCTCCTCCTGACCCCTGCTCTCCCCTGACCCTGCTCTCCTCCTGACCCCTGCTCTCCTCCCTCCCCTTCTCTCCCCCTGACCCCTGCTCTCCTCCTGACCCCTGCTCTCCTCCTGACCCCTGCTCTCCTCCGTCCCCTTCTCTCCCCTGACCCCTGCTCTCCCCCTGACCCTGCTCTCCCCTGACCCCTGCTCTCCTCCTGACCCCTGCTCTCCCCCTGACCCCTGCTCTCCTCCTGACCCCTGCTATCATCCTGACCCCTGCTCTCTTGGTCTCTCTTGCAGGAGCATTATGGATTGCTCGCTCTGTCTGCAACAAACTCTCTTACATTCATGACCTCTTCATCTCTCTCTAACTTTCCTTTCTGGGTCTCACAGAAACATGGCTGACAACACCAGGGGGAACATTGACTTGCTGGAGGTGGTTCAAAGCTCGGGGGAGAAGGCATTGCTCCTTAGTTGACCACCTGAGTTGGCCGTTTATGTTTGCGACCTTGAAGGCTTACGGTCTCTCTGGCCCTTTTGTTCAGGCCATCCAGGGCTTATACTCATCCCCCACGGCGACAAACAAGCTCCCAGACGCTGAGTCCCGACCCATACACATAGCCAATGGGACACGACAGGGTTGTCCCTTATCCCCTTATTATTTGCAATGTGTATAGAACCCCTAGCGGCTAGAATTAGGGCTTGTCCGGATGTTATGGTCAGGGATAAAGAATTCGAGCTATCACTATATGCGGACGATGTCCTCCTCGCCCTCACTAAACTTCATGTCTCCCTCCCAAATCTCTTTATTACAAGAGTTTGGACGACTGTCAGGGTATAAGGTCAGTACCCACAAAACTGAGGCCCTCCTCCTCAATATAGCTATGGCGACCCTGAGCTCCCTCCGGGCAAACTTTCCTTTCCACTGGAAGGAGGATTCCTTGTGATTTTGGGCGTGGACCTCACCCCCGTTACACAAACCTCTATAAAATTAACTTCCCACATATATAGAAAGAAATTAGGAACCTCCTCGCCGAATGGCAAACACTCCCAATAGCCTTTCTAGGTTGCATTGCAGCGGTGATGATGACAATTCTACCCAAGCTCCGATACCTATTTGAGACCGTACCCATACCGGTTCCCCTCTGGGATTTGAGGTCTGTCCAATCGCAGCTCCTTCGATTTATATGGAGAGAGAGAGTACAGGTCTGTACTCCTGTCTAGCAAGCCTCAGGGCGGTCTGGGAGTACCTGACCTGATCAGATATTACTGGGCGGCTCAGTTACGTTGCCTCACAGCCTGGGCATCTCGCCAACCTTATTCTATCTGGCTTCCATACACCCTAATTCTCTGCTATGGTCCAGCCCATATAGTCCGTCATCACCTAGGGAACTTCTAGGGCCTATGGCCTGCGCTAAATCTGTGTGGCGGACCAGTAGCAGTAGATCCCCTCTGGTCTCCCGCCACTCTTCCATGACTTCTTTCCTCTATCATCCACTACTCTCAGCGACAAGACTATGGTTTCAACGTGGTGTCTTTAGCTATGCAGACATTGTTGACCCATTCACTAGGGACTAGTGTTGAGCGAACTTGTGTTTTAAGTTCTGCATCCAAAATTCGGGTTATCGAAGAAACCCGTTATGGATTCCGCTACCACGGACCATAACACAATTTGGAATCCATAACGGGATTCTTCGATGACCCAAACCCGAACTTTGGACGCCGAACTTAAAACACAAGTTTGCTCAACCCTACTAGGGACCTATTATGTTTCCCAGCTGTTCAGTTCATTATAACCTTCCCTCCTCGACCAATTATTTATATGTTCAGATCAGACACTTCGCCCAAACTATCTTTTCGGGGTCCAAGGTCTCTCTCCCGACGGCATTTGTAGAAGAGGGGTATATCTGAAGGGGTTAGTATCTGAGATTTACTCCATTCTGATGACCCCCTCCCCGGAACAAACTCAAAGACACTCTTATATGGTACGATGGGAGGAATACTTGGGGAGACCTCTACCAGACGCACTGTGGCGACTCATATGGAGAAGAGCAGCGAAGTCCTCGATGTCAGTTCTCCGTCAGGAGAACCAGTATAAGATCCTAATGTACTGGTATGACACTCCTGACCTTCTCCATAGAGTGAATCCCGCAGTCATGGAGGTATGCTGGAGATGTGGGACAACTAGGGGAACGCTGCAGCACATTTTCTAGGACTGCCCTTTGATACGCACCTTTGGTCTAGAGTTGGCTCTCTTTGAAGTGATATTCTCGGTTGCAGCATACCTCCTGACCCCATATCTTTTCGACTTAATATAACCCCAATACATATAAAGAAACACTCACTTGAACCGTTAATACAAGGACTGACTGCAGCCCGCTGCCTTATAGCCCCTAAAATCTCCGACCTATGTGCTAAGGTGACAGAGGTCCGGACCCTGGAGCGTGCGACTGCTATGTTCACTCCATGCCACCTGGGACGTGCCTCGGAGAGTCGGAGGACTATGACCCCCCCGATGTGTCTTTGTCTGCAATGTCTTAGTTTTTCTTTCCTATGCTGTTATTCTTGATGACGGTAATGCTCAGACAGGATTCAGTGTGGATCCCCCCCCCAATAACAGATTTACGGCTTCTTCTAATGACAGGATACCGTCTAATTGTTTCTTCTTTTTAATTTCATTCCTTTTCAAATAAGTGAAGACGAGAAGATATTGGTTTTTCACATCGCCTGTATTGACTTCTGACTTGCATTGCACGTATCACCTGATGTCTGTTACTTTGTATTTTCTGCCTGTTCACTAGTGATGAGCGGCAGGTGCCATATTCGATTTAGACGAAATTCGCGAATATTCGAATGAATATTCGTTTCATATTCGTCGAAATCGAATATTCGTCATTTTTTCTAGTTATCGCGATTAACATGCGATTTAAATAATCGCATATTGCGATTTGTACTTAAGGCTACTTTCCTATTGGTTTCATATCTAGAATTAGCGAGGATGACGAATATGACGAATGTATTCGTCTATTCCTCAAAACGAAGATAACGAAGTATTCTACATCTTCGTTTTAGCAACCTATTCGTCAACCTCGCTAATTCTAGCAATCAAATAGGAAGGTTGACTATAGAGACAGCTGTGTTTAATTCGCTATGCGATTTTTTTTTTTTTTTTAATAAATAGAATACTTATAATAATTTTATCAAGTAATATAATTATTCTATTAAAAAAAAAATAATGCATAGCGAATTAACTACAGCTGTCTGAAGTCAACCTTCCTATTTGATTGCTAGAATTAGCGAATAGCGAAGTTGACGATGACGAGGCGAATAGGTAGCTAAAGCGAAGATGTAGAATACTTTGTTATCTTCGTTTTGAGGAATATGACGAATACATTCGTCATATTAGCTATTCGCTAATTCTACCAAGCCAACCATAACTTCTGTGCTCATGGAGCGTCCCCATCACCATGGGAACGTCTCCATATACTAAAATGTACTGTCGGATTTGAGGAATTACGTTGAAATCGCAATGCGATTAATTCAAGTTATATTAATCGCATTGCGATTTCAACTTAGAGCTGGGTTTATAATGGGTCAGCTTGCTAGAATTAGCGAAGTTAGCGAATATGGAATATAGCAGCAGTGCTAAGTTGAAATCGCAATGCGATTAATTTAACTTAAAGTATTCGCATTGCGATTTCAACTTAGCACTGCTAGTGCATAGCATTAGCTATACTCCATATTCGTTAATTCTAGCCTATGTAGATAGCAGTGCTAAGTTGTAATCGCAATGCGATTAATATAACTTGAATTAATCGCATTGCGATTTCAACGTAATTCCTCAAATCCGACAGTACATTTTAGTATATGGAGATTCTCCCATGGATGGGGACGCTCCATGAGCACGGAAGTCGGCAGAAGCGGCAACGGGCACTGACTGGAGCAGCCAGGAAGCCAGGAATCCTCAGGACAGGTAAGAACTACTTTTGGGAAGTAGGAAAGAAAAAAATATAACTAAAAAAAAAAAAAAAAAACGAATATTCGAAATAGCGAATTTATAGCGCTATATTAGAAATATTCGCGAATTAGCGAAGTGCCGATATTCGCTAAAAAAATTCGCTTTTCGAATATTCGCGCTCAACACTACTGTTCACTTTCATTTCGCTGAAATAGATTTGTACTGTTGTATTTCAATAAAACTACAATTATATAAAAAGGAAACCTGTCTGACACCCCCTAACGCCTCCCCCCTGCTGCACTCTCTTATAGCGGATTTCATTTCACTCCCCCCCTGCGCCGGCAGCGAACAGCCCACCTCCACGGCCGCCCTCCATTACACTCACTTCATTTGAAGTACACTCTGTTCGGGGCGCCATAGGGGCAATGATCAGAGTCCACCAACTCATAGATAATAATGGTCTCAAAACTTATAAGCGACTCCAGACGGAAACGGGTTTACCGTCCTCAGACTTTTATAGGTATTTGCAGCTGCGCCATGCCTTCCAGGCTGACCATGATGACGGCATGTTGAGCTCGGTGCACAAAAACAAAATCATTGCTCTTATAGACAAGAGGAACTCCTCGTCTGCAGTTCTCTCTGCTCTATCAGGATAGACTAGACCGATTTCTGCGAGACTACCCAGTGACTACCCAGTGACTACCCAGTGACTACCCAGTGACTACCCAGTGACTACCCAGTGACTACTCAGTGACTACCCAGTGACTACTCAGTGACTACTCAGTGACTACCCAGTGACTACCCAGTGACTACCCAGGGACTACTCAGTGACTACCCAGTGACTACCCAGTGACTACTCAGTGACTACTCAGTGACTACCCAGTGACTACCCAGTGACTACTCAGTGACTACTCAGTGACTACCCAGTGACTACCCAGTGGCTACTCAGTGACTACCCAGTGACTACCCAGTGACTACCCAGTGGCTACCCAGTGGCTACTCAGTGACTACCCAGTGACTACCCAGTGACTACTCAGTGACTACCCAGTGACAACCCACTGACTACTCAGTGACTACCCAGTGACTACCCAGTGACTACCCAGTGACTACTCAGTGACTACTCAGTGACTACCCAGTGACTACTCAGTGACTACCCAGTGACTACCCAGTGACTACCCAGGGACTACCCAGTGACTACCCAGTGACTACTCAGTGACTACCCAGTGACTACTCAGTGACTACCCAGTGACTACCCAGTGACTACTCAGTGACTACCCAGTGACTACCCAGTGACTACTCAGTGACTACCCAGTGACTACTCAGTGACTACCCAGTGACTACCCAGTGACTACCCAGGGACTACTCAGTGACTACCCAGTGACTACTCAGTGACTACTCAGTGACTACCCAGTGACTACCCAGTGACTACTCAGTGACTACCCAGTGACTACCCAGTGACTACCAGTGACTACCCAGTGACTACTCAGTGACTACCCAGTGACTACCCAGTGACTACCCAGTGACTACCCAGTGACTACCCAGTGACTGCCCAGTGACTACCCAGTGACTACTCAGTGACTACCCAGTGACTACCCAGTGACTACTCAGTGACTACCCAGTGACTACCCAGTGACTACTCAGTGACTACCCAGTGACTACCCAGTGACTACCCAGTGACTACTCAGTGACTACCCAGTGACTACTCAGTGACTACCCAGTGACTACCCAGTGACTACCCAGTGACTACCCAGTGACTACCCAGTGACTACCCAGTGACTACCCAGTGACTACTCAGTGACTACTCAGTGACTACCCAGTGACTACCCAGTGACTACTCAGGGCAAAATGGGAAGTAGAGGTGGGACCGTTAGAGGAAAACCAGTGGCTGGAGATATTGGAGAGGACCCCACAGCTCTCACTCAGCGTAAGAGTAGATCGGGGTGAGGAGGAAGTTTCCAGTAGACTCCTCTCGACAATTGGAGAAGGCCTTCGTGGCCAGAAGGGAGTGATCAATATCGCTTGAGGCCTCGCCAGTAGAATTTTCTGTAGGCCCTTCAGAATGAGAGGGACAGGAGGAAAGATGTAAACGTACTGGTCCTTCCAGCTTAGGCCTCTTTCACACTTGCGTTGTGAAGTTCCGGCGTGCACTTCCGTCGCCGGAATGCACGCCGGATCCGTCACAACGCAAGTGAACTGAAAGCATTTGAAGACTGATCAGTCTTCAAAATGCTTTCAGTGTTACTATGGCAGCCAGGACGCTACTAGCGTCCTGGTTGCCATAGTAGTAGTGGGGAGCGGGGAAGTGGCATACTTACATTCCGTGCGGCTCCCGGGGCGCTCCTGAATGACGTCAGAGCGCCCCGCGTGCATGGATCACGTGATCTATGCACTGGGGCGCCCTGACGTCATCCTGGAGCATCCCGGGAGCCGCACGGAATGTAAGTATGCCGCTCCCCAGCTCCCCATACTCTTTACTATGGCAACCAGGACTTTAGCGTCCTGGCTGCCATAGTAACCATTGACAAAAAGCTAAAGGTCGGATCCGGCGATGCGCGGAAACGACGTTTAGCTAAAGGCCGGATCCGGACTAATGCCCTTCAATGGGCATTAATTCCGGATCCAGCGTTGCTGCATGTCTTCCGGATTTTTGGACGTAGACAAATCCGCAGCATGCTGCGCTTTTGTCAACGTCCAAAAAACGTTGACATACTGAACAGAAGACATCCTGATGCATCCTGAACGGATTTCTCTCCATTCAGAATGCATGGGGATAATCCTGATCAGTAGCTTTCCGTCCTAGAGCCCCGAGGACGGATCTCTAGGACGGAAAGGAAAAACGCTAGTGTGAAAGAGGCCTTATTGAAAAAGCATCTAACGCTGTTGGGTTGTCGAATTTGTTCAGTGAACAGAAGATGGGTAGCTTTCTGTTCTGTCTGGAAGCCATCAGATCCAATGTTGGTGTCCCCCACCTGGCTGTAATCTGTAGAAAGTAATTCGGATTTAGTTCCCACTCTGATTGCCCGATTCTCTTCCGGCTCAGAAGATCCGCTTGTATATTCAAAGAGCCTTTGATATGCACTGCTCTCAAATTTTGTAGGCGCAGTTCTGCCCATGCAAATTTCTTCTTGCATAATGAGAGGGGGGGGCTCCTTGTGCCTCCCTGCTTGTTTATATAAAACACCGCGGGGAGATTGTCCGATTGCACCAGGACCGACTGGCCTTTTAGATCCGTCTGGAAATGTTGCAATGCCAGCTTGATCGCCTTCAATTCCCTGAAATTCGAGGATAGTTACCGTTCTGCGTAGGACCATGCGCCTTGAACCCATTTGTTTTGAAGATGAGCTCCCTCCCCAGGGCAGACGCATCTGTGGTAATAATTACTGGAGGTGTCAGCTGGAAGGATTTCCCTTTGGATAAATTCCTCTCTTTCACTTTAGATCCACAATTGTGGATGGTCTCAATTTGATTCGAGCTGCAAGACTGTGACCGTGTTTCCAGACCTATAACAGGTCCTATTGTAATTCTCGGATACGGATCCGCGCCCACGGCACTGCATCTATTACCGAAGTCATATGACCCAGTGTTTTCATTACTCTGCGGACTGTAGGCCTTTTGCAAACAATTAACGTCCTTACTTCTGATGTTACTGTAGTTATCTTGGAGGGGGGGAGATAAAGGGATAGTGCACGTGTTTATCCGGAACCCCAAAAATATTTTCGACGTTGATGGTAGAATGTCGGATTTCTCCCAATTGATCAGGAAGCCTAAGGTATGAAGAAGATTGATGACTCTCTGGAGATGTGAATTCAGCAAGTCTCTGGTAGGTGCCACTATCAGCCAGTCGTCTAGATGAGGGAACACTTGCTAGGCTTGCTACAGCAATAATCGCTTTCTTCGTAAAGATCCTGGGTGCAGACGAGAGGCCGAAGGGCAGAGCTCTGAATTGTAGATGTTTTATTTTCCCCCTGTGACAATAGCTATTCTCAGGAACCGTCTTGATGATCTTTTTATCGGGATGTGGAGATACGCATCTCTCAAGTCTAAGGACGCCATGAAGTTCCCTTCCTGAAGCAGGGACGTGATCGACCTTATGTTCTCCATCTTGAAATGTAACTTCCTGATATAATGATTCACATAACGGAGGTCTATAATCAGTCGCCACTTTCCTTCGGATTTGGAGACTGGAAACAACCGGGAATATACTTCTGTTCCTTCTTGATCTTTTGGCACAGGCTCCAATGCACCTTTTTGAAGAAATTCCTCTACCAGACTTATGACACGAGGATCTTCTCTTTGATTTAGAAGAAAACGGTCTATCGGATGGTGAACCAATTCCAGCGAGTATCCTTCTCTTATAATCTCCAGAGCCCAACTGTCTGAGGTAATCTCCTGCCAGGCTGCGTAGAACTGAGTAAGTCGAGCCCCTACTCTTCGGCTTCTGGCGTCAGAAATCTTCCTTGGTGGATTTTTCCTCCGATCTCTTTTTGCCTTTATCGGATGAACTGCCAAAGAATCTACGGTCAGATCTTCCTCTGCCCGAGCGTCCACGAAAGTCTGATCTTTGGAAACACTGTCTTCTATAAGGCCGAAATCCCCTTGACTGGACTCTACGCTTTGAGGAAAATCCAGAGCCTTATTAGCTTCGAGAAGACTATCCAGCCGAGAGCCAAATAATCTGCCAGGTTCAAACGGAAGAGAACATAGAATATTCTTGGAGGAGATGTCACCAGACCATAACTTCTACCAGATCAACCTTCTAATGGAGTTTGAGAGTGCCATATTCTTTGCTAGGCCTCTTAAAGTATCCACCGGGAAGTCGCAGAGAAACTAGGCTGCAAGCTTCAAGGTTGGCAGCTGCTGAAGTAACTCATCTCTAGGGATGCCGTCTTCAGGGCCGTTTCTAGAGGCGGGCGAGGGGTGCGACCGCACGGGGCGCATAACTATGGACAGAAGAGGGGGGCGCCGTCAGCAGGGTCCAGGGCCGGAGGGGGGCCCTTTATGTCCGGAGGCAGCAGGAGTGTGGATTAGCGCTTCCTCTGTGGAAGCGCTCATCTCCATATTCATCTGTATCGCCGTCCTCAGGACAGCGATACAGATGAATTGTGCGGAGGAGCAGGGGAGAGGCGTCTCCCTTGCCCAGTCCTCTGATAGGCTACAGGCTTAGTGCCTGTAGCCTATCAGTTGCTGGCACAGGCGGCGCGATGACGTCATCGCGCCGCCTGAATCGTACAGCGCGGGACACAGGCCGGAAGAGGCCTGCATCGCATCACTGACAGCAGCATAAGGTAAGTATATGAGTTTATTGTTTTTATTTATAGTATACTGTGGCAAGAAGGGGGTGGGGCCCTATATACTGGCACAATATGAGGGTACTATTGAGAAGAGGAAAGCACCATGGGGGCCCTATATACTGCCACAATATGGGGGGTACTATGGAAAGAGGGAAGGACTATGGGGGCCCTATATACTGGCACAATATGGGGGTACTATGGTAAGAGGGAAGCACTATGGGGGCCCTATATACAGGCACAATATGGGGGCACTATAGCCCTTATACTGCTAAAATATGGGGGCACTATGGAGAAGAGGGGGAAGCACTATGGGGACCACTATGGAGAAGAGGAAGCACCATGGGGGCCCTATATACTGCCACAATATGGGGGGTACTATGGAAAGAGGGAAGCACTATGGGGGCCCTATATACAGGCACAATATGGGGGCACTATGGGGGCCCTTTATACTGCTAAAATATGGGGGCACTATGGAGAAGAGGGGAAGCACTATGGGGACCACTATGGAGAAGAGGGGAAGCACCATGGGGGCCCTATATACTGCCACAATATGGGAGGGTACTATGGAAAAGAGGGAAGCACTATGGGGGCCCTATATACAGGCACAATATGGGGGGCACTATGGGGCCCTTATACTGCTAAAATATGGGGGCACTATGGAGAAGAGGGGGAAGCACTATGGGGACCACTATGGAGAAGAGGGAAGCACCATGGGGGCCCTATATACTGCCACAATATGGAGAGTACTATGGAAAGAGGGGAAGCACTATGGGGGCCCTATATACTGCCACAATATGGGGGCACTATGGAGAAGAGGGGAAGCACTATGGGGGCCCTATATACTGCTACAATATGGGGGCACTATGGAGAAGTGAGGAAGCACTGTGGGGGCCCAATATACTGGCACAATATGAGGGGTACTATGGAGAAGAGGAAAGCACCATGGGGGCCATATATACTGGCACATTATGGGGGCACTATGGAGAAGAGGGAAGGAGCACTATGGGGGCATCTACTAGGGGCCCTATGTACTGACACACATTATTGGGGGCTCTATGGAGAAGTGGAGGGAAAGGAGCACTATGGGGGCATCTACTGGGGCCCTATATACTGGCACTCATGGGGGCTCTATGGAGAAGTGGGGGTGAAGGAGCACTATGGGGGCATTTACTGGGGGCCCTATTTACTGGCACGCATTATGGGGTGCACTATGGAGAAGTGGGGAAAAGAGCACTATGGGGGCATTATATAGGGGCATTTAATACTAGCACCCATTTTGGTGCCACTCTGGGGAAGGCGGAGAGGAACATTATGGGGGCATCTATGTGGGGCAGTCTATAGGAGCATTTTATACTGGCACATTATGGAGGACACTATGGGGACAGGGAGGAGCACTATGGGGCATCTTCTGGGGGCACTATATAGGAGTATTTTATCCTGGCACAAATTAAAGGGGCACTATGGGCACCTAAGCTCAACTGGGGGCACTATGTGTTTTTTGTAGTGGCACACAGTACGGGTCACTGGAACACATGAGGGCACTCTGGGGACATTGGCTCTGCTGGGGACACTAAGAGATGATGTTTTTATTTTATTTTTTTACTGACACACAGCAAGGCATTTTTTGTACTGGCGCACATTATAAGGGGGGGAGGGGTTTCTACTGTCACACATTATAAAGAGAATTATTACTACAGGGGCATTATAGTGGGCATTATTACTTCTGGGACACAATTACTGTATGGGGGCATTGTAGGAGCACTATTACTACTAAGTGCATTCTGGCACAGAATTATTACTATAGTTGTGATTTTGGGGAGCACTATTACTGTGGGGGCACCCTGGCACAGTATCAGCTTAGCACAGTTATTTTTGGGGGACATTATGGTTACACTATTGGTATCAGGGACACTATTTCCTGTGTGCAGTTTTTTTTAGAGCATTGTGTTCCAATAATTATTAAAAGGGGGGGCTATCTGTGTGTAACTAGTATTTTCAGGGGGTTTATCAGTTTATGCAGTATAGTTTTGGGGGTGCATGATGGAAAAGTAGGAAACTAAGATGTCTGTCAAACTCTGCAGAGAGAAGAGATGGCTGAAAGAAATCATCATGGTGGTCTGATCTGAATGGAGAAGATAAAGAAAGAGAACATCTACATCGCAGGAGACGTCACTGGATGTAAGAGGTATGTTGTGGGGCTGCATTAGGCTACTTTCACAACTGCGTTAGTGATTCTGGCAGGCTGTTCCGGCAGAGAATTCACTGGATCCGGCACTGCTGGATGCAGACTGAATGCCCGCCGCCCCAATCAACTACAATGGGGTACGGCAGAGATCCGGCCACAATCTGGAAGGGGGGGGGGGGGCGCTTTTTTGATTTTCGCCCTGTTGGTAAATTTCCCTAGAAACTGCCCTGGCCGTCTTCAATATCCCTTCCGAGTTGGGAGTCTCTTTAGAAGGTTGTTTGCCTTCTTGTCCATCTTTTCTTTAGTAATGTGGAATCGTCAGATTAAAAAAAAAGACCTTTTTGCCAGTCTAGCCACAGCAGGATCAACCCTGGAAGGTGCTTCCCACTTCTCCGATTCGGCCGGGTCTATTTTATACATGGCTCTGAACCTTCTGCCTGAATCCATCTTTCTCATAGGATGTTTCCATTCCTTCTGGATAATGGATTCTAGTACCGGATGACTGGGAAATCCTTCATCCTGATCAGCCGACGTCTGCTTTTTGGATTCAATTATGTGTTTTACATCTTTAATGAGACGGTTGATATCCTCTTTTCTAAATAAGAAATGATCTTCAGTGGCTAGCTCTGCCAGGAAATCTCGCCTTCTGAGCGTGATGACCCCTCCGCTGATGTAGAAGGGCTAGGATCAGCTCGCTTCTTTTTACGTTTCTTGGATTGAGACAAAAGGGACTCAAGTAACGAGATAAGTTTCTTAGTATTTTCTTCGGACTTCAGGTTGAGTACAGTCCGCACAGATATTGGAAGTGTAATTATCAGGAAGAGGCTTAGTGCAAGAGATGCACAGGGACTGCTTCTTCTGGAGAATGTGAAGACACCTCTAATATACAGATCCCACCGGAATCCTCAGGGTGATCATCAGGGAGAGGCTGGTCGCGGCCCGACACAGTCTGTGCCTTCTGGCTTTCTTTCCTCCTCTTCTAGAATGGCTGGACATCTGTAGGGAGGACATGAATACATATAATTATATAATACATGATTCAACTGTAAGCCGGGGTAAGAGAACAACCTGGCCCAGGAGAAATACCAAGGCACCGGGGCAGCCGAGCATACACACATACCGCTTAAATATTTGAATTTGCCGCCAAAACCCAGAGGGAGGGCGCTCGCTGATGACGTCAGACGCAGAGCGCTGCATACTGTGGGGTGCTGTATACTATGTACTGCATACTGTGGGGTGCTGTATACTATGTACTGCATACTGTGGGGTGCTGTATACTGTGTACTGCATACTGTGGGGTGCTGTATACTATGTATTGCATACTGTGGGGTGCTGTATACTATGTACTGCATACTGTGGGGTGCTGTATACTATGTACTGCATACTGTGGGGTGCTGTATACTATGTACTGCATACTGTGGGGTGCTGTATACTATGTACTGCATACTGTGGGGTGCTGTATACTATGTATTGCATACTGTGGGGTGCTGTATACTATGTACTGCATACTGTGGGGTGCTGTATACTATGTATTGCATACTGTGGGGTGCTGTATACTATGTATTGCATACTGTAGGGTGCTGTATACTATGTACTGCATACTGTGGGGTGCTGTATACTATGTATTGCATACTGTGGGGTGCTGTATACTATGTATTGCATACTGTGGGGTGCTGTATACTATGTACTGCATACTGTGGGTGCTGTATACTATGTATTGCATACTGTGGGGTGCTGTATACCGTGTATTGCATACTGTGGGGTGCTGTATACTATGTACTGCATACTGTGGGGTGCTGTATACTATGTACTGCATACTGTAGGGTGCTGTATACTATGTACTGCATACTGTGGGGTGCTGTATACTGTGTACTGCATACTGTGGGATGCTGTATACTATGTACTGCATACTGTGGGGTGCTGTATACTATGTACTGCATACTGTGGGGTGCTGTATACTATGTACTGCATACTGTGGGGTGCTGTATACTATGTACTGCATACTGTGGGGTGCTGTATACTATGTACTGCATACTGTGGGGTGCTGTATACCGTGTATTGCATACTGTGGGGTGCTGTATACCGTGTATTGCATACTGTGGGGTGCTGTATACTATGTACTGCATACTGTGGGGTGCTGTATACTATGTACTGCATACTGTGGGGTGCTGTATACTATGTATTGCATACTGTGGGGTGCTGTATACTATGTACTGCATACTGTGGGGTGCTGTATACTATGTATTGCATACTGTGGGGTGCTGTATACCGTGTATTGCATACTGTGGGGTGCTGTATACTATGTACTGCATACTGTGGGGTGCTGTATACTATGTATTGCATACTGTGGGGTGCTGTATACCGTGTATTGCATACTGTGGGGTGCTGTATACCGTGTATTGCATACTGTGGGGTGCCGTATACTATGTACTGCATACTGTGGGGTGCTGTATACCGTGTATTGCATACTGTGGGGTGCTGTATACCGTGTATTGCATACTGTGGGGTGCTGTATACTATGTACTGCCTACTGTGGGGTGCTGTATACTATGTACTGCATACTGTGGGGTGCTGTATACTATGTACTGCATACTGTGGGGTGCTGTATACTATGTACTGCATACTGTGGGGTGCTGTATACTGTGTACTGCATACTGTGGGGTGCTGTATACTATGTACTGCATACTGTGGGGTGCTGTATACTATGTATTGCATACTGTGGGGTGCTGTATACTATGTACTGCATACTGTGGGGTGCTGTATACTGTGTACTGCATACTGTAGGGTGCTGTATACTATGTATTGCATACTGTGTGGTGCTGTATACTATGTACTGCATACTGTGGGGTGCTGTATACTATGTACTGCATACTGTGGGGTGCTGTATACTATGTATTGCATACTGTGGGGTGCTGTATACCGTGTATTGCATACTGTGGGGTGCTGTATACTATGTATTGCATACTGTGGGGTGCTGTATACTGTGTACTGCATACTGTGGGGTGCTGTATACTATGTATTGCATACTGTGGGGTGCTGTATACCGTGTATTGCATACTGTGGGGTGCTGTATACTATGTATTGCATACTGTGGGGTGCTGTATACTATGTACTGCATACTGTGGGGTGCTGTATACTATGTACTGCATACTGTGGGGTGCTGTATACTATGTACTGCATACTGTGGGGTGCTGTATACTATGTATTGCATACTGTGGGGTGCTGTATACTATGTACTGCATACTGTGGGGTGCTGTATACTGTGTACTGCATACTGTAGGGTGCTGTATACTATGTATTGCATACTGTGTGGTGCTGTATACTATGTACTGCATACTGTGGGGTGCTGTATACTATGTACTGCATACTGTGGGGTGCTGTATACTATGTATTGCATACTGTGGGGTGCTGTATACCGTGTATTGCATACTGTGGGGTGCTGTATACTATGTATTGCATACTGTGGGGTGCTGTATACCGTGTACTGCATACTGTGGGGTGCTGTATACTATGTATTGCATACTGTGGGGTGCTGTATACCGTGTATTGCATACTGTGGGGTGCTGTATACTATGTATTGCATACTGTGGGGTGCTGTATACTATGTACTGCATACTGTGGGGTGCTGTATACTATGTACTGCATACTGTGGGGTGCTGTATACTGTGTACTGCATACTGTGGGGTGCTGTATACTATGTATTGCATACTGTGGGGTGCTGTATACCGTGTATTGCATACTGTGGGGTGCTGTATACTATGTACTGCATACTGTGGGGTGCTGTATACCGTGTATTGCATACTGTGGGGTGCTGTATACTATGTACTGCATACTGTGGGGTGCTGTATACCGTGTATTGCATACTGTGGGGTGCTGTATACTGTGTATTGCATACTGTGGGGTGCTGTATACTATGTACTGCATACTGTGGGGTGCTGTATACTGTGTATTGCATACTGTGGGGTGCTGTATACTATGTACTGCATACTGTGGGGTGCTGTATACCGTGTATTGCATACTGTGGGGTGCTGTATACTATGTACTGCATACTGTGGGGTGCTGTATACCGTGTATTGCATACTGTGGGCTGCTGTATACCATGTATTGCATACTGAAAAAGCGTTTTATAGTTATTGACACATGAAGTGACACTGGTCAGATTTGCAAAAAATGGCCGAGTCCTTAAGGTGAAATAGGGCTAAGTCCTTAAGGGGTTAAATTTTCATTTACCAGCAATTTTCTGTTTACTAACGATAAAAAATGTTATTTTAAAACAAGATAAATATTTCAGTATATTTAAATGTAAAAATAAAGTTTCTTATGGTTGCAGCGGGGGGAAGGGGGTGCCAAATCTCCCCCGTCACCCTGCTTCATAGCGTATATATACGGTGGATATCGCCGCTGATATCGGGCCGTATTCCGGATGTGTACGCTCTGGTTTATAGCCCCTCCCATCAGTTGCAGGTCACAGTTCTCAGCCAATCAGGAAACACCCCGTTTGAACCTCTACCAGGACGTCCTGCCAGTACAAATCATGGAGACGCTGGCCCTCAGCCAATGAGCGTGAGCTCTTCTGAAAACGAGGCTAGGCACGCAAATCTGACATCTAGGTGTGCTGAATCAAGGGCCGAAGGGAAATCTGCCAATCGGGGAGAGATTAGCCGTGCCTTTTGGTGCTTGTCAGACGGCCCTGGGCAGAAACCGGCGACACCGGGGCTATTGGCGGGGACATGAGACACGGAGGCGGTGAGTGCACGGGGACGGACACATGGCGGCTCATATAGGCTGTGGTGGCTCGTATTATCACAGAGGAGCTGAAAATAGTTTATACTAGTCACCCTGTATTAACCTGAGTGTCAACTATACCTGCCCCCTGTATATTATAACTATACCTGCCCCCCCCCCTGTATATTATAACTATACCTGCCCCCCCTGTATATTATACCTTCCACCCTGTATATTATAACTATACCTGCCCCCTGTATATTATAACTATACCTGCCCCCCCCCTGTATATTATAACTATACCTGCCCCCCCTGTATATTATACCTTCCACCCTGTATATTATAACTATACCTGCCCCTATATATTATAACTATACCTGTCCCCTGTATATTATAACTATACCTGCCCCCTGTATATTATAACTATACCTGCCCCCTGTATATTATAACTATACCTGCCCCCTGTATATTATAACTATACCTGCCCCCTGTATATTATAACTATACCTGCCCCCTGTATATTATAACTATACCTGCCCCCTGTATATTATAACTATACCTGCCCCCTGTATATTATAACTATACCTGCCCCCTGTATATTATAACTATACCTGCCCCCTGTATATTATAACTATACCTGCCCCCTGTATATTATAACTATACCTGCCCCCTGTATATTATAACTATACCTGCCCCCTGTATATTATAACTATACCTGCCCCCTGTATATTATAACTATACCTGCCCCCTGTATATTATAACTATACCTGCCCCCTGTATATTATAACTATACCTGCCCCCTGTATATTATAACTATACCTGCCCCCTGTATATTATAACTATACCTGCCCCCTGTATATTATAACTATACCTGCCCCCTGTATATTATAACTATACCTGCCCCCTGTATATTATAACTATACCTGCCCCCTGTATATTATAACTATACCTGCCCCCTGTATATTATAACTATACCTGCCCCCTGTATATTATAACTATACCTGCCCCCTGTATATTATAACTATACCTGCCCCCTGTATATTATAACTATACCTGCCCCCTGTATATTATAACTATACCTGCCCCCTGTATATTATAACTATACCTGCCCCCTGTATATTATAACTATACCTGCCCCCTGTATATTATAACTATACCTGCCCCCTGTATATTATAACTATACCTGCCCCCTGTATATTATAACTATACCTGCCCCCTGTATATTATAACTATACCTGCCCCCTGTATATTATAACTATACCTGCCTCCCTGTATATTATAACTATACCTGCCCCCTGTATATTATAACTATACCTGCCCCCTGTATATTATAACTATACCTGCCCCCTGTATATTATAACTATACCTGCCCCCTGTATATTATAACTATACCTGCCCCCTGTATATTATAACTATACCTGCCCCCTGTATATTATAACTATACCTGCCCCCTGTATATTATAACTATACCTGCCCCCTGTATATTATAACTATACCTGCCCCTGTATATTATAACTATACCTGCCCCCTGTATATTATAACTATACCTGCCCCCTGTATATTATAACTATACCTGCCCCCTGTATATTATAACTATACCTGCCCCCTGTATATTATAACTATACCTGCCCCCTGTATATTATAACTATACCTGCCCCTGTATATTATAACTATACCTGCCCCCTGTATATTATAACTATACCTGCCCCCTGTATATTATAACTATACCTGCCCCCCTGTATATTATAACTATACCTGCCCCCTGTATATTATAACTATACCTGCCCCCTGTATATTATAACTATACCTGCCCCCTGTATATTATAACTATACCTGCCCCCTGTATATTATAACTATACCTGCCCCTGTATATTATAACTATACCTGCCCCCTGTATATTATAACTATACCTGCCCCCTGTATATTATAACTATACCTGCCCCCTGTATATTATAACTATACCTGCCCCCTGTATATTATAACTATACCTGCCCCCTGTATATTATAACTATACCTGCCCCCTGTATATTATAACTATACCTGCCCCCTGTATATTATAACTATACCTGCCCCCTGTATATTATAACTATACCTGCCCCCTGTATATTATAACTATACCTGCCCCTGTATATTATAACTATACCTGCCCCCTGTATATTATAACTATACCTGCCCCCTGTATATTATAACTATACCTGCCCCCTGTATATTATAACTATACCTGCCCCCTGTATATTATAACTATACCTGCCCCCTGTATAATATAACTGATATCTGGAGAGCGGTGATGTCACCTCCTGTATAATATAACTGATATCTGGAGGGCGGTGATGTCACCTCCTGTATAATATAACTGATATCTGGAGAGCGGTGATGCCACCTCCTGTATAATATAACTGATATCTGGAGAGCGGTGATGTCACCTCCTGTATAATATATCTGATATCTGGAGAGCGGTGATGTCACCTCCTGTATAATATAACTGATATCTGCAGAGCGGTGATGTCACCTCCTGTATAATATAACTGATATCTGGAGAGCGGTGATGTCACCTCCTGTATAATATAACTGATATCTGGAGAGCGGTGATGTCACCTCCTGTATAATATAACTGATATCTGGAGAGCGGTGATGTCACCTCCTGTATAATATAACTGATATCTGGAGAGCGGTGATGTCACCTCCTGTATAATATAACTGATATCTGGAGAGCGGTGATGTCACCTCCTGTATAATATAACTGATATCTGGAGAGCGGTGATGTCACCTCCTGTATAATATAACTGATATCTGGAGAGCGGTGATGTCACCTCCTGTATAATATAACTGATATCTGGAGAGCGGTGATGTCACTTCCTGTATAATATAACTGATATCTGGAGAGCGGTGATGTCACCTCCTGTATAATATAACTGATATCTGGAGAGCGGTGATGTCACCTCCTGTATAATATAACTGATATCTGGAGAGCGGTGATGTCACCTCCTGTATAATATAACTGATATCTGGAGAGCGGTGATGTCACCTCCTGTATAATATAACTGATATCTGCAGAGCGGTGATGTCACCTCCTGTATAATATAACTGATATCTGCAGAGCGGTGATGTCACCTCCTGTATAATATAACTGATATCTGGAGAGCGGTGATGTCACCTCCTGTATAATATAACTGATATCTGGAGAGCGGTGATGTCACCTCCTGTATAATATAACTGATATCTGGAGAGCGGTGATGTCACCTCCTGTATAATATAACTGATATCTGGAGAGCGGTGATGTCACCTCCTGTATAATATAACTGATATCTGGAGAGCGGTGATGTCACCTCCTGTATAATATAACTGATATCTGGAGAGCGGTGATGTCACCTCCTGTATAATATAACTGATATCTGGAGAGCGGTGATGTCACCTCCTGTATAATATAACTGATATCTGGAGAGCGGTGATGTCACCTCCTGTATAATATAACTGATATCTGGAGAGCGGTGATGTCACCTCCTGTATAATATAACTGATATCTGAGAGCGGTGATGTCACCTCCTGTATAATATAACTGATATCTGGAGAGCGGTGATGTCACCTCCTGTATAATATAACTGATATCTGGAGAGCGGTGATGTCACCTCCTGTATAATATAACTGATATCTGGAGAGCGGTGATGTCACCTCCTGTATAATATAACTGATATCTGGAGAGCGGTGATGTCACCTCCTGTATAATATAACTGATATCTGGAGAGCGGTGATGTCACCTCCTGTATAATATAACTGATATCTGGGGAGCGGTGATGTCACCTCCTGTATAATATAACTGATATCTGGAGAGCGGTGATGTCACCTCCTGTATAATATAACTGATATCTGGAGAGCGGTGATGTCACCTCCTGTATAATATAACTGATATCTGGAGAGCGGTGATGTCACCTCCTGTATAATATAACTGATATCTGGAGAGCGGTGATGTCACCTCCTGTATAATATAACTGATATCTGGAGAGCGGTGATGTCACCTCCTGTATAATATAACTGATATCTGGAGAGCGGTGATGTCACCTCCTGTATAATATAACTGATATCTGCAGAGCGGTGATGTCACCTCCTGTATAATATAACTGATATCTGCAGAGCGGTGATGTCACCCCTGTATAATATAACTGATATCTGGAGGCGGTGATGTCACCTCCTGTATAATATAACTGATATCTGGAGAGCGGTGATGTCACCTCCTGTATAATATAACTGATATCTGGAGAGCGGTGATGTCACCTCCTGTATAATATAACTGATATCTGGAGAGCAGTGATGTCACCTCCTGTATAATATAACTGATATCTGGAGAGCGGTGATGTCACCTCCTGTATAATATAACTGATATCTGCAGGGCAGTGATGTCACCTCCTGTATAATATAACTGATATCTGGAGAGCGGTGATGTCACCTCCTGTATAATATAACTGATATCTGGAGAGCAGTGATGTCACCTCCTGTATAATATACCTTATATCTGGAGAGCAGTGATGTCACCTCCTGTATAATATAACTGATATCTGGAGGGCGGTGATGTCACCTCCTGTATAATATAACTGATATCTGCAGAGCGGTGATGTCACCTCCTGTATAATATAACTGATATCTGGAGGGCGGTGATGTCACCTCCTGTATAATATAACTGATATCTGGAGAGCGGTGATGTCACCTCCTGTATAATATAACTGATATCTGGAGAGCGGTGATGTCACCTCCTGTATAATATAACTGATATCTGGAGAGCGGTGATGTCACCTCCTGTATAATATAACTGATATCTGGAGAGCGGTGATGTCACCTCCTGTATAATATAACTGATATCTGGAGGGCGGTGATGTCACCTCCTGTATAATATAACTGATATCTGCAGGGCAGTGATGTCACCTCCTGTATAATATAACTGATATCTGGAGAGCGGTGATGTCACCTCCTGTATAATATAACTGATATCTGGAGAGCGGTGATGTCACCTCCTGTATAATATAACTGATATCTGGAGAGCGGTGATGTCACCTCCTGTATAATATAACTGATATCTGCAGAGCGGTGATGTCACCTCCTGTATAATATAACTGATATCTGGAGAGCGGTGATGTCACCTCCTGTATAATATAACTGATATCTGGAGAGCGGTGATGTCACCTCCTGTATAATATAACTGATATCTGGAGAGCGGTGATGTCACCTCCTGTATAATATAACTGATATCTGGAGAGCGGTGATGTCACCTCCTGTATAATATAACTGATATCTGGAGAGCAGTGATGTCACCTCCTGTATAATATAACTGATATCTGGAGAGCGGTGATGTCACCTCCTGTATAATATAACTGATATCTGCAGAGCAGTGATGTCACCTCCTGTATAATATAACTGATATCTGAGAGCAGTGATGTCACCTCCTGTATAATATAACTGATATCTGGAGAGCGGTGATGTCACCTCCTGTATAATATAACTGATATCTGGAGAGCGGTGATGTCACCTCCTGTATAATATAACTGATATCTGCAGAGCGGTGATGTCACCTCCTGTATAATATAACTGATATCTGGGGAGCGGTGATGTCACCTCCTGTATAATATAACTGATATCTGGAGAGCGGTGATGTCACCTCCTGTATAATATAACTGATATCTGGAGAGCGGTGATGTCACCTCCTGTATAATATAACTGATATCTGGAGAGCGGTGATGTCACCTCCTGTATAATATAACTGATATCTGGAGAGCGGTGATGTCACCTCCTGTATAATATAACTGATATCTGGAGAGCGGTGATGTCACCTCCTGTATAATATAACTGATATCTGTAGAGCGGTGATGTCACCTCCTGTATAATATAACTGATATCTGGAGAGCGGTGATGTCACCTCCTGTGTAATATAACTGATATCTGGAGAGCGATGATGTCACCTCCTGTATAATATAACTGATATCTGGGGAGCGGTGATGTCACCTCCTGTATAATATAACTGATATCTGGAGAGCGGTGATGTCACCTCCTGTATAATATAACTGATATCTGGAGAGCGGTGATGTCACTGCTGTATAATATAACTGATATCTGGGGAGCGGTGATGTCACCTCCTGTATAATAACTGATATCTGGAGAGCAGTGTGGGGGATGGGACGGGGGCTGGAGTGCGGTGTGGGGGATGGGACGGGGGCTGTGTACGGTGTAGGGATGGAGCGGGGGCTAGGTGCGGTGTGGGGATGGGACGGGGGCTGTATACGGTGTGGGGATGGGACGGGGCTGTGTACGGTGTGGGGATGGGACGGGGGCTGGGTGCGGTGTGGGGATGGGGCGGGGCTGGGTGCGGTGTGGGGGATGAGACGGGGGCTGGGTGCGATGTGGGGGATGGGGCGGGGCTGTGTACGGTGTGGGGATGGGACGGGGCTGGGTGCGTGTGGGGGATGGGACGGGGGCTGGGTGCGGTGTGGGGATGGGACGGGGGCTGGTGTGTGGAGGATGGGACGGGGCTGTGTACGGTGTGGGGATGGGACGGGGCTGGGTGCGTGTGGGGATGGGACGGGGGCTGTGTACGGTGTAGGGATGGGACGGGGCTGGGTGCGGTGTGGGGATGGGACGGGGCTGTGTACGGTGTGGGGATGGGACGGGGCTGGGTGCGTGTGGGGATGGGACGGAGGCTGGGTGCGGTGTGGGGATGGGACGGGGCTGGATGCGTGTGGGGATGGGACGGGGGCTGGGTGCGGTGTGGGGATGGGACGGGGCTGGGTGCGTGTGGGGATGGGACTGGGGCTGTGTACGTGTGGGGATGGGACGGGGGCTGGGTGCGGTGTGGGGATGGGACGGGGCTGGTGCGGTGGGGGATGGGACGGGGCTGGGTGCGGTGTGGGGATGGGACGGGGCTGTGCAGTGTAGGGATGGGACGGGGGCTGGGTGCGGTGGGGATGGGACGGGGCTGAGTGCGGTTTGGGGATGGGACGGGGCTGGGCGGTGTGGGGATGGGACGGGGCTGTGCGGTGTGGGGATGGGACGAGGCTGTGCAGTGTAGGGATGGACGGGCTGGGTGCGGTGTGGGGATGGGACGGGGCTGGGTGCGGTTTGGGGATGGGACGGGGCTGTGTACGGTGTGGGGATGGGACGGGGCTGGGTGCGGTGTGGGGATGGGACGGGGCTGTGTACGGTGTAGGGATGGGACGGGGCTGGTGCGGTGTGGGGATGGGACGGGGCTGGTGCGGTGTGGGGATGGGACGGGGCTGTGTACGGTGTGGGGATGGGACGGGGGCTGGGTGCGGTGTGGGGGATGGGACGGGGGCTGGGTGCGGTGTGGGGGATGGGACGGGGGCTGGGTGCGGTGTGGGGGATGGGACGGGGGCTGTGTACGGTGTGGGGGATGGGACGGTGGCTGTGTGCGGTGTGGGGGATGGGACGGGGGCTGTGTACGGTGTGGGGGATGGGACGGGGGCTGTGTACGGTGTGGGGGATGGGACGGGGGCTGGGTGCGGTGTGGGGGATGGGACGGGCTTGCGGCTCATTTGGAGCTTGTTTTTCTGATTTATAATCTCAGCTTAAACATAGGAGTGAGATAAGGGGGGAGGGACTGTAATAACCTTATCCCGTCCTGGAGACGTGTCGTATATCACCTGTGAGCGGTCACAGTCCACAGTTGTCACCCCAGCCCCCATTACCACGTGTGTGGAGCGCCGTCCTCCGTATGCAGCTCCCCTGCAGTGCAGGGCTCTGTGTGAAGCAGTGATTGTCAGCTCTTGGGGCATAATGAGACGCTGTGTGTGCTGCGCTGTATAATCAGGGACTAAAGACCTGTAGTAAATATAGATGGCCGCCGGCGATGTATGTGGAGCGGGAGGAGTCCGATTGTGTCCTGTGCCCCCTCTGGCCTGTGCCCGGTGTCTGTGCAGCTCCCTGACCTGTGCCCGGTGTCTTGCGCTCCTCTGGCCTGTGCCCGGTGTCTTGCACTCCCCCTCTGGCCTGTGCCCGGTGTCTTGCACTCCCCTCTGGCCTGTGCCCGGTGTCTTGCGCTCCCTCTGGCCTGTGCCCGGTGTCTTGTGCTCCCCCCTCTGGCCTGTGCCCGGTGTCTTGCGCTCCCCCCTCTGGCCTGTGCCCGGTGTCTTGCGCTCCCCCCTCTGGCATGTGCCCGGTGTCTTGCGCCCCCTCTGGCCTGTGCCCGGTGTCTTGTGCTCCCCTCTGGCTCTGTGCCCGGTGTCTTGCACTCCCTCTGGCCTGTGCCCGTGTCTTGCGCTCCCTCTGGCCTGTGCCCGGTGTTTGCGCCCCCTCTGGCCTGTGCCCGGTGTCTTGCGCTCCCTCTGGCATGTGCCCGGTGTCTTGCGCTCCCCTCTGGTCTGTGCCCGGTGTCTTGTGCTCCCCTCTGGCCTGTGCCCGTGTCTTGCGCTCCCTCTGGCCTGTGCCCGGTGTCTTGCGCTCCCTCTGGCCTGTGCCCGTGTCTTGCGCGCCCCTCTGGCCTGTGCCCGGTGTCTTGCACCCCCTCTGGCCTGTGCCCGGTGCCCGTGTCTTGCGCTCCCTCTGGCCTGTGCCCGGTGTCTTGCACTCCCCCTCTGGCCTGTGCCCGGTGTCTTGCGCTCCCTCTGGCCTGTGCCCGGTGTTTGCGCCCCCTCTGGCCTGTGCCCGGTGTCTTGCGCTCCCTCTGGCCTGTGCCCGGTGTCTTGCGCTCCCTCTGGCCTGTGCCCGGTGTCTTGCGCTCCCTCTGGCCTGTGCCCGGTGTCTTGCGCTCCCTCTGGCCTGTGCCCGGTGTCTTGCGCTCCCTCTGGCCTGTGCCCGGTGTCTTGCGCCCCTCTGGCCTGTGCCCGTGTCTTGCGCTCCCCCTGGCCTGTGCCCGGTGTCTTGCGCTCCCTCTGGCCTGTGCCCGGTGTCTGCGCCCCTCTGGCCTGTGCCCGTGTCTTGCGCCCTCTGGCCTGTGCCCGTGTCTTGGCTCCCTCTGGCCTGTGCCCGGTGTCTTGCGCTCCCTCTGGCCTGTGCCCGTGTCTTGCGCTCCCTCTGGCCTGTGCCCGGTGTCTTGCGCCTCCACTCTGGCCTGTGCCCGGTGTCTTGCGCCCCTCTGGCCTGTGCCCGTGTCTTGCGCTCCCTCTGGCCTGTGCCCGGTGTCTTGCGCCCCTCTGGCCTGTGCCCGTGTCTTGCGCTCCCTCTGGCCTGTGCCCGGTGTCTTGCGCTCCCTCTGGCCTGTGCCCGTGTCTTGCGCCCCCTCTGGCCTGTGCCCGTGTCTTGCGCTCCTCTGCCGTCCGTGTCTGCTCCCTCTGGCCTGTGCCCGTGTCTTGCGCTCCCTCTGGCCTGTGCCCGGTGTCTTGCGCCCCCTCTGGCCTGTGCCCGGTGTCTTGCGCCCCTCTGGCCTGTGCCCGTGTCTTGCGCTCCCCTCTGGCCTGTGCCCGGTGTCTTGCGCTCCCTCTGGCCTGTGCCCGGTGTCTTGCGCCTCCCTCTGGCCTGTGCCCGGTGTCTTGCGCTCCCTCTGGCCTGTGCCCGTGTCTTGCGCTCCCTCTGGCCTGTGCCCGTGTCTTGCGCTCCCTCTGGCCTGTGCCCGGTGTCTTGCGCTCCCTCTGGCCTGTGCCCGGTGTCTTGCGCTCCCTCTGGCCTGTGCCCGTGTCTTGCGCTCCCTCTGGCTGTGCCCGGTGTCTTGCGCTCCCTCTGGCCTGTGCCCGGTGTCTTGCGCTCCCTCTGGCCTGTGCCCGGTGTCTTGCGCTCCCTCTGGCCTGTGCCCGGTGTCTTGGCGCTCCCTCTGGCCTGTGCCCGTGTCTTGCGCCCCCTCTGGCCTGTGCCCGGTGTCTTGCGCCCCTCTGGCCTGTGCCCGGTGTCTTGCGCCTCCCCTCTGGCCTGTGCCCGGTGTCTTGCGCTCCCTCTGGCCTGTGCCCGGTGTCTTGCGCCCCCCTCTCTGGCCTGTGCCCGGTGTCTTGCGCCCCCTCTGGCCTGTGCCCGGTGTCTTGCACTCCCCTGGCCTGTGCCCGTGCTGCCTCTGCCTGTGCCCGTCTTGCGCCCCTCTGGCCTGTGCCCGGTGTCTTGCCCCTGGCCTCCCGTGTCTGCGCCCCTCTGGCCTGTGCCCGGTGTCTTGCGATCCCCCTCTGGCCTGTGCCCGGTGTCTTGCGCTCCCTCTGGCTCTGTGTCCCGGTGTCTTGCGTCCCCCTCTGGCCTGTGCCCGTGTCTTGCGTCCCCCTCTGGCCTGTGCCCGGTGTCTTGTGCTCCCTCTGGCCTGTGCCCGGTGTCTTGCGCCCCCTCTGGCCTGTGCCCGGTGTCTCTGTCGGTGCGCCCTCTGGCCTGTGCCCGTGTCTGCGCCTCGGCTGTGCCTGTGTCTGCCCCCTCTGGCCTGTGCCCGGTGTCTTGCGCTCCCCCTCTGGCCTGTGCCCGGTGTCTTGCGCTCCCCTCTGGCCTGTGCCCGGTGTCTTGCGCCCCTCTGGCCTGTGCCCATGTCTTGCGCTCCCTCTGGCCTGTGCCCGGTGTCTTGCGCCCCCTCTCGCCTGTGCCTGTGTCTGCGCCCCTCTCTCTGGCCTGTGTCCAGTGTCTTGCCCCCTCTGGCCTGTGCCCGGTGTCTTGCGGCGCTTCCCCCCTCTGGCCTGTGCCCGGTGTCTTGCACCCTCCCCTCTGGCCTGTGCCCGGTGTCTTGTGATCCCCCCCCTCTGGCCTGTGCCCGGTGTCTTGCACTCCCCCTCTGGCCTGTGCCCGGTGTCCCACGGCTCACTGATCAGGGGCTCAGTAAACACATGAACCCGCTGCTGGCTCTGATGATGGAACCGGTCGGACCTGTTCTGCAGGGAGGAAATCTAGGACACATCATTTCAGTGGTTCCTGCCCGACCACTCACGGGGTCAATGTGGGGTTGGGGGGCCCCCTCTGCCACTGTCGTCTTGTACTGATCAGTGGTGTCTGTATCACTTGGGGTGGGATGGGGAACAGTCATCCGGCTCCAGCATGCCACGGGGGGAGGGGGTGGAAACGTCGCTAATGTAAATAATGGAATACACATTTAATTGCAAGCTCTGCTGCCCATCCCCATAAACAGGCAGGACCTGAGACAGTGGGCCCCGGGGCGTGCCGCCGATCTGTCTGTAGGTCCCAGCCTCCCTCAGCACTGACAGATTACAGCGTTACCCATTAATCCTGCTCCCTGTAATCTGTCAGTGGATTAAACTGTGAGGCGGGGGCTGGGGGGGCTCAGACCGAGCCGCTGCAGGTGGCCCTGGTACATAAAATGTGTACTGGTCATAGAGCGTGCCGTATACAGGTCATAGAGCGTGCCGTGTACTGGTCATAGAGCGTGCCGTGTACTGGTCATAGAGCGTGCCGTGTACAGGTCCTAGAGCGTGCCGTGTACAGGTCCTAGAGCGTGCCGTGTACAGGTCCTAGAGCGTGCCGTGTACAGGTCCTAGAGCGTGCCGTGTACAGGTCCTAGAGCGTGCCGTGTACAGGTCCTAGAGCGTGCCGTGTACAGGTCCTAGAGCGTGCCGTGCACAGGTCCTAGAGCGTGCCGTGTACAGGTCCTAGAGCGTGCCGTGTACAGGTCCTAGAGCGTGCCGTGACAGGTCCTAGAGCGTGCTGTACAGGTCCTAGAGCGTGCCGTGTACAGGTCCTAGAGCGTGCCGTGTACAGGTCCTAGAGCGTGCCGTGTACAGGTCCTAGAGCGTGCCGTGTACAGGTCCTAGAGCGTGGCGTGTACTGGTCATAGAGCGTGGCGTGTACTGGTCATAGAGCGTGGCGTGTACTGGTCATAGAGCGTGGCGTGTACTGGTCATAGAGCGTGGCGTGTACTGGTCATAGAGCGTGGCGTGTACTGGTCATAGAGCGTGGCGTGTACTGGTCATAGAGCGTGGCGTGTACCGGTCATAGAGCGTGGCGTGTACCGGTCATAGAGCGTGGCTTGTACCGGTCATAGAGCGTGGCTTGTACCGGTCATAGAGCGTGGCGTGTACCGGTCATAGAGCGTGGCGTGTACCGGTCATAGAGCGTGGCGTGTACCGGTCATAGAGCGTGGCGTGTACCGGTCATAGAGCGTGCCGTGCACTGGTCTGCTGTGTCTATGGTGAGGACAGTGGTCATAGAGCGTGCTGTGTACCGGTCCTAGAGCGTGCCGTGTACCGGTCATAGAGCGTGGCGTGTACCGGTCATAGAGCGTGGCGTGTACCGGTCATAGAGCGTGGCGTGTACCGGTCATGAGCGTGGCGTGTACCGGTCATAGAGCGTGGCGTGTACCGGTCATAGAGCGTGGCGTGTACCGGTCATAGAGCGTGGCGTGTACCGGTCATAGAGCGTGGCGTGTACCGGTCATAGAGCGTGGCTTGTACCGGTCATAGAGCGTGGCGTGTACTGGTCTGCTGTATCCGTGGTGAGGACACTGGTCATAGAGCGTGGCTTGTACTGGTCATAGAGCGTGCCGTGTACTGGTCTGCCGTATCTGTGGTGAGGACACTGGTCATAGAGCGTGGCGTGTACTGGTCATAGAGCGTGGCGTGTACTGGTCATAGAGCGTGGCTTGTACTGGTCATAGAGCGTGGTGTGTACTGGTCTGCTGTATCCGTGGTGAGGACACTGGTCATAGAGCGTGGCTTGTACTGGTCATAGAGCGTGCCGTGTACTGGTCTGCCGTATCTGTGGTGAGGACACTGGTCATAGAGCGTGGCGTGTACTGGTCATAGAGCGTGGCGTGTACTGGTCATAGAGCGTGGCGTGTACTGGTCATAGAGCGTGGCGTGTACTGGTCATAGAGCGTGGCGTGTACTGGTCATAGAGCGTGGCGTGTACTGGTCATAGAGCGTGGCGTGTACTGGTCATAGAGCGTGGCGTGTACTGGTCATAGAGCGTGGCGTGTACTGGTCTGCTGTGTCTGTGGTGAGGACAGTGGTCATAGAGCGTGGCGTGTACTGGTCATAGAGCGTGGCGTGTACTGGTCATAGAGCGTGGCGTGTACTGGTCATAGAGCGTGGCGTGTACTGGTCATAGAGCGTGGCGTGTACTGGTCATAGAGCGTGACGTGTACTGGTCATAGAGCGTGCCGTGTACTGGTCTGCCGTATCTGTGGTGAGGACACTGGTCATAGAGCGTGGCGTGTACTGGTCATAGAGCGTGGCGTGTACTGGTCATAGAGCGTGGCGTGTAGCGGCCATAGAGCGTGGCGTGTACTGGTCATAGAGCGTGCCGTGTACTGGTCTGCTGTGTCTGTGGTGAGGACAGTGGTCATAGAGCGTGGTGTGTACCGGTCATAGAGCGTGGCGTGTACCGGTCATAGAGCGTGGCGTGTACCGGTCATAGAGCGTGGCGTGTACCGGTCATAGAGCGTGGCATGTACCGGCCATAGAGCGTGGCGTGTACCGGTCATAGAGCGTGCCGTGTACTGGTCTGCTGTGTCTGTGGTGAGGACAGTGGTCATAGAGCGTGGCGTGTACCGGCCATAGAGCGTGGCATGTACCGGCCATAGAGCGTGGCGTGTACCGGTCATAGAGCGTGCCGTGTACTGGTCTGCTGTGTCTGTGGTGAGGACAGTGGTCATAGAGCGTGGCGTGTACCGGTCATAGAGCGTGGCGTGTACCGGCCATAGAGCGTGGCGTGTACCGGCCATAGAGCGCGGCGTGTACCGGCCATAGAGCGCGGCGTGTACCGGCCATAGAGCGCGGCGTGTACCGGCCATAGAGCGCGGCGTGTACCGGCCATAGAGCGCGGCGTGTACCGGCCATAAGCGCGGCGTGTACCGGCCATAGCGCGGCGTGTACCGGCCATAGGCGCGGCGTGTACCGGCCATAGAGCGGCGTGTACGGCCATAGAGCGCGGCGTGTACCGGCCATAGAGCGGCGTGTACCGGCCATGAGCGCGCGTGTACCGCCATAGAGCGTGGCGTGTACGGTCATGAGCGCGGCGTACCGGTCATAGCGTGGCGTGTACCGTCATAGAGCGCCGTGCACCGCCATAGAGCGCGGCGTGTACCGGCCATAGAGCGCGGCGTGTACCGGCCATAGAGCGCGGCGTGTACCGGCCATAGAGCGCGGCGTGTACCGGCCATAGAGCGCGGCGTGTACCGGTCATAGAGGCGTGTTTTGGTCTGCTGTATCTGTGGTGAGGTCTTCACACTGGAGATTGCTGTGTACGTGGTTCCAGGCGTGGTACACACAGACTCTGTTGTTCTCCGTGCGCCCGCCCATCTGGCAACGTGTGACCGAGTCCCATGTTCATTAACCAGCTGCATGCCAGGCGATGTGCCATGGCTGTGTATATGCACTGTGAAGTGCACCTTTCTTACATGCACAACTAAGTGCTTTCTCCTTCCTCTCTGCAGATGATGGGACTTGTAGTCCGCCTCCATAGTGATGTCCCCACGGTGACCTGCAGGCTCTGAGCGGACCCTCCCGTTTCAGTCACTGACCCGTCCTGTACCTGCTGTTTGTGGCACACGTTCTGGGCACAGGCTTCTCTGAGATGTGCTCCAGAGTCCTGCAGCAGAGGATCGTGGGTAGGGAGTGCCCTCCCTGCACAATGGGGGTGATAACGCCCCCGCCTCGTGGTGTGATAGTCGCTCTGCGCTCCATCCCCGGTGTCAGTTACACGCTATTTGTTCTCATCTCTTTTCACCTGTATTTATTACACTTTCATGAGGAACAGCAGAGGTAATTACATGTAAAGGCCGAACACGCGCCGTGTCACATTACACACGAGAGTGCACATCAATAATGAACGGCAGAGCTGGAGCTACACCATCATCACAATCTTATATCACTAGTGTCACCCCCTGTGCAGTGTTATATCACTAGTGTCACCCCCTGTGTAGGGTTAGATCACTAGTGTCACCCCCTGTGCAGGGTTAGATCACTAGTGTCACCCCCTGTGCAGTGTTAGATCACTAGTGTCACCCCCTGTGCCGTGTTAGATCACTAGTGTCGCCCCCTGTGGCGTGTTAGATCACTAGTGTCGCCCCCTGTGGCGTGTTAGATCACTAGTGTCACCCCCTGTGCAGTGTTAGATCACTTGTGTCACCCCCTGTGTAGTGTTAGATCACTAGTGTCGCCCCCTGTGTAGTGTTAGATCACTAGTGTCACCCCCTGTGTAGTGTTAGATCACTAGTGTCACCCCCTGTGTAGTGTTAGATCACTAGTGTCACCCCCTGTGCAGTGTTAGATCACTAGTGTCACCCCCTGTGTAGTGTTAGATCACTAGTGTCACCCCCTGTGCAGTGTTAGATCACTAGTGTCACCCCCTGTGTAGTGTTAGATCACTAGTGTCGCCCCTGTGCAGTGTTAGATCACTAGTGTCACCCCTGTGTAGTGTTAGATCACTAGTGTCACCCCTGTGCAGTGTTAGATAACTAGTGTCACCCCCTGTGCAGTGTTAGATCACTAGTGTCACCCCTGTGTAGTGTTAGATCACTAGTGTCACCCCCTGTGCAGTGTTAGATCACTAGTGTCACCCCTGTGCAGTGTTAGATCACTAGTGTCACCCCTGTGCAGTGTTAGATCACTAGTGTCACCCCTGTGTAGTGTTAGATCACTAGTGTCACCCCTGTGTAGTGTTAGATCACTAGTGTCACCCCTGTGCAGTGTTAGATCACTAGTGTCGCCCTGTGCAGTGTTAGATCACTAGTGTCGCCCCTGTGCAGTGTTAGATCACTAGTGTCGCCCCTGTGCAGTGTTAGATCACTAGTGTCACCCCTGTGCAGTGTTAGATCACTCAGTGTCACCCCTGTGTAGTGTTAGATCACTAGTGTCACCCCTGTGTAGTGTTAGATCACTAGTGTCACCCCCTGTGTAGTGTTAGATAACTAGTGTCACCCCCTGTGTAGTGTTAGATCACTAGTGTCACCCCCTGTGCAGTGTTAGATAACTAGTGTCACCCCCTGTGTAGTGTTAGATCACTAGTGTCACCCCCTGTGTAGTGTTAGATCACTAGTGTCACCCCCTGTGTAGTGTTAGATCACTAGTGTCACCCCCTGTGTAGGGTTAGATCACTAGTGTCACCCCCTGTGCAGTGTTAGATCACTAGTGTCACCCCCTGTGTAGTGCTAGATCACTAGTGTCACCCCTGTGCAGTGTTAGATCACTAGTGTCACCCCTGTGCAGTGTTAGATCACTAGTGTCACCCCTGTGCAGTGTTAGATCACTAGTGTCACCCCCTGTGTAGTGCTAGATCACTAGTGTCACCCCCATGCAGTGTTAGATCACTAGTGTCACCCCTGTGTCAGGTTGGATCACTAGTGTCACCCCCGTGCAGTGTTAGATCACTAGTGTCACCCCTGTGTAGTGTTAGATCACTAGTGTCACCCCTGTGCAGTGTTAGATCACTAGTGTCACCCCCTGTGCAGTGTTAGATCACTAGTGTCGCCCCTGTGCAGTGTTAGATCACTAGTGTCACCCTGTGTAGTGTTAGATCACTAGTGTCACCCCTGTGCAGTGTTAGATAACTAGTGTCACCCGCTGTGCAGTGTTAGATCACTAGTGTCACCCCCTGTGTAGTGTTAGATCACTAGTGTCACCCCCTGTGTAGTGTTAGATCACTAGTGTCACCCCCTGTGCAGTGTTAGATCACTAGTGTCACCCCCTGTGTAGTGTTAGATCACTAGTGTCACCCCTGTGTAGTGTTAGATCACTAGTGTCACCCCCTGTGTAGTGTTAGATAACTAGTGTCACCCCCTGTGTCGGGTTAGATCACTAGTGTCACCCCCTGTGTCGTGTTAGATCACTAGTGTCACCCCCTGTGTAGTGTTAGATTACTAGTGTCACCCCCTGTGTAGTGTTAGATCACTAGTGTCACCCCTGTGTAGTGTTAGATCACTAGTGTCACCCCTGTGTAGTGCTAGATCACTAGTGTCACCCCTGTGCAGTGTTAGATCACTAGTGTCACCCCCTGTGTCAGTGTTAGATCACTAGTGTCACCCCCTGTGTCAGTGTTAGATCACTAGTGTCACCCCTGTGTCGTGTTAGATCACTAGTGTCACCCCCTGTGCAGTGTTAGATCACTAGTGTCACCCCTGTGTAGTGCTAGATCACTAGTGTCACCCCTGTGTAGTGCTAGATCACTAGTGTCACCCCCTGTGTAGTGTTAGATCACTAGTGTCACCCCCTGTGCAGTGTTAGATCACTAGTGTCACCCCCTGTGCCGTGTTAGATCACTAGTGTCACCCCCTGTGCCGTGTTAGATCACTAGTGTCACCCCCTGTGTCAGTGTTAGATCACTAGTGTCACCCCTGTGTCAGTGTTAGATCACTAGTGTCACCCCCGTGCAGTGCTAGATCACTAGCGTCACCCCTGTAGTGCTAGATCACTAGTGTCACCCCTGTGTAGTGTTAGATCACTAGTGTCACCCCCTGTGCAGTGTTAGATCACTAGTGTCACCCCCTGTGCAGTGTTAGATCACTAGTGTCACCCCCTGTGCAGTGCTAGATCACTAGTGTCACCCCCTGTGTAGTGTTAGATCACTAGTGTCACCCCCTGTGCCGTGTTAGATCACTAGTGTCACCCCTGTGTCAGTGTTAGATCACTAGTGTCACCCCCTGTGTCGTGTTAGATCACTAGTGTCACCCCTGTGTCGTGTTAGATCACTAGTGTCACCCCTGTGTCAGTGTTAGATCACTAGTGTCACCCCTGTGCAGTGTTAGATCACTAGTGTCACCCCCTGTGCAGTGTTAGATCACTAGTGTCGCCCCTGTGTAGTGTTAGATCACTAGTGTCACCCCTGTGCAGTGTTAGATCACTAGTGTCACCCCTGTGCAGTGTTAGATCACTAGTGTCACCCCCTGTGCAGTGTTAGATCACTAGTGTCGCCCCCTGTGCAGTGTTAGATCACTAGTGTCACCCCCTGTGCAGTGTTAGATCACTAGTGTCACCCCTGTGCAGTGTTAGATCACTAGTGTCGCCCCCTGTGCAGTGTTAGATCACTAGTGTCACCCCTGTGCAGTGTTAGATCACTAGTGTCACCCCTGTGCAGTGTTAGATCACTAGTGTCACCCCTGTGCAGTGCTAGATCACTAGTGTCACCCCCTGTGCAGTGCTAGATCACTAGTGTCACCCCTGTGTAGTGTTAGATCACTAGTGTCACCCCCTGTGTCGGGTTAGATCACTAGTGTCACCCCTGTGCAGTGTTAGATCACTAGTGTCACCCCCTGTGTAGTGTTAGATCACTAGTGTCACCCCCTGTGTCGTGTTAGATTACTAGTGTCACCCCCTGTGCCGTGTTAGATCACTAGTGTCACCCCCTGTGTCGTGTTAGATCACTAGTGTCGCCCCCTGTGTAGTGTTAGATCACTAGTGTCGCCCCCTGTGTCGTGTTAGATCACTAGTGTCACCCCCTGTGTAGTGTTAGATCACTAGTGTCACCCCTGTGTAGTGTTAGATCACTAGTGTCGCCCCTGTGCAGTGTTAGATCACTAGTGTACGCCCCTGTGTCAGTGTTAGATCACTAGTGTCACCCCCTGTGCAGTGTTAGATCACTAGTGTCGCCCCCTGTGTAGTGTTAGATCACTAGTGTCGCCCCCTGTGCAGTGTTATATCACTAGTGTCGCCCCCTGTGCAGTGTTAGATCACTAGTGTCGCCCCCTGTGCAGTGTTAGATCACTAGTGTCGCCCCCTGTGTAGTGTTAGATCACTAGTGTCACCCCCTGTGCAGTGTTAGATCACTAGTGTCACCCCCTGTGCCGTGTTAGATCACTAGTGTCACCCCCTGTGTAGTGTTAGATCACTAGTGTCACCCCCTGTGTAGTGTTAGATCACCACTAGTGTCACCCCCTGTGTAGGGTTAGATCACTAGTGTCACCCCCTGTGTAGTGTTAGATCACTAGTGTCACCCCCTGTGTCGGGTTAGATCACTAGTGTCACCCCCTGTGCAGTGTTAGATCACTAGTGTTGTATACAGAGACGTATACACATAAGGGCGTACATACTACATACAGAGACATGAATACATACGCTAACAGATGCCCGCGTAGGTATACATAGACGCTGGTTGACTCCCGGTAGACTCCGGGACGGCGGTCACATCCTGCATTGCGATAGATCTGTGCTCAGTCTCAGCTGCAGATTTCACAATGTAATGAGATGTTTCATCATCATCATGTGTTAGATTATACTCTGTGGCGTTACTCGGGGCCCGGTGCGCTCTTACATTGGTGGCAGACACGACCTCCTCCTCCTGGTGGCCGGTGGTGGATAATGTGGGTGACATGGGTGATGTGATTGATGTCTCCTGACCTCTCTTGTGCCCTTTAATAGGTCCTGAAACTCTCGTGAGAGTGCAATGACCAGTCTGGACGGCAGCCATGGAGACAAAGCACGCCAAGCCTCTGCCAAGACAACCGCACCCAAAGTGGAGGTCCAGCGTTCCGTATCCCGAGAGACCATCACCATCCGCTTCTCAGCCATGGGGAAGGAGGAGGAAGAAGAGGAAGAGACTCTCAGCGAGGACCTAGATGACCAGAGCATTGTAACTGCAGTGGAGGCCAGCGAGGACCTCTGCTTTGATACCGGTACACACATGATCTCTAGCCTTGCTACCTCCCCCGCTAACGCCATCTTAGAGCCTTCATTGCCAACACTGCTACCTGCCGCCAATCCAACCGCACCCACTGTCAGCTCCATAGTCGCTCAACCCAAGTGCTTCAGCGCTGTGCCATTACCCCTGTCAACATCTCACAACAGTCTCGACTCGGCCAACGTGTTACCTCCCGCAAAGCAGAAGCCATCACAGGTCTCCTCACCATCCAAAGTGCTTGCATTGACCATGGCACCCCCCGCTGTCTCCAGCCCAAAGCCTTTCTTGAGCTTAGTCAAGTCTCTTTCGACAGAGGTTGAACCTAAAGAGTCCAGCACCCCCATAAGGCACAGGCACTTGATGAAAAACCTGGTGAAATCTCTGTCCACGGACACCTCCAAGCAGGAGGCAGAGGGCGGCTCGCAACGACCCCCCGACTCCAAACTCAACCTGCAACTGTTCAAGCAGTTTACGCAGCCCCGAGTGACTGGCGGGGACTCCAAGACCGCCCCGTCTTCTCCTATCACCTCCCCATCCGATGGGCGATCCTTTTTCAAGGTCACTGAAGTGGAGGCCAAGTTTGAAGACACAAAGAGACGCTTCTCAGAGGTCATCTACGAGCCCTTCCAGCTGCTCAGTAAAATCATGGGCGACGAGTCTTCAAGCTACAGGTCCAAAGCCTTATCTTCCAGTGCGTCGGAGCTGTCCAGCCTAGCCAGCCTCAATGGCCACCTGGAGACGAATAACAACTACAGCATCAAGGAGGAGGAAGGAGACGCCGAGAATGATTACTGCTCCCCTGAGTCCAATCCTCCAAGGGAGGAGAAGTCTCCAGAACACAGAAAGGAACCTGTAACGTCTCCATTAGTGAGGGATGCTGGGAGTAGGTCTGCCACCCTGGCTCTGGAGAAATGCTCTCTGTCCGCTCTGGCCAGCAAGGAGGACGAAGAGTTCACAGAGCTTTACTCTGAAGACTTTGACTTTGAGGATGAGGGGGATGGAGACGTGGAGGCTCCTGAGGAGGAGGCCGGGCTCTGTGCTTCCTCTGAAGATGAGGGCGATGTGTATGTAGAACATTGCGAGGTTCCCGTGCTGACTCTGTGCCTCCTCGTACTCTCCGTCTACGCTTATTTTATACTCCCCCTCCCCAGTTACCTTGAAGGACTTTGTTTGGGAATGGGCTTTGGTTTCATGGCTGCCATCGCCATAATTTGGCTTTTTGCGTTTCCTCGTTCTCCACATCGCTGCCTGCGCCAACACGAGACCCCAGTGGAGCCGCTGAACATCACCGAGCCTGACATATGGAAGGTAAGTTACCATGCGTGGTGCATGCTGGGAGGTGATGGATGCATGGTAGAAGGTGATCTGTTCCAGCTGTAGCTTTCATGATGGTAAGTTGCCGCAGTGTCTTCTTGTAGGTGGTTTCTCTGCCTCCATCATCTAGGTCAGGTATCCTCAAACTGCAGCCCTCCAGCTGTTGCAAAACTACAATTCCCAGCATGCCCGAACAGCCTACAGGTATCGGCCTACAGCAGGGCATTGTGGGAGTTGTAGTTTTACAACAGCTGGAGGGCCGCAGTTTGAGGATGCCTGATCTAGGTTGTATGGAAGCCCCAGGAAAGCCCTGCTCTGTCAGTGACCTGACAGGGCGGTGACCCACTGTGTGTGTGCGCCACTGGTCTGGTAGCGTCTTTTGATTGTTTGTGTCTCTTAGGGATGGATGAACGAGATCCAGAGCTACGACCCAGAGACATATCACGCCACCATGACCCATTCCGTGTTTGTCCGCCTGGAAGGTTCCACGCTACGTCTGTCTAAACCCAACAAGAACGTCTCCCGTAGAGCCATATACAATGAGGCCAAACCCGACGTCACCTATGTCAGCCAGAAGATCTACGAGCTGGTGGACAGCAAGGTAAGGAGAGCTCTAGGAATGCCCTTACACTGCCTCCATAGTGTGGTGGCCACCATAGTGTCTGGTAACGAGAAGCGGTCGCCATAGTTTGTGGTAACGAAAGCAGTCGGCATAGTTTGTGGTAACGAGGAGGGGCTGCCATAGTGCCTGGTAACGAGGAGCGGCCGCCATAGTGCCTGGTAATGAGGAGCGGCCTCCATAGTGTCTGGTAATGAGGAGCGGGCGCCATAGTGCCTGGTAATGAGGAGCGGCTGCCGTAGTGCCTGATAACGAGGAGCGGCCGCCGTAGTGCCTGGTAATGAAGAGCGGCCGCCGTAGTGCCTGGTAATGAAGAGCGGCCGCCGTAGTGCCTGGTAATGAAGAGCGGCCGCCATAGTGCCTGGTAATGAGGAGCGGCTGCCGTAGTGCTTGGTAATGAGGAGCGGCCGCCATAGTGCCTGGTAATGAGGAGCGGCTGCCATAGTGCCTGGTAAGGAAGAGCGGCCTCCATAGTGCCTGGTAATGAGGAGCGGCCGCCATAGTGCCTGGTAATGAGGAGCGGCCGCCATAGTGCCTGGTAATGAGGAGCCGGCCACGCTAGTGCCTGGTAATGAGGAGCGGCCGTCATAGTGCCTGGTAATGAGGAGCGGCCGCCATAGTGAGCGGCCGCCATAGTGCCTGGTAATGAGGAGCGGCTGCCATAGTGCCTGGTAAGGAAGAGCGGCCTCCATAGTGCCTGGTAATGAGGAGCGGCCGCCATAGTGCCTGGTAATGAGGAGCAGCCTCCATAGTGTCTGGTAATGAGGAGCGGCCTCCATAGTGTCTGGTAATGAGGAGCGGCCGCCATAGTGCCTGGTAATGAGGAGCGGCGCCATAGTGCCTGGTAATGAGGAGCGGCCGTCATAGTGCCTGGTAATGAGGAGCGGCCGCCATAGTGCCTGGTAATGAGGAGCGGCCGCCATAGTGCCTGATAATGAGGAGCGGCCGCCGTAGTGTGTGGTATTGAGGAGCGGCCGCCATAGTGCCTGGTAATGAGGAGCGGCCGCCATAGTGCCTGGTAAGGTGGTATCGCCCACTGACGCTCGCTCTTGGGGGCCGCACAGGTCCATCTTGTCCCGCAGAGTCTGGCGCGGAAGCGTCTCTGGAATAAGAAGTACCCCATCTGTCTGGAACTGGCCCGGCAGGAAGATTTCATGTCCAAAGCTCAGGGGGATAAAGAGAGCACGGAGGAGAAAGGGGAGACCCAAGCCGAGGATGGCAAGAAGAGTGGGGCCCCTGGGGCCAAAGACCAAGTGCTTTACCTGTTTGGGAGGACGGGCAGAGAGAAGGAGGAATGGTTCCACAGGTTTCTTCTGGCCTCCAGGATGAAGACCGACATGAAGAAAGCAGGCGGAGTGTCAGCCTTGAAGTCAGGTATTAGCGCCACATGGGTCCACAGCCAGGGCATGTCCACAAGATGGCGGCCGCAGTTATCAGAAGCTGCGCCCCCTGGTGACGGTACCCGGTAGATCCTTAGAGCTCGTCCTCCTGTCTCCTCAGGGCCCCTGCTCACACACAGCAGGCAGAGCAGCCAGTCCGGGGCCCTGGGCCACAGCCGCAGCAGCAGTAAGGGCAGCATGGATGAAGTGATTTCGCAGGCCCGGGCCAAGGAGCTGACCGCAAACGTCCGGCAGAGGATGCTGCTGGACTATGGTGTGTACATGGCCCGCTGCGTCCCACAGGAGGAGGGGAGCCCGGGCGAGAGCCCTGCCGCCAGTGCCAACAGCAGCCCCACAGCAGCCAAGAAGGTGAGGGGGCATCCGGCCCACTGGGGACTGTGCGGGACCTAGGACCCTGGAGCTGAGTGTGTGGCTAACGCATGTCTCCTGACAGGTGGTCGCGGAGCAGGCGGTTCTGGAGCAGCAGTCCTGGGTCAACGCTCTGCTCGGGAGGATGTTCTGGGACTTCCTGAGGGAGAAGTACTGGTCCGACCTGGTGTCTAAAAAGATCCAGATGAAGCTCAGTAAAATCAAGGTGGGTGTTTACTGGCGGTCAGGGCGATATAAAAACCGAAGAGAAGACGCAGGTCACCACTACCCTCATCATTCTGCTGGCTGAGATGCCGGGTCACTGATCTCCATCACTGGGGGGGGGGGGGTGTCCTCACTGACGCACTCCGCAGAGGAGTAATGGCCGCCACCACCTCGCTTCTTGCTTCATTATGTGTCCTGTGCCTCTGTGAACGCCCCCTCCCGCGCAGCTCAGAACTGATGACGCCCCCCATTCTATATATACTTACGAGATCCCCCATATTTAGCATCTGTGGGGGTTGCTTAAATTTTGGGGGTCCATGCTTCCCCCCTCCCCAATCACTGGCCGTTATATGATGATATCTGCTTATAATGGTGCCGCTCATATCCCGCAGCTGCCATACTTCATGAATGAACTGACGCTGACCGAGCTGGACATGGGGGTGTCTGTGCCGAAGATCCTGCAAGCCTTCCAGCCAACCATAGACCACAGAGGTAATAGTATCCACCTCCGCACCAGGAGACTACAATCACTCCACCTGCGCTATAATCACTGAGGGTGGAGCACAGCACTACAATCACTCCACCTGCGCTATAATCAGTGAGGGTGGAGCACAGCACTACAATCACTGCACCTGCGCTATAATCAGTAAGGATAGAGCACAGCACTACAATCACTCCACCTGCGCTATAATCAGTGAGGGTGGAGCACAGCACTACAATCACTCCACCTGCGCTATAATCACTGAGGATGGAGCACAGCACTACAATCACTCCACCTGCGCTATAATCACTGAGGGTGGAGCACAGCACTACAATCACTCCACCTGCACTATAATCACTGAGGATGGAGCACAGCACTACAATCACTCCACCTGCACTATAATCACTGAGGATGGAGCACAGCACTACAATCACTCCACCTGCGCTATAATCACTGAGGGTGGAGCACAGCACTACAATCACTCCACCTGCGCTATAATCAGTGAGGGTGGAGCACAGCACTACAATCACTCCACCTGCGCTATAATCAGTGAGGGTGGAGCACAGCACTACAATCACTCCACCTGCGCTATAATCAGTGAGGATGGAGCACAGCACTACAATCACTCCACCTGCGCTATAATCAGTGAGGGTGGAGCACAGCACTACAATCACTCCACCTGCGCTATAATCAGTGAGGGTGGAGCACAGCACTACAATCACTCCACCTGCACTATAATCACTGAGGATGGAGCACAGTACTACAATCACTCCACCTGCGCTATAATCAGTGAGGGTGGAGCACAGCACTACAATCACTCCACCTGCGCTATAATCAGTGAGGGTGGAGCACAGCACTACAATCACTCCACCTGCGCTATAATCAGTGAGGGTGGAGCACAGCACTACAATCACTCCACCTGCGCTATAATCAGTGAGGGTGGAGCACAGCACTACAATCACTCCACCTGCGCTATAATCAGTGAGGATGGAGCACAGCACTACAATCACTCCACCTGCGCTATAATCAGTGAGGGTGGAGCACAGCACTACAATCACTCCACCTGCGCTATAATCAGTGAGGGTGGAGCACAGCACTACAATCACTCCACCTGCGCTATAATCAGTGAGGATGGAGCACAGCACTACAATCACTCCACCTGCGCTATAATCAGTGAGGGTGGAGCACAGCACTACAATCACTCCACCTGCACTACAGTCACTGAGGATGGAGCACAGCACTACAATCACTCCACCTGCGCTATAATCAGTGAGGGTGGAGCACAGCACTACAATCACTCCACCTGCGCTATAATCACTGAGGGTGGAGCACAGCACTACAATCACTCCACCTGCGCTATAATCACTGAGGATGGAGCACAGCACTACAATCACTCCACCTGCGCTATAATCAGTGAGGGTGGAGCACAGCACTACTATGCTGTAATGCCTGAGATGGAGCAGACCCTCATGGTGGAGTGACCGATCTCTTCTTGCTGTTTCAGGTCTGTGGACGGATCTGGAGATTTCCTACAACGGATCATTTCTTATGACTTTAGAAACAAAAATGAACCTGACCAGACTGGGGAAGGAGCAGCTCGGGGAAGCCTTCAAAGTGGGCGAGAGCGGCAAAGAAGGGTGAGCAATCCCAGATGAGCCAGTAGAGGATTGTGGGAGTAGATGATATGGGGTAGAGGTGGATGCTGGGTGGAGTAGATGATATGGAGTAGAGGTGGATGCTGGGTGGAGTAGATGATATGGGGTAGAGGTGGATGCTGGGTGGAGTAGATGATATGGGGTAGAGGTGGATGCTGGGTGGAGTAGATGATATTGAGTAGAGGTGGATGCTGGGTGGAGTAGATGATGCGGGGTAGAGGTTGATGCTGGGTGGAGTAGATTATATAGGGTAATGGTGGATGCTGGGTGGCGTAGATGATATTGGGTGGAGTAGATTATATGGGGTAGAGGTGGATGCTGGGTGGAGTAGATTATATGGAGTAGAGGTGGATGCTGGGTGGAGTAGATTATATGGAGTAGAGGTGGATGCTGGGTGGAGTAGATTATATGGGGTAGAGGTGGATGCTGGGTGGAGTAGATGATATGGGATAGAGGTGGATGCTGGGTGGAGTAGATGATATTGGATAGAGGTGGATGCTGGGTGGAGTAGATGATATTGGATAGAGGTGGATGCTGGGTGGAGTAGATTATATGGGGTAGAGGTGGATGCTGGGTAGAGTAGATTATATGGGGTAATGGTGGATGCTGGGTGGAGTAGATTATATGGGGTAGAGGTGGATGCTGGGTGGAGTAGATTATATGGAGTAGAGGTGGATGCTGGGTGGAGTAGATTATATGGGGTAGAGGTGGATGCTGGGTGGAGTAGATGATATTGGATAGAGGTGGATGCTGGGTGGTAGATGATATTGGGTAGAGGTGATGCTGGGTGGAGTAGATGATATGGGTAGAGTGGATGCTGGGTAGAGTAGATATATGGGTAGAGGTGGATGCTGGGTGAGTAGATTATATGGGTAAGTGATGCTGGGTGGAGTAGATTATATGGAGTAGAGGTGGATGCTGGGTGGAGTAGATTATATGGGGTAGAGGTGGATGCTGGGTGGAGTAGATGATATTGGGTAGAGGTGGATGCTGGGTGGAGTAGATGATATGGGGTAGAGGTGGATGCTGGGTGGAGTAGATTATATGGAGTAGAGGTGGATGCTGGGTGGAGTAGATTATATGGAGTAGAGGTGGATGCTGGGTGGAGTAGATTATATTGGGTAGAGGTGGATGCTGGGTGGAGTAGGTGTTTTGGGGGGTAATGGTGGATGCTGGGTGGAGTAGATAATATGGGTTAGTGATGGATGCTGGGTGGAGTAGATAATATGTGGTACTCCACACAGCATCCACCTCTACCCCATAAAATCTACTCCACCCAGCATCCACCTCTACCCCATCATCTACTCCACCCAGCATCCACCTCTACCCCGCATCATCTACTCCACCCAGCATCCACCTCTACCCCGCATCATCTAGTCATGAGTTGATGAGGTTTGGGGGTGCTGCCCCCCATTCTGTGCACCTGAGTATTAATGAGTCTCTCTGTCTTTCTCTTTGCCTCCGCCTGGGATTTCTGTTGGGTGAGTGGAAGATACGGAGCGCTAAGCGCCGCTCCCCCTGTGATCACATGACACTGACAGTATCCGCAGTGGGTGGAGCTCAGGCCCCTTCTCCCCCGACCTGTGTGTATAAAGTCATGGACCCCCGACCTGTGTGTATAAAGTCATGGACCCCCGACCTGTGTGTATAAAGTCATGGGCCCCCGACCTGTGTGTATAAAGTCATGGGCCCCCGACCTGTGTGTATAAAGTCATGGGCCCCCGACCTGTGTGTATAAAGTCATGGGCCCCCGACCTGTGTGTATAAAGTCATGGGCCCCCCTCTCCTATGTAGTAGTCCTCTGTCCCTTCCCTGACTGAGCAGACATGATGTAAATGTTGGCTCCCCTGGATCCTGTCACTACCCACAATGCCTTGCAGGTTGTGATGTGTACATGCCCTCAGTGTCTCACGCGAGGTTGGAGGCTGTGTGATGCTCATACCTCTACCTGTTGTCTCTCTCAGCACCAGACCGAGGGCCTATTACCTGGCAGACAGCGATGAAGAGTCGTCCAGTGCTGGATCATCTGATGAAGAAGATGCAGCAGAGATAACCAGCGACAGGCTGCAGACGCCCGGAGCAGAGGGGTAAGCTTCTGCTCAACCTGATCACGTGCTGGCCAAAAAACTCCTGTCTGTACCTCAGGGGCGGAGTCACATACATGACTGACAGCTGTGACTTCTCCTCAGGGGTGGGGTCACATCTATCACTGACAGTCTCTCTCTCCTTCTCTGTACAGGATCCTCTCTGCAGTCTCCCTCTCTCTCTGTACAGGATCCTCTCTGCAGTCTCCCTCTCTCTGTACAGGGTCCTCTCTGCAGTCTCCCTCTCTCTGTACAGGGTCCTCTCTGCAGTCTCCCTCTCTCTCTGTACAGGGTCCTCTCTGCAGTCTCCCTCTCTCTGTACAGGATGCTCCCTGCAGTCTCCCTCTCTCTCTGTACAGGATCCTCTCTGCAGTCTCCCTCTCTCTGTACAGGATCCTCTCTGCAGTCTCCCTCTCTCTGTACAGGGTCCTCTCTGCAGTCTCCCTCTCTCTCTGTACAGGATCCTCTCTGCAGTCTCCCTCTCTCTCTGTACAGGGTCCTCTCTGCAGTCTCCCTCTCTCTGTACAGGGTTCTCCCTGCAGTCTCCCTCTCTCTCTGTACAGGGTCCTCTCTGCAGTCTCCCTCTCTCTCTGTACAGGGTCCTCTCTGCAGTCTCCCTCTCTCTCTGTACAGGATCCTCTCTGCAGTCTCCCTCTCTCTGTACAGGATCCTCTCTGCAGTCTCCCTTCTCTCTGTACAGGGTCCTCCCTGCAGTCTCCCTCTCTCTCTGTACAGGGTCCTCTCTGCAGTCTTCCTCTCTCTCTGTAAAGCATCCTCCCTGCAGTCTTCCTCTCCTTGTACAGGATGCTCCCTGCAGTCTCCCTCTCTCTGTACAGGGTCCTCTCTGCAGTCTCCCTCTCTCTGTACAGGATCCTCCCTGCAGTCTCCCTCTCTCTGTACAGGGTCCTCTCTGCAGTCTCCCTCTCTCTCTGTACAGGATCCTCTCTGCAGTCTCCCTCTCTCTGTACAGGGTCCTCTCTGCAGTCTCCCTCTCTCTCTGTACAGGATCCTCCCTGCAGTCTCCCTCTCTCTCTGTACAGGATTCTCTCTGCAGTCTCCCTCTCTCTCTGTACAGGGTCCTCTCTGCAGTCTTTCTCTCTCTGTACAGGGTCCTCTCTGCAGTCTCCCTCTCTCTCTGTACAGGGTCCTCTCTGCACTCTGCAATCTCCCTCTCTCTGTACAGGATCCTCTCTGCAGTCTCCCCCTCTCTCTGTACAGGATCCTCCCTGCAGTCTCCCTCTCTCTCTGTACAGGATCCTCTCTGCAGTCTCCCTCTCTCTCTGTACAGGGTCCTCTCTGCAGTCTCCCTCTCTCTCTGTAAAGCATCCTCCCTGCAGTCTTCCTCTCCTTTGTACAGGATCCTCCTGCAGTCTCCTTCTCTCTGTACAGGGTCCTCTCTGCAGTCTCCTTCTCTCTGTACAGGGTCCTCTCTGCAGTCTCCCTCTCTCTCTGTACAGGGTCCTCTCTGCAGTCTCCCTCTCTCTCTGTACAGGATCCTCCCTGCAGTCTCCCTCTATCTGTACAGGGTCCTCTCTGCAGTCTCCCTCTCTCTGTACAGGGTCCTCTCTGCAGTCTCCCTCTCTCTGTACAGGGTCCTCTCTGCAGTCTCCTCTCTCTCTGTACAGGGTCCTCTCTGCAGTCTCCCTCTCTCTCTGTACAGGGTCCTCTCTGCAGTCTCCCTCTCTCTGTACAGGATCCTCTCTGCAGTCTCCCTCTCTCTCTGTACAGGGTCCTCTCTGCAGTCTCCCTCTCTCTCTGTACAGGGTTCTCTCTGCAGTCTCCCTCTCTCTGTACAGGATCCTCCCTGCAGTCTCCCTCTCTCTCTGTACAGGGTTCTCCCTGCAGTCTCCCTCTCTCTGTACAGGATCCTCCCTGCAGTCTCCCTCTCTCTCTGTACAGGGTTCTCCCTGCAGTCTCCCTCTCTCTCTCTGTACAGTATCCTCTCTGCAGTCTCCCTCTCTCTCTGTACAGGGTCCTCTGCAGTCTCCCTCTCTCTCTGTACAGGATCCTCTCTGCAGTCTCCCTCTCTCTCTGTACAGGGTCCTCTGCAGTCTCCCTCTCTCTCTGTACAGGATCCTCTCTGCAGTCTCCCTCTCTCTCTGTACAGGGTCGTTTCTGCAGTCTCCCTCTCTTTCTGTACAGGATCCTCTCTGCAGTCTCCCTCTCTCTCTGTACAGGGTCCTCTGCAGTCTCCCTCTCTCTCTGTACAGGATCCTCCCTGCAGTCTCCCTCTCTCTCTGTACAGGATTCTCTCTGCAGTCTCCCCTCTCTCTGTACAGGGTCCTCTCTGCAGTCTCCCTCTCTCTCTGTACAGGATCCTCCCTGCAGTCTCCCTCTCTCTCTGTACAGGGTCCTCTCTGCAGTCTCCCTCTCTCTCTGTACAGGGTCCTCTCTGCAGTCTCCCTCTCTCTCTGTACAGGATCCTCTCTGCAGTCTTTCTCTCTCTGTACAGGATCCTCCCTGCAGTCTCCCTCTCTCTCTGTACAGGATCCTCCCTGCAGTCTCCCCCTCTCTCTGTACAGGATCCTCCCTGCAGTCTCCCCCTCTCTCTGTACAGGATCCTCCCCGCAGTCTCCCCCTCTCTCTGTACAGGGTCCTCTCTGCAGTCTCCCTCTCTCTCTGTAAAGCATCCTCCCTGCAGTCTTCCTCTCTTTGTACAGGATCCTCCTGCAGTCTCCCTCTCTCTGTACAGGGTCCTCTCTGCAGTCTCCTTCTCTCTGTACAGGGTCCTCTCTGCAGTCTCCTTCTCTCTGTACAGGGTCCTCTCTGCAGTCTCCCTCTCTCTGTACAGGGTCGTCTCTGCAGTCTCCCTCTCTCTCTGTACAGGATACTCTCTGCAGTCTTTCTCTCTCTGTACAGGGTCCTCTCTGCAGTCTCCCTTTCTCTCTGTACAGGATACTCTCTGCAGTCTTTCTCTCTCTGTACAGGGTCCTCTCTGCAGTCTCCCTCTCTCTGTACAGGGTCCTCTCTGCAGTCTCCCTCTCTCTCTGTACAGGATCCTCCCTGCAGTCTCCCTCTCTCTGTACAGGGTCCTCTCTGCAGTCTCCCTCTCTCTGTACAGGGTCCTCTCTGCAGTCTCCCTCTCTCTGTACAGGGTCCTCTCTGCAGTCTCCTTCTCTCTGTACAGGGTTCTCTCTGCAGTCTCCCCCTCTCTCTGTACAGGGTCCTCTCTGCAGTCTCCCTCTCTTTGTACAGGATCCTCCCTGCAATCTCCCTCTCTCTCTGTACAGGGTCCTCTCTGCAGTCTCCCTCTCTCTCTGTACAGGGTTCTCTCTGCAGTCTCCCTCTCTCTGTACAGGATCCTCTCTGCAGTCTCCCTTCTCTCTGTACAGGGTTCTCTCTGCAGTCTCCCTCTCTCTGTACAGGATCCTCCCTGCAGTCTCCCTCTCTCTCTGTACAGGGTCCTCTCTGCAGTCTCCCTCTCTCTTTGTACAGTATCCTCTCTGCAGTCTCCCTCTCTCTCTGTACAGGGTCCTCTGCAGTCTCCCTCTCTCTCTGTACAGGATCCTCTCTGCAGTCTCCCTGTCTCTCTGTACAGGGTCGTTTCTGCAGTCTCCGTGTCTTTCTGTACAGGATCCTCTCTGCAGTCTCCCTCTCTCTCTGTACAGGGTCCTCTGCAGTCTCCCTCTCTCTCTGTACAGGGTCCTCTCTGCAGTCTCCCTCTCTCTGTACAGGGTCCTCCTGCAGTCTCCCCTCTCTCTCTGTACAGGATCCTCTCTGCAGTCTCCCTCTCTCTCTGTACAGGGTCCTCTCTGCAGTCTCCCTCTCTCTGTACAGGGTTCTCTCTGCAGTCTCCCTCTCTCTGTACAGGATCCTCTCTGCAGTCTCCCTCTCTCTCTGTACAGGGTCCTCTCTGCAGTCTCCCTTCTCTCTGTACAGGGTCCTCTCTGCAGTCTCCCTCTCTCTGTACAGGATCCTCCCTGCAGTCTCCCCCTCTCTCTGTACAGGATCCTCCCTGCAGTCTCCCCCTCTCTCTGTACAGGATTCTCTCTGCAGTCTTCCTCTCTCTGTACAGGGTCCTCTCTGCATTCTCCCTCTTTCTCTGTACAGGGTCCTCTCTGCAATCTCCCTCTCTCTCTTTACAGGGTTCTCTCTGCAGTCTCCCTCTCTCTGTACAGGATCCTCTCTGCAGTCTCCCTCTCTCTGTACAGGATCCTCCCTGCAGTCTCCCTCTCTCTGTACAGGATCCTCTCTGCAGTCTCCCTCTCTCTGTACAGGATCCTCTCTGCAGTCTCCCTCTCTCTCTGTACAGGGTCCTCTCTGCAGTCTCCCTCTCTCTCTGTACAGGGTTCTCTCTGCAGTCTCCCTCTCTCTGTTCAGGATCCTCTCTGCAGTCTCCCTCTCTCTCTGTACAGGGTCCTCTCTGCAGTCTCCCTCTCTCTCTTTACAGGGTTCTCTCTGCAGTCTCCCTCTCTCTCTTTACAGGGTTCTCTCTGCAATCTCCCTCTCTCTGTACAGGGTCGTCTCTGCAGTCTCCCTCTCTCTGTACAGGATCCTCTCTGCAGTCTCCCTCTCTCTGTACAGGGTCCTCTCTGCAGTCTCCCTCTCTCTGTACAGGGTCCTCTCTGCAGTCTCTCTCTCTCTGTACAGGGTCCTCTCTGCAGTCTCTCTCTCTCTGTACAGGGTCCTCTCTGCAGTCTCCCTCTCTCTCTGTACAGGGTCCTCCCTGCAGTCTCTCTCTCTCTGTACAGGGTCCTCTCTGCAGTCTCCCTCTCTCTCTGTACAGGGTCCTCTCTGCAGTCTCCCTCTCTCTCTGTACAGGGTCCTCTCTGCAGTCTCCCTCTCTCTGTACAGGATCCTCTCTGCAGTCTCCTCTCTCTCTGTACAGGGTCCTCTCTGCAGTCTCCTCTCTCTCTGTACAGGGTCCTCTCTGCAGTCTCCCTCTCTCTCTGTACAGGGTCCTCTCTGCAGTCTCCCTCTCTCTCTGTACAGGATCCTCTCTGCAGTCTCCCTCTCTCTCTGTACAGGGTCCTCTCTGCAGTCTCCCTCTCTCTCTGTACAGGGTCCTCTCTGCAGTCTCCCTCTCTCTCTGTACAGGGTCCTCTCTGCAGTCTCCCTCTCTCTCTGTACAGGATCCTCTCTGCAGTCTCCCTCTCTCTCTCTGTAAAGGATCCTCTCTGCAGTCTCCCTCTCTCTCTGTACAGGGTCCTCTCTGCAGTCTCCCTCTCTCTCTGTACAGGGTCCTCTCTGCAGTCTCCCTCTCTCTGTACAGGGTCCTCTCTGCAGTCTCCCTCTCTCTCTGTACAGGGTCCTCTCTGCAGTCTCCCTCTCTCTCTGTACAGGATCCTCTCTGCAGTCTCCTCTCTCTCTGTACAGGGTCCTCTCTGCAGTCTCCCTCTCTCTCTGTACAGGGTCCTCTCTGCAGTCTCCTCTCTCTCTGTACAGGGTCCTCTCTGCAGTCTCCCTCTCTCTCTGTACAGGGTCCTCTCTGCAGTCTCCCTCTCTCTCTGTACAGGATCCTCTCTGCAGTCTCCTCTCTCTCTGTACAGGGTCCTCTCTGCAGTCTCCCTCTCTCTCTGTACAGGGTCCTCTCTGCAGTCTCCCTCTCTCTGTACAGGGTCCTCTCTGCAGTCTCCCTCTCTCTCTGTACAGGATCCTCTCTGCAGTCTCCCTCTCTCTCTGTACAGGGTCCTCTCTGCAGTCTCCCTCTCTCTCTGTACAGGGTCCTCTCTGCAGTCTCCCTCTCTCTCTGTACAGGGTCCTCTCTGCAGTCTCCCTCTCTCTCTGTACAGGGTCCTCTCTGCAGTCTCCCTCTCTCTCTGTACAGGGTCCTCTCTGCAGTCTCCCTCTCTCTGTACAGGGTCCTCTCTGCAGTCTCCTCTCTCTCTGTACAGGGTCCTCTCTGCAGTCTCCCTCTCTCTCTGTACAGGGTCCTCTCTGCAGTCTCCCTCTCTCTCTGTACAGGGTCCTCTCTGCAGTCTCCTCTCTCTCTGTACAGGGTCCTCTCTGCAGTCTCCCTCTCTCTGTACAGGGTCCTCTCTGCAGTCTCCTCTCTCTCTGTACAGGGTCCTCTCTGCAGTCTCCCTCTCTCTCTGTACAGGGTCCTCTCTGCAGTCTCCCTCTCTCTCTGTACAGGGTCCTCTCTGCAGTCTTCCTCTCTCTCTGTACAGGGTCCTCTCTGCAGTCTCCTCTCTCTCTGTACAGGGTCCTCTCTGCAGTCTCCCTCTCTCTCTGTACAGGGTCCTCTCTGCAGTCTCCCTCTCTCTCTGTACAGGATCCTCTCTGCAGTCTCCCTCTCTCTCTGTACAGGGTCCTCTCTGCAGTCTCCCTCTCTCTCTGTACAGGGTCCTCTCTGCAGTCTCCTCTCTCTCTGTACAGGGTCCTCTCTGCAGTCTCCCTCTCTCTCTGTACAGGGTCCTCTCTGCAGTCTCCCTCTCTCTCTGTACAGGGTCCTCTCTGCAGTCTCCCTCTCTCTCTGTACAGGGTCCTCTCTGCAGTCTCCCTCTCTCTCTGTACAGGGTCCTCTCTGCAGTCTCCCTCTCTCTCTGTACAGGGTCCTCTCTGCAGTCTCCCTCTCTCTCTGTACAGGGTCCTCTCTGCAGTCTCCCTCTCTCTGTACAGGGTCCTCTCTGCAGTCTCCTCTCTCTCTGTACAGGGTCCTCTCTGCAGTCTCCTCTCTCTCTGTACAGGGTCCTCTCTGCAGTCTCCCTCTCTCTCTGTACAGGGTCCTCTCTGCAGTCTCCCTCTCTCTGTACAGGATCCTCTCTGCAGTCTCCCTCTCTCTCTGTACAGGGTCCTCTCTGCAGTCTCCCCTCTCTCTGTACAGGGTCCTCTCTGCAGTCTCCTCTCTCTCTGTACAGGGTCCTCTCTGCAGTCTCCCTCTCTCTCTGTACAGGGTCCTCTCTGCAGTCTCCCTCTCTCTCTGTACAGGGTCCTCTCTGCAGTCTCCCTCTCTCTGTACAGGGTCCTCTCTGCAGTCTCCCTCTCTCTCTGTACAGGGTCCTCTCTGCAGTCTCCCTCTCTCTCTGTACAGGGTCCTCTCTGCAGTCTCCCCTCTCTCTCTGTACAGGAGTCCCTCTCTGCAGTCTCCTCTCTCTCTGTACAGGGTCCTCTCTGCAGTCTCCCTCTCTCTCTGTACAGGGTCCTCTCTGCCCAGTCTCCTTCTCTCTGTACAGGATCCTCTCTGCAGTCCTCCTCTCTCTCTCTGTACAGGGTCCTCTCTGCAGTCTCCCTCTCTCTCTGTACAGGGTCCTCTCTGCAGTCTCCCTCTCTCTGTACAGGGTCCTCTCTGCAGTCTCCCTCTCTCTGTACAGGGTCCTCTCTGCAGTCTCCCTCTCTCTGTACAGGATCCTCTCTGCAGTCTCCTCTCTCTGTACAGGGTCCTCTCTGCAGTCTCTCTCTCTCTGTACAGGATCCTCCCTGCAGTCTCCCTCTCTCTGTACAGGATCCTCTCTGCAGTCTCCCTCTCTCTCTGTACAGGGTCCTCTCTGCAGTCTCCCTCTCTCTCTGTACAGGGTCCTCTCTGCAGTCTCCCTCTCTCTGTACAGGGTCCTCTCTGCAGTCTCCCTCTCTCTCTGTACAGGGTCCTCTCTGCAGTCTCCCTCTTCTCTCTGTACAGGGTCCTCTCTGCAGTCTCTTTACTCTAGCCTTGCGTCTCTCTCTTGCAGGTACGTGGGGCCTCATCGGACGAGCAAGATCATGAGATTTGTAGATAAAATCACCAAGTCCAAATATTTTCAGAAGGCAACAGAGACGGAGTTTATAAAGAAGAAGATTGAAGAAGTGTCGAACACCCCACTGCTGCTGACCGTGGAGGTGCAGGAGTGCAGAGGAACGCTGGCCATCAACATCCCCCCTCCCCCGACCGACCGCATCTGGTGAGTGACAACCGTTCTCTGCCATCCCCTGCTCTGCTGTGTGTCCCCTGCGCTGCTGTGTCCTCTTCTCTGCTGTGTGTCCCATGCTGTGGTGTGTCCTCTTATCTGCTGTGTGTCCCATGCTGTGCTGTGTCCCATGCTGTGGTGTGTCCTCTTCTCTGCTGTGTGTCCCAGGCGGTGGTGTGTCCTCTTCTCTGCTGTGTGTCCCATGCGGTGGTGTGTCCTCTTCTCTGCTGTGTGTCCCATGCTGTGCTGTGTCCTCTTCTCTGCTGTGTGTCCCATGCTGTGGTGTGTCCTCTTCTCTGCTGTGTGTCCCATGCGGTGGTGTGTCCTCTTCTCTGCTGTGTGTTCCATGCTGTGCTGTGTCTTCTTCTCTGCTGTGTGTCCTCTTCTCTGCTGTGTGTCCCATGCTGTGCTGTGTCCTCTTCTCTGCTGTGTGTTCCATGCTGTGGTGTGTCCTCTTCTCTGCTGTGTGTTCCATGCTGTGGTGTGTCCTCTTCTCTGCTGTGGTGTGTCCCATGCTGTGGTGTGTCCTCTTCTCTGCTGTGGTGTGTCCCATGCGGTGGTGTGTCCTCTTCTCTGTTGTATGTCCCATGCTGTGGTGTGTCCTCTTATCTGCTGTGTGTCCCATGCTGTGGTGTGTCCTCTTCTCTGCTGTGTGTCCCATGCGGTGGTGTGTCCTCTTCTCTGCTGTGTGTCCCATGCGGTGGTGTGTCCTCTTCTCTGCTGTGTGTCCCATGCGGTGGTGTGTGTTCCATGCGGTGGTGTGTCCTCTTCTCTGCTGTGTGTCCCATGCTGTGGTGTGTCCTCTTCTCTGCTGTGTGTTCCATGCTGTGCTGTGTCCTCTTCTCTGCTGTGTGTCCCATGCGGTGGTGTGTCCTCTTCTCTGCTGTGTGTCCCATGCTGTTCTGTGTCCTCTTCTCTGCTTTGTGTCCCATGCGGTGGTGTGTCCTCTTCTCTGCTGTGTGTTCCATGCTGTGGTGTGTCCTCTTCTCTGCTGTGTGTCCCATGCTGTGGTGTGTCCTCTTCTCTGCTGTGTGTCCCATGCTGTGGTGTGTCCTCTTCTCTGCTGTGTGTCCCATGCTGTGGTGTGTCCTCTTCTCTGCTGTGTCCCATGCTGTGGTGTGTCCTCTTCTCTGCTGTGTGTCCCATGCTGTGGTGTGTCCTCTTCTCTGCTGTGTGTCCCATGCTGTGGTGTGTCCTCTTCTCTGCTGTGTGTCCCATGCTGTGGTGTGTCCTCTTCTCTGCTGTGTGTCCCATGCTGTGGTGTGTCCTCTTCTCTGCTGTGTGTCCCATGCTGTGGTGTGTCCTCTTCTCTGCTGTGTGTCCCATGCTGTGGTGTGTCCTCTTCTCTGCTGTGTGTCCCATGCTGTGGTGTGTCCTCTTCTCTGCTGTGTGTCCCATGCTGTGGTGTGTCCTCTTCTCTGCTGTGTGTCCCATGCTGTGCTGTGTCCTCTTCTCTGCTGTGTGTCCCATGCTGTGGTGTGTCCTCTTCTCTGCTGTGTGTCCCATGCTGTGGTGTGTCCTCTTCTCTGCTGTGTGTCCCATGCTGTGGTGTGTCCTCTTCTCTGCTGTGTGTCCCATGCTGTGGTGTGTCCTCTTCTCTGCTGTGTGTCCCATGCTGTGGTGTGTCCTCTTCTCTGCTGTGTGTCCCATGCTGTGGTGTGTCCTCTTCTCTGCTGTGTGTCCCATGCTGTGGTGTGTCCTCTTCTCTGCTGTGTGTCCCATGCTGTGGTGTGTCCTCTTCTCTGCTGTGTGTCCCATGCTGTGGTGTGTCCTCTTCTCTGCTGTGTGTCCCATGCTGTGCTGTGTGTGTCCTCTTCTCTGCTGTGTGTCCCATGATGTGCTGTGTCCTCTTCTCTGCTGTGTGTCCCCTTCTCTGCTGTGTGTCCCATGCTGTGGTGTGTCCTCTTCTCTGCTGTGTGTCCCATGCTGTTCTGTGTCCTCTTCTCTGCTGTGTGTCCCATGCTGTGGTGTGTCCTCTTCTCTGCTGTGTGTTCCATGCTGTGGTGTGTCCTCTTCTCTGCTGTGTGTTCCATGCTGTGGTGTGTCCTCTTCTCTGCTGTGTGTCCCATGCGGTGGTGTGTCCTCTTCTCTGCTGTGTGTTCCATGCTGTGGTGTGTCCTCTTCTCTGCTGTGTGTCCCATGCTGTGGCCTCCCTGCTGTGTGTCCTCTTCTCTGCTGTGTGTCCCATGCTGTGGTGTGTCCTCTTCTCTGCTGTGTGTCCCATGCTGTGGTGTGTCCTCTTCTCTGCTGTGTGTCCCATGCTGTGGTGTGTCCTCTTCTCTGCTGTGTGTCCCATGCGGTGGTGTGTCCTCTTCTCTGCTGTGTGTCCCATGCGGTGGTGTGTCCTCTTCTCTGCTGTGTGTCCCATGCTGTGGTGTGTCCTCTTCTCTGCTGTGTGTCCCATGCTGTGCTGTGTCCTCTTCTCTGCTGTGTGTCCCATGCGGTGGTGTGTCCTCTTCTCTGCTGTGTGTCCCATGCTGTGCTGTGTCCTCTTCTCTGCTGTGTGTCCCATGCTGTGCTGTGTCCTCTTCTCTGCTGTGTGTCCCATGCTGTTCTGTGTCCTCTTCTCTGCTGTGTGTCCCATGCTGTGGTGTGTCCTCTTCTCTGCTGTGTGTCCCATGCTGTGGTGTGTCCTCTTCTCTGCTGTGTCCTCTTCTCTGCTGTGTGTCCTCTTCTCTGCTGTGTGTCCCATGCTGTGGTGTGTCCTCTTATCTGCTGTGTGTCCCATGCTGTGGTGTGTCCTCTTATCTGCTGTGTGTCCCAGGCGGTGGTGTGTCCTCTTCTCTGCTGTGTGTCCCATGCTGTTCTGTGTCCTCTTCTCTGCTGTGTGTCCCATGCTGTGGTGTGTCCTCTTCTCTGCTGTGTGTTCCATGCTGTGGTGTGTCCTCTTCTCTGCTGTGTGTCCCATGCGGTGGTGTGTCCTCTTCTCTGCTGTGTGTCCCATGCGGTGGTGTGTCCTCTTCTCTGCTGTGTGTCCCATGCTGTGGTGTGTCCTCTTATCTGCTGTGTGTCCCATGCTGTGGTGTGTCCTCTTATCTGCTGTGTGTCCCATGCTGTGCTGTGTCCTCTTCTCTGCTGTGTGTCCCCTTCTCTGCTGTGTGTCCCCTTCTCTGCTGTGTGTCCTCTTCTCTGCTGTGTGTCCCATGCTGTGCTGTGTCCTCTTCTCTGCTGTGTGTCCCATGCGGTGGTGTGTCCTCTTCTCTGCTGTGTGTTCCATGCTGTGGTGTGTCCTCTTCTCTGCTGTGTGTCCCATGCTGTGGTGTGTCCTCTTCTCTGCTGTGTGTCCCATGCTGTGGTGTGTCCTCTTCTCTGCTGTGTGTCCCATGCTGTGGTGTGTCCTCTTCTCTGCTGTGTGTCCCCTTCTCTGCTGTGTGCCCTCTTCTCTGCTGTGTGTCCCCTTCTCTGCTGTGTCCTCTTCTCTGCTGTGTGTCCCCTTCTCTGCTGTGTGTCCTCTTATCTGCTGTGTGTCCCATGCTGTGGTGTGTCCTCTTCTCTGCTGTGTGTCCCATGCTGTGCTGTGTCCTCTTCTCTGCTGTGTGTCCCATGCTGTGCTGTGTCCTCTTCTCTGCTGTGTGTCCCATGCTGTGGTGTGTCCTCTTCTCTGCTGTGTGTCCCATGCTGTGGTGTGTCCTCTTCTCTGCTGTGTGTCCCATGCGGTGGTGTGTCCTCTTATCTGCTGTGTGTCCCATGTGGTGCTGTGTCCTTTTCTCTGCTGTGTGTCCCATGCTGTGGTGTGTCCTCTTCTCTGCTGTGTGTCCCATGCTGTGGTGTGTCCTCTCTCTGCTGTGTGTCCCATGCTGTGGTGTGTCCTCTTCTCTGCTGTGTGTCCCATGCTGTGCTGTGTCCTCTTCTCTGCTGTGTGTCCCATGCGGTGGTGTGTCCTCTTATCTGCTGTGTGTCCCATGTGGTGCTGTGTCCTTTTCTCTGCTGTGTGTCCCATGCTGTGGTGTGTCCTCTTCTCTGCTGTGTGTCCCATGCTGTGGTGTGTCCTCTTCTCTGCTGTGTGTCCCATGCGGTGGTGTGTCCTCTTCTCTGCTGTGTGTCCCATGCTGTGCTGTGTCCTCTTCTCTGCTGTGTGTTCCATGCTGTGCTGTGTCCTCTTATCTGCTGTGTGTCCCATGCTGTGCTGTGTCCTCTTCTCTGCTGTGTGTCCCATGCTGTGCTGTGTCCTCTTCTCTGCTGTGTGTCCCATGCTGTGGTGTGTCCTCTTCTCTGCTGTGTGTCCCATGCTGTGGTGTGTCCTCTTCTCTGCTGTGTGTCCCATGCTGTGCTGTGTCCTCTTCTCTGCTGTGTGTCCCATGCTGTGGTGTGTCCTCTTATCTGCTGTGTGTCCCAGGCGGTGGTGTGTCCTCCTATCTGCTGTGTGTCCCATGCTGTGGTGTGTCCTCTTCTCTGCTGTGTGTCCCATGCTGTGGTGTGTCCTCTTCTCTGCTGTGTGTCCCATGCTGTGGTGTGTCCTCTTCTCTGCTGTGTGTCCCATGCGGTGGTGTGTCCTCTTCTCTGCTGTGTGTCCCATGCTGTGGTGTGTCCTCTTCTCTGCTGTGTGTCCCATGCTGTGGTGTGTCCTCTTCTCTGCTGTGTGTCCCATGCTGTGGTGTGTCCTCTTCTCTGCTGTGTGTCCCATGCTGTGGTGTGTCCTCTTCTCTGCTGTGTGTCCCATGCTGTGGTGTGTCCTCTTCTCTGCTGTGTGTCCCATGCTGTGGTGTGTCCTCTTCTCTGCTGTGTGTCCCATGCTGTGGTGTGTCCTCTTCTCTGCTGTGTGTCCCATGCTGTGGTGTGTCCTCTTCTCTGCTGTGTGTCCCATGCTGTGCGTGTGTCCTCTTCTCTGCTGTGTGTCCCCTTCTCTGCTGTGTGTCCTCTTCTCTGCTTTGTGTCCCATGCGGTGGTGTGTCCTCCTCTCTGCTTTGTGTCCCATGCTGTGGTGTGTCCTCTTCTCTGCTGTGTGTCCCATGCTGTGGTGTGTCCTCTTCTCTGCTGTGTGTCCCATGCGGTGGTGTGTCCTCTTCTCTGCTGTGTGTCCCATGCTGTGGTGTGTCCTCTTCTCTGCTGTGTGTCCCATGCTGTGGTGTGTCCTCTTCTCTGCTGTGTGTCCCATGCGGTGGTGTGTCCTCTTCTCTGCTGTGTGTCCCATGCTGTGGTGTGTCCTCTTCTCTGCTGTGTGTCCCATGCTGTGCTGTGTCCTCTTCTCTGCTGTGTGTCCCATGCTGTGGTGTGTCCTCTTCTCTGCTGTGTGTCCCATGCTGTGCTGTGTCCTCTTCTCTGCTGTGTGTCCCATGCGGTGGTGTGTCCTCTTCTCTGCTGTGTGTCCCATGCTGTGGTGTGTCCTCTTCTCTGCTGTGTGTCTCATGCTGTGGTGTGTCCTCTTCTCTGCTGTGTGTCCCATGCTGTGGTGTGTCCTCTTCTCTGTTGTGTGTCCCATGCTGTGGTGTGTCCTCTTCTCTGCTGTGTGTCCCATGCTGTGGTGTGTCCTCTTCTCTGCTGTGTGTCCCATGCTGTGGTGTGTCCTCTTCTCTGCTGTGTGTCCCATGCTGTGCTGTGTCCTCTTCTCTGCTGTGTGTCCCATGCTGTGGTGTGGTTTCTTATCTGCTGTGTGTCCCATGCTGTGGTGTTTCTCTGCTGTGTGTCCCATGCTGTGGTGTGTCCTCTTCTCTGCTGTGTGTCCCATGCTGTGGTGCCCTGGTGAGTACCCTGCGCTCCCCTGGTGCGTACCCTGCGCTCCCCCTGGTGCGTACCCTGCGCTCCCCCTGGTGCGTACCCTGCGCTCCCCCTGGTGCGTACCCTGCGCGTCCTCTCTTCTTCTGAAGTCATTTCACTCTGGTTTCGTTCCCCCACACAAGGTATGGTTTCCGGACACCCCCACATCTGGAGCTAAAAGCGCGGCCAAAACTTGGGGAGAGGGAGGTGACCCTCGCTCATGTCACTGAGTGGATCGAGAAGAAACTGGAGCAGGAGTTTCAGGTGAGACAGACAACATGGCGGCCGCCTCAGCTAACGATGGGGAGGGGCCATGTTGCCTGTGGCAGTATGACACCATGTACGTGATGTGTCTTCTTCTCTCCCACATAGAAAATCTTTGTCATGCCAAACATGGATGACCTGTACGTGAACATCATGCACTCGGCCATGGACCCGCGATCCAGCGGAGAGGCGGAGGAGGCGGAGACTCAGTGATGGCGGCCATGCTGTTTACAGTGTTAGACTTTTCTGTTCCATTGATTTGTGCCTGTCACGCCCCCGCTGCTGTTTGTGAGGGTGCCCCCCCCTTTTTGAAGTCACACTAGAGACTGGGGGAGCGCACGGAGGAGAACCCCATGTGTAAAGGAAGGAGCAGTATTGATGCCCCCTACAGCGAGTATGGAGGGAATGTGCTGCAGCATAACCCGTGGGGTGTATAGAAGTGATGAGTCTCCTGGCTGCAGCGCGTCGCACCCGCAGGTGCCTCTACTCTACTCTAATCCCCAGCGTGCGCGCGGTGCCGCCATTCTGTGTCGCTGCGCTCCCCTTCCCCCGCACGAGGCGGACGCGATGGGGGAGGGCTGCACAGTGACACAGCATTGCTGCCGCAGAATGAGGACCAATAATCACTACATACAGGACTTGAGACGAGGCCCCCCCCCCCAGCTTTAATGAGGAAGCTCCGCCCTGTCACGCCTGCCGCGGCCTCGTCCACGTAACGGTTTCATTGGTAGATTGAAAGAGCCATGACCCAGCAGTACCGGCGCTCCGCCAGCAGGGGGTTCAGCTGCGCTTCATGACCAAACCTCTCTCCTGTGCTGCCCCGCCCCCTGCTGGCGGCAAGCGGTATTACACTACATTCCGCAGCTGGGCCCTCCCATATATTTAGAATGTTAACCCTATACCCCCCCCCCATGAAGGAATAATTGCGCCATTTTAATTTATTGTATGAGGCTATTTTTCTGTGATCTGTAGAGAAGGAGCATATGATGCTTTATGTCGTGACGTACAATCGCAGAGCGCCCTGTCCCTCTGACTGTTCCGCCTGTCAGAGTGCTCGGACGCTCGATAATAAGGTTATAGCAGTGCCACTCATATATGCACACAACCACAGTAAGCGTAGAGGCAAGATGGCCGCCATGACGCCTCCGCCACCCTAGATTTTTATTTTTTGCAGCTTTGCAGAGTTCTGGTAAATTTGCCAAGTTTCCTTTGTTTACATCGATGTCTTATTCTCCGGTGATTTTATGGAGATTTATTTTAGTTTTCTTTTTTTTTTTTTTTACCTTTTCTGACCGTGCGTCTCGTCTGCGCTTGTGGCGGCGTCCGTCTATCTATGTGCAATGAATATTTCATACATCCAGACCCCTTTGATATTAACCCACCCAGTGCTGGAAGCCTGGAACGCGTTAAAGTGTCCGCCATCTTGTCAGATTTGCGGTGAACTGTGGGGGTGAGGACAGTGTGACGGGGTCTGCTCCACCTGTAAAGTGACCCCCTCCCCCCAAATATGCTTTATAGTCAGAGCTGCAGGCTGGCATCATGACCCCCCGTGTATACAGGTGCATCGTGAGAGAACACCCCCCCGGTTCACAGCAAATTGATAACTGCACTACATGGCGAGATGGGCGAGGGGGAACGCAGTGGAGCGCCGGGGTCTACGTCTGCACTCACGGCCCCGCGCTCCCGGCTCTGCTGTGTTTACGCTGCACTTGGTCTTATTTGTGGGTTATCAGAATCTGCTCATTGTTTTATTAAATAAATCAATAAATCTTTTTGCCACTGCCGCACTTTATTCCGAATACGTCCACGCAGGAGGAGTGCGAGCATGCAGCACTAAACGCCGCTCGCTCCCGCATGTGAACACTCCCCGAAGGCAGGATCTGTCCTTGGCACGAAGGCCTCCTGCACACGACCGTATCCGCAAAACATGGAGACTGTGCGCTTCCCGCGCGATGTTAAAGCGGACAAGAATTGGAAGTGCACAGATTGGATGCGGACTAAAACTTCGGTCGTGTGCATGAGGCCTAAATATAATGCATGAGGCCGAATAAACATGAAAACACATAACCCCTGTAAAGGAGGGGATCACCCTACGCCCCTTGTGTAATGTACAAGAAGAAAGTAATCATTATTTAAGCTATGACTTTAGGGAGGGATATTTGCTGCTGTTAGGACTAAGGGAAAACAAATTATCGTTAGAAATTAACGAATCCCTCACGTCCTAACCAGCGGCACAGATGGGGATTTGGCAAGTAGAAACCCTATAAGGGAGGCCCTCATGCCTGGCAGCAGATAACACTGAACGCCCAAAGGAAGAGTAATCGGCCCATCTGGAGTCAAGTCTGTAGAGGGTGACGAAAGTGGAGTGGGAACTACACGAACCAGCTTTGCAAATATGTTCCAGAGGAACTAAATTCCTTTCCGCAGAGGAGGTAGATACAGACCTGGGCGAATGAGCTCTTACGAACTCAGGAGGCTCTAGATCAAGCATCCTCAAACTGCGGCCCTCCAGCTGTTGCAAAACTACAACTCCCAGCATGCCCGAACAGCCTACAGGTATCAGCCTACAGCAGGGCATTGTGGGAGTTGTAGTTTTACAACATCTGGAGGGCCGCAGTTTGAGGATGCCTGCTCTAGATTCTGAGAAACCAAGGATTCTCGAATGGCTTCCTTAACCCATCGACTGATGGAAGGCTTAGAGGCTTTGAGGCCCCTGCAAAGAGAATAAGATTTTCGTCCTTGGAATTCCTTAGATCTATCTAGGTAGATCCGGAGACATCTCGAAATATCGAGGCAGTGCAGGCCTCTATTTTCTCGAAGGACGCATGTGGAAGTTAAACCGGTAGAGAAATAACTTGATTAATGTTGTGGAATCTTGGTACCTTAGGGATAAAGGAAGGTAAGACTCTTAAGAGGACTCGGTCCGGTAGAAATTTGACAGATGGCTCGTAACCTGACAAAGCTTGGAGCTCCCCAATGCTTTTCGCTGATGTAATCACCAGAAGGAAAGTTACTTTGGTCGTAACATACTTCACGTCCACGTCCTCCATTGGCTCAAAGAGGGGAGATGATGGCCCCTTGAGCACAACCGAGAGATCCCAAGTGGCAACTGGTTGGATAATTATAGGTCTTAATCTTGAGGCTCCTCTCAAGAATATTTTGATAAGTGGGGCTTAAGACAGGCCAAAATAGCCGACGTCTGTACCCTTAGGGCGGAAGGGGATAGCTTCTTATCCAGCCCATCTTGTAGGAAGTTTAAAAGTGTGGAAACCGACAGCTCTGTACCGGACACTTGCCTCCTGGTACATCAGCTTTGGAATATTCTCCAGATTCTCGCAGTCCACCCTTAAGTGGGACATAGTTCTCAAGACCACACTAAGAGTCCTTCTAACTGAGGAAGGGGCTGGTCAACCTCCAGGCTGTCAGGTTGAACAGTTGAAGGTTTGAGCAGCTGTGAGTGTCCCTCGACACTAGTGCATGCTCTGGGGGAAGCCTCCAAAATTGTCCCCGACTCATCTGAACGAGTTCGGTGAACCAAGCTCTTTTGGGCCAAAATGGGATTATGGCTATGACAGATGCTTGGTCCTGCCTTATTTTCATCAATACCCTCGCAATCAAGGAAACTGGAGGGAAGATGTAGGCCAGCCTGAACCCCCATGGGATTGACAGAGCATCTATTGCCACCGAATCTCTCCAATTTGGTGTTGAACCTCTTGGCCATGAGATCTATCTCTGGCACCCCCCACCTGAGCGTAATTTCCTTGAATATGTGCGGGTAGAGAGCCCACTCTCCTGTTGGGAGTTCTCTGCTCAGGCGATCATATTGAGAGATCCTCGAATATGGCTGAGGTTCCTCTCTGCCCAACCCAAGATTAAACCTATCTCTCTGGGGAGATTTTGTGATCGTGGGCCTCCCTGCTTGTTGATGTAAAGGACAGCCGTCATGCTGTTGGTTTGAATTCTCACTGCCTTCCCTGGAATTAGGGAAGTAAAATGGAGTAGGGCTAGCTTGATAACACGGATCTCCAGGAGATTGGATGTTAACAGCCTCTCGAGAGGAGACCAAGAACCCTGTACTGTCAGGTTCAGAAGATGCGCTCCCCAAACTACAAGGGATGCGTCGGTAGTAAGTATGATCCAAGAGGGTTGGATCAGAGACTTGCCGTCCTCTAGGTGGGACCACCATCTGAGAGAGGATCGGGCTGGATAAGACAGGGAGTGACACTTGTTGAGGCCAGAGATTCCAATTGGCAAGGACCTCTGCTTGGAGACAGAGTAGATGCCAAAGTGCCCAAAGAACCGCATCTGTGGTAGCGGACATAAGTCCCAACATCCACATAAGACGAGGAAAATTAACCTTCGGGAGACCAAAAGGAACCGAGCCGATTCCCTGACCCGAGATTTTCTCTCGGGAGTGAGGTGAAGAGTCATCCTGACTGAATCGACTATAAAGCTGAGAAACCTCACTGTGGTTGCTGGGAGAATATTGGATTTGCTCCAATTGATTATCCATCCCAGCTAATGGAGGAAGGATGCAGCTAGCAGCAGATGTTGGGATAGGATCGCTTGAGACGGGGCTCTGAGGAGCCAGTCATCCAGATATGGTACAATGCTTGGCCCCTAAAGCCAAATGTGTGTGGTGCCAAAGAAATACCAAACAGGAGGGCTACAAACTGAAGGTGTTTTAAAATCCCTCCTACTTATACCGCGATCGTTAAATATTTCCTGGAAGCAAAGTGGATGGGGATATGGATATATGCATCCTTTAAATCCAGGGCAGACAGGTAATCTCCTTGAGCTAATATGTTCACCACAGATTGGATGGTTTCCATGCGAAAGCGTTTGTGCTTTACGTACTGATTGAAAAATCTCAGATCTATAATCATCCTCCAGTCTCCTTTGGTACCAGGAATACTGCGGAGTGGATCCCTGCCCCCTGTTCTGGTAGAGGAACTTCCTCTAAGGCCCCTTTCTGAATGTACTCCAGGATGTAAGATTCTAGCGCCTTTTGCTTGATAGGAGGAAGTACTAGTCTTTATAAATTTGTCTGGAGGAATGGATTCGAGATCGATCGAATAACCATCCGAAATTATCCTCAAAACCCAGTGATCCTGGATATGTTGAGACCAGACGTCTAGAAAGTGGTGCAGGCGGCCTCCTACGGGCAAGAGGGGGCAGGATGAGTAAAGAGGCAGGGTCACACTGGCTGGAATCCCAGAGCCTCGTCTAGGCCCAAAGTCAGAGCGACATTTTGTGCCCCGGGGCTGATTACCCCAAACTCTGAGGTATTGACTGGGGAGCGGATCTGCTCCCAAAGCGCCTGCCCCGACCACAAAAGGACTGCTGGGGAAGGGACTTGTCCTTCTTGTCCGAAAGTGCCTCCATAATACGGTCAAGCTCTGTGCTGTGTTTAGACTATGTATCCGCCTCCCATGGTTTCAACCATAGAGGTCGGCGGCCAGTGGAGGCGAAGGCCATGGATTTGGAGGCCAGTATGAGCTGCTGGGGGGCAGTGTCACACACAAAATCCATAGCTAAATTGGTCGTCTTAAAAGACGCCAATATATCAGACCTAGAGACCCCCTGGTCTATGGCCGTCTGGATTTGGCTTAGACGAGATTTAAGGAAACTAGCCACCTCAGAGGAGGATATTGTCATGGAAGCAGCGGCCGAAGCTGGTGAATAGGAACGCCTGAAAGCACAATCGGCCTTCCTATCCATAGGGTCCTGCAAGCTTGACCCATCCTCAGAAGGAACCACGGTTCTCTTAGATATCTTGGCTATCTCCATGTCAACCTTGGGGACAGGGCCCCAGGAGGATAATTAGTCCTCACGTCTAGCAAACATTGTCTTGACCCTTTTGGTTAAGATTGGACCCCTCTCAGGCTTCTTCCATTCTGTTTTCATCACAGAGAGAAGGGTATCATCTGCTTTGAAGGCCCTAAGCCCAATAGAGGCAGAAGTTGAGGCCCCCTCCCCCCTTCCTAATCCTGCTCCCTTGACCGGATAGACTTCAGCAAACGCAGATTTTTTTCCAGCGGAAAAAAGTAAGAAAACGCATCCTCATCTTCTGATGAAGAGGATGTGGACTCCTCTCTGATGGCGTCAGGACCCCCTGACGTGTCCATGGCCCTTGGAGGAGACCTGGGTCTAGCTCTCTTGTGGGTTAGGGACAGCCTGAGATCCTCCACGATAGCATTCATAGCTGACATACTTGAGGCTACATAATCCCCTGGGTTGGAGGCTGCAGCTTGGCCCTACAGCTCAGACATCTTGAAGACTCATATGAATCTTCCAAGGGAGCACCACAATCATAGCACATCAAGTGCTAGTAATCTCAGAAATCTACCTGCTGCGCTCAGAGAGGCTGAACGACGGCCAAGGGAGGGTAAAATAGAAATAAACTTCACCCCAAAGGGGGAGGAGCCAAAAAGCGGCCTTGCAAGATCTTATTTTCTTAAGTATAACAAAGCAAAGTTAGGCCCCTTTCACACTTGTGTTGTGTGGGTCCGGCGTGCACTTCCGTCCTGCCGGATCCGTCACAATGCATGACAACTGAAAGCATTTGTAGACGGAGCCGGATTGCGGATCCGTCTACATATGCATTGCAAGTGCAGATCCGTCTCTCCGTTTGCCATGCGGAGAGACGTATCCGTCTTGTATTTTTTTCACTGTTTTAAAGGTCTGCGCATGCGCACACCTGAAAGACGGATCCGTCCTTCAGTCTTTTTTTAATGCCAATGTAAGTCAATGGGACTTAAGGCCTGATCAGTCATGTGTTCAGGCTTTTCAGGACGGAGATAAAACCGCAGCATGCTGCGGTTTTATCTCCGTCCTGAAAAGTCAAAAAGACTGAACGGAAGACATCCTGATGCATCCTGAACGGATTTCTCTTCATTCAGAATGCATGGGGATAATCCTGATCAGTAGCTTTCCGTCCTAGAGCCTCGAAGACGGAAAAGAAAAACGCTAGTGTGAAAGCACCCTTAGGCCTCTTTCACACTTGCGTTGTGAAGTTCCGGCGTGCACTTCCGTCGCCGGAATGCACGCCGGATCCTGCACAACGCAAGTGAACTGAAAGCATTTGAAGACTGATCAGTCTTCAAAATGCTTTCAGTGTTACTATGGCAGCCAGGACGCTACTAGCGTCCTGGTTGCCATAGTAGTGAGGCGGGGAGCGGCATCACATTCCGTGCGGCTCCCGGGCGCTCTGAATGACGCCAGAGCGCCCGCGCGCATGGATCACGTGATCTATGCACTGGGGCGCCCTGACGTCATCCTAGAGTGTCCCGGAGCCGCACGGAATGTAAGTATGCTGCTCCCCGCTCCCCTACTTTACTATGGCAACCAGGACTTTAGCGTCCTGGCTGCCATAGTAACCATTGACAAAAAGCTAAACGTCGGTTCCGGCAATGCGCGGAAACGACGTTTAGCTAAAGGCCGGATCCAGACTAATGCCCTTCAATGGGCATTAATTCCGGATCCGGCGTTGCGGCATGTCTTCCGGATTTTTGGACGGAGACAAATCCGCAGCATGCTGCGCTTTTGTCAACGTCCAAAAAACGTTCACATACTGAACGGAAGACGTCCTGATGCATCCTGAACGGATTTCTCTCCATTCAGGATGCATGGGGATAAAACTGATCAGTAGCTTTCCGTCCTAGAGACCCGAGGACGGATCTGTAGGACGGAAAGCTAAAACGCTAGTGTGAAAGAGGCCTTAAGAGACATAACAGAATCCTGGCGAAAGGCCGAGACAGACCGGAGGACACAGGCGGAATTGACGTCACACTGGCGATGCCACTTCCGCCAGCAAGACCAGCACCGATAGGGGTAAGGGACGCTGAGACTCAGAGTAGAGACCCGCGCTCGACACTGAACTCTCCAGAGCACAGCGTGAGGCGCAGGAGCCGCACCTAGTACAGACTTCCCAGGATAAGGGAGAGCAATTTCCCAAATAAATGGAAGAAAATGTAAAAGAAAGTATGCAGTAAAAAAAAAAAAAAAAGTACCTCAGGGATTCCTAGAAGGGAATCACCATCAGACCTACAGAAAAAAACAAGGGGCCGAGGGTGACCCCCCTCCTCTATAGGGGTTATGTGGGTGTGTTTTCACGTTAATTCAATAAAATTCCATCGGTCCTACCAGTTCGCGGAGGGCAGAATACGCCATCTGTGCTGCTGGTTGGGACGTAAGGGAAATAGGTTTATGTGCATGAGCCCGAAGGATGGTTTTCTGCATGAAAAAACGCCAGCCTAAAGAGGTCCCATCTCAGACAACGGGGGGCTTATCGCTAGGATATGCCTCCATTGTCTGATAGGGGCGGGTCCCACATCTACGAGAACGAATCGGCGTGGCTGGAGGACCCCGGACTTCACGGGTTACGTCCACCACCAAGCGCTGCTCCCATAGAAGTGAATGCGCGGCCCCTGCTCCCATTCATTGCTATGGGGCAGACGGAAAAAGCCGAGCCAGCACTCCGCTATTTTCGGCAGCACCTTCCGTTCATTTCCCGCTCCGTTCTCATTGTAGGTGCAGGTCCTAGCGATATGCCCCCATTGTCTGAGACGGGGAAACCCCATTACAGGCTCATGCACACAGGCAGTCAGCGGGTCCGCACTAGACAGTCACCGGCCATGTGTGCGCCTGCATGGGCCCGCAATCCCGATGATACAGTGCGGAGGCACGGACTGGAAGCCCACGGCGTGCTACTGTGGGTTTTATGTCCGTGCCTCTACTACTTGTTTTTGTAGGGTGGACCGTCAGATGCAGATCATGGACCCCCGTCCCCAGGGGTCAGTGCCCGCAGCACATGTTCGGGAGCCCTTACACACAACAGTAAAGTGAATGAGATTTGTCAGGTCTCCTGGGCAGGTTGTGTTTTTTCCGTACGGTCTTTGGCCGCGCGGATTATATCGTGTCTGGATTTTGCAGGGTTAGAGGCAGGAAACGCTGCGCGGCACGTGCTGAATTCAGAAACTGAGAATAAATTCCAGGTACAACAACCAGAAGGCGCAGGCGACTGGGAACGCGGGCCTCGTTCACACTCCGAAGCCTCCGCAATCACTGGTGTGAACTAGGTCTTAAAGTGACACCATGTCATAGGTGGGGCCAAACCGACAGGAGCTGGGGGTCAGCAGCGCCACACTGCAGTATGGAAGTCCTCCCAAGACGCAGCCCTTGAGGATCAAAACGTTATTAAATCCGGTTCTAAGCATGCTGAGGTGTTTTTTATCTTGAGACATACATGCCTTAAAGTGGCATGCCCGTCTTGTACACTTGAGGCGTCTCGCTAGGATACACCCTGCGGGTCCCATCTCATACTTCAAGCCGAGCATGCGCAGTAGCCCTGCACTGAAATGAATGGGAAGCGCACGGGACACGCACAGCCTCTGCTCCATCCACTTCTATGGCGCTCCCATGGGAACAGACGGTGGCATCGCATGCACAGTGCAACCTGCGGCACGCTACAGGCTCACCCATACCCTAGTAATACACTCCCCATGTCCAATCCCGCTAGGCTCAGGTAACTGACGCGCTTCAGGATCCATACAGCACTGTGTATAAGTACACAGACTCCACTGTGGCTGCACCGTACAGGCCACATCCGGCTTTAGCAGCCCCAGAACAGACCAGAGAACAATATCTACACAGTACGGATACTGAAACGCGTCATGCACCCCACCTTCTGGTGTCCGTCAGACATATCAGCGGAGGATCTACGATTGAGTCCAGACGCTGCTCCCTCTAAGCCAGCAATGGACCAGGCTTAAGCAACCATGAGCTGCACCATGTGACTGAGGCACAGGCCTTCGTCTGCTGAAGCAGTACTACAACCCCCAGCAGCTCGGTCTCCTCAGGACCTGTAGCTTTGTTTTAAAAGCACCACCTGGGGCAGAGCCAAGCAGCGCCAGTTATAACAAGCCGTCACTGTCGCACTGGAGCTTGGCCGATGGCGCCACAGACAGACCGCTCACCGGTTCAAAGCCAGTGCTCCTAGACAAACGACACGGACGCGGGAGTCTGATCAACACAACTTTATTTATACAAAACACCTGAACACCCCAGCCAGCAGATTCCTGGTCGCTCCAAGTCCATCGATCTAAGGCCGATCCACCTGAAAGAAGAACACGGGTCGTAAGTATAAGACAACATGGCGGCCACCCGCAGCAGCCAATCAAGGCGCAGCATCAGATCAGAAAGTGACTTCATCAGAATCAGAAGTCTAACGCGTTTAAAATCATCATTACTGCTTTCACCCCGCCCACCAAGGACAGCCGAGAAGCACACGGGAGCAGAAGAGGTTAACGAGCAGCCGACCCGTTATCGCCAATACCAACCACCGGGTACGGATGATAGGCCACCCCTCCCCCACACAACAGAAAGCCGAGACTAACTCCTCGCCTACAAAACGACACTCACCGCTCCCGGAGAAAGAAGAGGCTGCGGCCAGGCTGCGCGCCCTTATATAGGGGAAGTGAGGTGTGACGCACTTCCGCAAGGGGCGTGTCCTGTAAAACTCCGTAACAACCGCGGAAGGCCAGACCCAGCCTACTGCAATGAGGCGTCCGCTCCTCCTGCCGGCCCACCGTGCCCCCTAGTGGTCGGGAGGTGGCAGCACAGCGAACGCTAAGGAACGTGAAGGGGGCGGTGTACTGTACGAGGGGAGGAGTCACAGGAGAGAGTATGTAATAGGGGGGAGGGGTGATGTATATAATATGGGGGGTCGTGTATATAGTATGGGGGTGATGTATATAATATGATGGATAGGGGTGATGTATATAATATGGGGGTCGATGTATATAGTATGGGGGTGATGTATATAATATGGGGGGGTGATGTATATAATATGGGGGTCGTGTATATAATATGGGGGTGATGTATATAATATGTATAATATGGGGGGAGGAGATGTATATAATATAGTGGGTGATGTATATATATTATGTATAATATGGGGGGTATGATGGAGATGTATATAATATGGTGGGTGATGTATATAATATGGTAGGTATATATAGTGGGGGAGGATGATGTATATAATATGGGGGTGATGTATGTATATAATATGGTGGGGGTGATGTATATGAATGGGGTGATGTATATAATATGGGGGAGGTGATGTATATAATATGAGTGAGTGCGTGTATATAATATGGGAGGTGATGTATATAATATGGGAGATGATGTATATAATATGAGGGGGTGATGTATGTATAATATGTGAGGGTGATGTATATAATATGGGGGTGAGTAGATATGGATGTATATAATATGGGGAGGTGATGTATATAATATGATGGGGAGGTGATGTATATATAATATGGGGGAGGGTGATGTATATAATATGGGGGAGTAATTTATATAATATGAGGGGTGATGTATATAATATGGGGGGTTATGTATATAATATGAGTGGGAGGGGTGATGTATATAATATAGGGGAGGGGTGATGTATATAATAGGGGGGGTTATGTATATAATATGAGGGGGAGGGGTGATGTATATAATATGGGGAGGTCATTTATTTAATATGGGGGATGATGTATAAAATATGAGGGGTGATGTATATGATATGGGGGTGATGTATATGATATGGGGGGTGATGTATATAATATTGGGGAGTAATTTATATAATATGAGGGGTGATGTAAATAATATGGGCGGTTATGTATATAATATGAGGGTAAGGGGTGAGGAATATAATATGGAGGAGGGGTGATGTATATAATATGGGGGGTGATGTATATAATATGGGGGGGGTGATGTATATAATATGGGGGGTGATGTATATAATATGGGGGGGGGGGTGATGTATATAATATGGGGGGGGGGTGATGTATATAATATGGGGGGTGATGCATATAATATGGGGGGTACATACAGCAGTTGGGGCTGTTCGGTTGATACATTGTTACTGCAGGTATAAATCTTTGGGTACAATGTTGCACCGGGAGCTCTTCTCCATGTCAGCCAATCCCCTCGCCGCTTTCATTCAGTGCTCCGCCTATCACAGTAAAGCAGAAATCTGATTGGCTCCGCTATTCCTTCATTCCCCGCCCTCCTCCCCACGTGTTGTTGATTCTCTCCTGGGCGGTGACGTCAGGGCTGGAGGCGTGGTTTTAGGCTCCTCCTACAGGAAGAAGCTGGAGCCGCGGACACATTGGTCGGTAATGGAGGAGAAGTGCGGGGAGCGGAGCGCGTGAGTGTCCGGTGCAGAGGCCTGGGGGCCACAGTCACTCCGGGGCCACAGTGATCTGGGGGAAGCCGACATGGCCGCGACTCAGCGGAGCCTCCTGTGCCTGGTGCTCCTGCTGCTCTGCCAGATGGTGAGTGACGGCTGCCAGCTGCTGCCCCTATACCTGCCGATACCGATCCCCCCTCCATACCTGCCGATACCGATTCCCCCCTCCATACCTGTCGATACCGATTCCCCCCTCCATACCTGTCGATACCGATTCCCCCCTCCATACCTGTCGATACCGATTCCCCCCTCCATACCTGTCGATACCGATTCCCCCCTCTATACCTGTCGATACCGATTCCCCCCTCCATACCTGTCGATACCGATTCCCCCCTCCATACCTGTCGATACCGATTCCCCTCCATACCTGTCGATACCGATTCCCCCTCCATACCTGTCGATACCGATCCCCCTCCATACCTGTCGATACCGATTCCCCCTCCATACCTGTCGATACCGATTCCCCCTCCATACCTGCCGATACCGATCCCCCTCCATACCTGCCGATACCGATCCCCCCTCCATACCTGCCGATACCGATCCCCCTCCATACCTGCCGATACCGATCCCCCCTCCATACCTGCCGATGCCGATCTCCCTCCATACCTGCCGATACCGATTCTCCCCATCTCCATACCTGCCGATACCGATCCCCTCCATACCTGCCGATACCGATCCCCCCTCCCATACCTGCCGATACCGATCCTCCCCTCCATACCTGCCGATACCGATCCCCCTCCATACCTGCCGATACCGATCCCCCTCCATACCTGCCGATACCGATCCCCCCTACTGCCATACCTGCCATACCTGCCATACCGATCCCCCCCATACCTGCCGATACCGATCCCCCCCATACCTGCCGATACCGATTCCCCCTCCCATACCTGCCGATACCGATTCCCCCATACCTGCCGATACGATTCCCCCATACCTGCCGATATCGATTCTCCCCATACCTGCCCGATACCGATTCCCCCCATACCTGCCGATACCGATCCCCCATACCTGCCGATACGACTCCCCCATACCTGCCAATACCGATTTCCCCCATACCTGCCGATACCGATTCCCCCATACCTGCCAATACTGATTACCCCCCTTACCTGCTGATACCGATTCTCCTCATCTTCCCCTATTCCTGCCTGTAACGATGTAGGAGATGGGGTGTATACAGGTGAAGGAGGGAGGGAGATGAGGGTATGCAGGTAGGGGAGGGGGGGTGTATACAGGTAGAGGGAGGAGGGTGTATACAGGTGAGGGAGGGGGTGTATACAGGTGAGGGAGGGGGGTGTATACAGGTGAGGGAGGGGGTGTATACAGGTGAGGGAGGGGTAGTGTATACGGAGGGGGAGGTGGGGTGTATACAGGTGAGGAGAGAGGTGGGGTGTATACAGGTGAGGGGAGGGGAGGTGGGGTGTATACAGGTGAGGAGGGGAGGTGGGGTGTATACGGGTGAGGAGGGAGGTGGGGTGTATACAGGTGAGGGGGGAGGTGGGGTGTATACAGGTGAGGAGGGAGGTGGGGTGTATCACAGGTGAGGAGGGGGAGGTGGGGTGTATACAGGTGAGGAGGGGAGGTGGGGTGTATACAGGTGAGGAGGGAGGTGGGGTGTATACAGGTGAGGAGGGAGGTGGGGTGTATACGGGTGAGGAGGGGGAGGTGGGGTGTATACGGGTGAGGGAGGGGGAGGTGGGGTGTATACAGGTGAGGAGGGGAGGTGGGGTGTATACAGGTGAGGAGGGGGGAGGTGGGGTGTATACGGGTGAGGAGGGGAGGTGGGGTGTATACGGGTGAGGAGGGGAGGTGGGGTGTATACGGGTGAGGAGGGGGAGGTGGGGTGTATACGGGTGAGGGAGGGGGAGGTGGGGTGTATACGGGTGAGGAGGGGAGGTGGGGTGTATACGGGTGAGGGAGGGGGGAGGTGGGGTGTATACGGGTGAGGGAGGGGGGAGGTGGGGTGTATACGGGTGAGGGAGGGGGAGGTGGGGTGTATACGGGTGAGGGAGGGGGGAGGTGGGGTGTATACGGGTGAGGGAGGGGGGAGGTGGGGTGTATACGGGTGAGGGAGGGGGAGGTGGGGTGTATACGGGTGAGGAGGGGGAGGTGGGGTGTATACGGGTGAGGGAGGGGGAGGTGGGGTGTATACGGGTGAGGGAGGGGGAGGTGGGGTGTATACGGGTGAGGGAGGGGGTGGTGGTGTATACGGGTGAGGAGGGAGGTGGGGTGTATACGGGTGAGGGGAGGGGGAGTGGTGATAGGGTGGGGATGGGGTGAGCGGGTGAGGGGGAGGTGGGGTGTATACAGGTGAGAGGGGAGGTGGGGTGTATACGGGTGGAGGGAGGGGGAGGTGGGGTGTATACGGGTGAGGGAGGGAGGGAGGTGGGGTGTATACGGGTGAGGGAGGGGGAGGTGGGGTGTATACGGGTGAGGGAGGGGGAGGTGGGGTGTATACGGGTGAGGGAGGGGGAGGTGGGGTGTATACGGGTGAGGGAGGGGGAGGTGGGGTGTATACGGGTGAGGGAGGGGAGGTGGGGTGCATACGGGTGAGGGAGGGGGAGGTGGGGTGCATACGGGTGAGGGAGGGGGAGGTGGGGTGTACACGGGTGAGGAGGGGGAGGTGGGGTGTATACGGGTGAGGAGGGGGAGGTGGGGTGTATACGGGTGAGGGAGGGGGGGAGGTGGGGTGTATACGGGTGAGGGAGGGAGGTGGGGTGTATACGGGTGAGGGGGGGGAGGTGGGGTGTATACGGGTGAGGAGGGGGAGGTGGGGTGTATACAGAGGGGGGGGGGGAGGTGGGATGTATACAGGTGAGGGGGAGGTGGGGTGTATACAGGTGAGGGGGGTGTATACAGGTGAGGGGGGGAGGTGGGGTGTATACAGGTGAGGGGGGGAGGTGGGTGTATACAGGTGAGGGGGGAGGGGGGGTGTATACAGGTGAGGGGGGGGGAGATGGTGGGTTCGTGTTGACGGAGGTTTCTGGGGCTTCATTGTTGGTTTGGGGGGAATCTCACAGGTTTAACCCCTGCAGTGCTGGTGTATTGTGGGGGTCACCCCCATATATAACTGTACATAACAAGGGGGCGTCGCTACTCACTTCACACTACAAGTACCAGTAGACCCTGAGCTGAGGTCGAGCCTAGAACTCTGCCCCTCCTGAGCTGCCTGTCTTGTGAATAGAATGCCAAAACCGCAGTGTAGACTGACACACAGCGGGAGGGCAAGCTGTAAGCCTACAGAACAGATTTGTGATTCAGGATCTCTGAAAAGCTGAGTGGCGCCGGCTGTGAGGTGGCCACCCTCTTCTGAATATAATGCGAGTGCGGTATGCTGAGGTGTTTGACATTCACTCTAGATCCGTCTGTTTTGGCCACAGGCAGGACGGGGTTAATGTGCAGGTGTAGGCGCTCTCAGACTGTTCGCCCTCCTAGCGGCTGCTGCAAGCATTGTGGGCTCGGGGGATGATGGGAGTGCTGTGGGCTCGGGGGATGATGGGAGTGCTGTGGGCTCGGGGGATGATGGGAGTGCTGTGGGCTCGGGGGATGATGGGAGTGCTGTGGGCTCGGGGGATGATGGGAGTGCTGTGGGCTCGGGGGATGATGGGAGTGCTGTGGGCTCGGGGGATGATGGGAGTGCTGAGCGCCCCCTGTGACTTCCTATCTCTTTGCTCCTCAGGATGGCGGTAGAGGGAGCAGCGTGTCGCTGCCGGAGTCCCTGCTCTTCGTCTCCACCCTGGACGGGAGTCTCCACGCTGTCAGCAAGAGGACCGGCGCCATCCGGTGGACGCTAAAAGAAGGTGACTATTTCCACACGTCCCCTGTGAGGGCCCCGGGGACACCGGATCAGGTCTGACACTGATGTGTTGTGTTCTCTTGGCAGATCCCGTACTTCAAGTCCCGACACATATGGAAGAGTAAGTCCTGCGATCCCTCCACTGCGTACACTGTTCCCTGCAGAGCATCGCTCTGCCCCACCAGGATCCTCCCTGCAGAGCATCGCTCTGCCCCAGCATGATCCTCCCTGTCCTGCGATCCCTCCACTGTGTACACTGATCCCTGCAGAGCATCGCTCTACCCCACCAGCATTATCTCTGTCCTGCGATCCCACCACTACTTACACTGATCTCTGCAGAGCATCGCTCTGCCCCACCAGCATCATCCTGGCCTGCGATCCCACCTCTGCGTACACTGATTCCTGCAGAGCATCGCTCTGCCCCAGCATGATCCTCCCTGCAGAGCATCGCTCTGCCCCACCAGCATCATCCTGGCCTGCGATTCCACCTCTGCGTACACTGTTCCCTGCAGAGCATTGCTCTGCCCCACCAGCATCATCCTGGCCTGCGATCCCAGCACTGCGTACACTGTTCCCTGCAGAGCATCGCACTGCCCCACCAGCATCATCCTGGCCTGCGATCCCAGCACTGCGTACACTGTTCCCTGCAGAGCATCGCACTGCCCCACCAGCATCATCCCTGGCCTGCGATCCCACCACTGCGTACACTGTTCCCTGCAGAGCATCACTCTGCCCCACCAGCATCATCCTGGCCTGCGATCCCCCCTCTGCGTACACTGTTCCCTGCAGAGCATCGCTCTGCTCCAGCAGGATCCACCCTCTCCGGCAGAGCATCTGTGTCCTCGGAGCTAAACCTCCACAGGCCTAGGGATGGGGGCGTCAGAACTTCTGCCCGGTCTCTGTGTGTGATGCGCCATGTATACGAGGTAGCGGTCAGATCTCGGTGAGCGGTTGCGTAAGTCGTCACCCCCATCCTGCGCGTGTCTGTGACATCGTCCATCCTCTCCGCAGGCCGGCCTTCCTCCCCGACCCGAATGACGGCAGCTTGTACACCCTGGGCAGCAAGCACAGCGAGGGGCTGACGGTAAGAGAAGGCGCCAGAGGCGGGGCCTGTATGTAAATGAGCTGGGTAACCCATTCATGACCGGAGGGATGTGGTTGTCTAATATAAAGATGGTGACCACAGGGGGCGCTGTTCTGTCACATCGCTGAGGTCACCCTGTAACCACACTGCAGCTGAGATACTGGCCCGCTATCGGAGCGCTGGCGTTTCATTTTTATTTATTTATTTTTTTCCTCCCAGAAACTCCCGTTTACAATCCCGGAGTTGGTGGCGGCGTCGCCGTGTCGCAGCTCGGACGGCGTTTTATATATGGGTAAGTTGGTGATTTCCGTGCCTCGTTGTCATGGTTATAGTGCCCCCGGTGGCCGCTCATGGAGGTGCTGGTGTCTGACTCGTTGGCGTCTCTCTGCAGGGAAGAAGCAGGACGTCTGGTACGTGGTGGACCTGGTGACGGGCGAGAAGCAGCAGACCTTGACCTCCTCCTTTGCAGAAAGTTTGTGCCCCTCCACCTCTCTGCTGTATCTGGGCCGGACAGGTGCGTCCTCTCCCGGGCTCCGCTGCGCCCCTTCTGGCGGCTGCCCCTCCTCCACCTCCGGATGGTCACAGGACACTTCTTGTCTTGCAGAATATACAATCACGATGTACGACACGAAGAACAAGGAGCTGCGCTGGAACGCCACCTACTATGACTACGCCGCCACGCTGCCAGACGAGGGCACCGAGTACAGTGAGTTGGGCCCTTCGGAGGAGGGTGGGGGTTGTAATCCTGCTAAGGGGGGACGCCCGTTCTGTACAGTGCACCTTCTTGTTCTTCCAGAAATGTCTCACTTCGTGTCCAACGGGGACGGTCTGGTGGTGACGGTGGACAGCGACGCCGGGGACGTCCTGTGGATTCAGAATTACGGCTCTCCGGTGGTGGCGCTCTACATCTGGCAGAGAGAGGGCCTGAGGAAGGTGCTGCACACCAACGTGGGGGTGGAGACCCTGCGCTACCTCACCTTCATGTCCGGGGAGGTCGGACGCATCACCAAGTGGAAGTATCCCTTCCCGAAGGAGACGCAAACCAAGAGCAAACTGACGTAAGTGCCGCCCGGAGCCCTTCAGGGTTCTCCCTCTGATCTAGCGGTCATGTGTGTGCTGCGAGAGGCAGACTGTGAACCACCGGGGGCGTGGGCCCGTAGCACCCATGTCACGTGACTGCTGCGTGATATCACATGTCCGTGGACCCTCTTGTGGTATGACTGTCTCCGCCGTTTTCTTGCTTGTGGTTTCATGTTTGGCCACTAGATGGCGCTGTATCATTGGAGGTGATGGCTGGCGCCCCCTCCTGGTAAATTACCAAACTGTCTGACCCTGTTGCCTTTGTCTTCAGGCCGACTCTCTACGTGGGGAAGTACTCGACCAGTCTCTACGCCTCCTCCTCTCTGGTGCATGAGGGCGTCGCGGTCGTGGTGAGTCGCTTCTCATAGAACATGCGCAGGATATCTCCTGCTGTAACCTCCATCTATAGACCCCCCCCTCACCGGTCAGACAGGACTAAAGGGGAGCATCCATGAGATCTCAAGCAGTGGGGACCCCTGCATTCTGACGGTTTCCAGTACAGCATCCACCATACTTACTGTGTCTATTCTGTAGCCTCGGGGGAAGGTGATGCCGCTGCTCGATGGCCCCAGGACGGGCGGGGTGACAATTGAGGAGAACGGGGAATGTGAGTTCACACCCAGCACAGATCTGAAGATCCCGACCGGCTTAAAGGGGAAGGACAGACTGAATTACTGGAGGAACCAGTGGCTGTTAATAGGTACAGGCTCCCCCTAGTGTTCACTCCCGGAACTTGATTTCTGCTCTTGCTGTGAACGCTCGAGGTTTCTCCGTGTGTTGCGGCCGCCGGATCTTCTTTATCGCCTTCTCATTGTTGTCACAGGCCACCACGAGATCCCGCTGTCTGCCCCAACCAAGATCCTGGACACCTTCCCCCCCACACTGCCCCGCGAACAGGAGAACGTCATAGAAGCTGGAGGAGAGAAGACGCGCTTCTCGGAGGTGCGACTCCCCCTCCCTATGCTAATTGTAGGCACTGCCTACAGGTGGCGCTATTATAGTAACGCCCTGATCTCGCCCCCTACAGGGGGTGATGGGGATGTCGGAGGAGCTTTCCTCAGAACTGCCTCCATCCTACTCTAAGGACATCACCGATATCTCCAAGCCGTTCTTACCCAAGCCTGAGGCCCCGGTGGACTCCATGCTCAAGGACCTGGCCACCATCATCCTCAGCACCTTCCTTTTGGCGGGATGGGTGGCCTTTGTCATCACCTACCCCAAGGTAAGAATGTCACCACACCTGTCTCCCTGGGGACTTGGGGGGGCACTACCCACAATGCCCCCTGTTTCTGCAGACTGTGCACCAGCAGCAGCAGCTCCAGCACCAACAGTTCCAGAAGCAGCTGGAGGAGAAGATTCAGCTCCTGCAGATGCAGCACGTCGCCTTCCAGCCCCCGGCAGAGGTCGCCGCCGATGGTGACTACCTGGACGTTACGGGGGCGCGGGGGGAGAGCTCTGCTAACAGTACCCCCAACGTGTCTCCGCGAGCCTCCAACCACTCGCTGCACTCTAATCTCTCCATGTCGGAGGTCGGCAGTGTGGTCTCCACCGAGCAGGAAGACGCAGGTAACGGTCCGGACTATTCCCCCGCCATCCCGGCTGCCTCCCGTTATTGCCGCTGATCGCAGTTTTCCCCTCACAGATGAAGAGTCGATAGTGGCCGTGGGCAAGATCTCGTTCAACCCACGTGACTTCCTGGGCCATGGCGCGGAGGGCACAATAGTGTACAGGTGGGTGTGTAGAATTGGGGGCGTCATATACATGAGGTCACCCCGAGTTCCCTTATAGACAGGTCTTCCTCCTCGAGGGTGACCCTCAATGAGCGGCTATCTTGTGCGGATCTTCCTCCCTGCAGGGGGCGCTTTGATGATCGAGACGTTGCCGTGAAGAGGATCCTGCCGGAATGCTTCAGCTTTGCGGATCGGGAGGTTCAGCTGCTGAGAGAATCCGATGAAAATCCCAATGTCATCCGCTATTTCTGCACGGAGAAGGATCGCCAGTTCCAGTACATTGCCATAGAGCTGTGTATGGCCACTCTGCAAGAGGTCAGGGGTCACGTTGGCGAGAGGGGTCCGGGGGTGTCTCTTGGGTGTCAGAGCGGCTTGCAGTCTCACATTGCACTTGTGTCCGACAGTATGTGGAGGAGAAGGACTTTGACCGTCACGGCCTGGAGCCCATCACCCTCCTGGAGCAGACCATGTCCGGGCTGGCGTATCTGCATTCTCTCAGCATCGGTAAGTGGACGTCCGTCTCCTTGTAGGATCTCTCTCTCACTGATGATGGAGCTGTCTTTTCTCCCAGATTGTGGTCCACTGCTCTTTCCTTAAAGATTCCCTTCCCCTCTTCCTCCTACTTTGCGTCCTGTTACTGTAGAGACTCCTTCCTTCTGCTGTGACTGCTTCTACTATAGGGTCTCCTCGTGACTGCTGATACTGTAGAGAATCCTCCATCCTCCTGTGACTGCTTTTCCAGGAGGATGTAGAGAATCCCCCTCCCTCCTGCTGTGACTGCTCCTAATGTAGAGACTCCTTCTTTTGTCAGTGCTCTTACTATAGAGACTCCTCTCTCCTGCTATCACCATACCTATTGTAGAGACGACTCCTGTGACTGCTCTTCCTGTAGAAACTCCTTCCCTCTGCTGTCACTGCTCTTACTGTAGAGACTCCTTCCCTCTGCTGTCACTGCTCTTACTGTAGACTCCTTCTACCTCCTTCCGCTGTCACTGCTCTTACTATAGAGACTCCATGACCCTCCCTCTGTTGTGACTGCTCTTACTGTATATACTTCCCCTGCCTCCTGCTGTCACTGCTCTTACTGTAGAGACTCCTTCTCCCTCCTTCTGTTGACTGCTCTTACTGTAGAGAATCCTTCTTCCTCTTGCTGTCACTGCTCTTACTACAGAAACTGCTTCTTTCTGCTGAGACTGCTCTTGCTGTAGAGAATCCTTCCTCCTCCTTCTGCTGTCACTGCTCTTACTATAGAGACTCCATAACCCTCACTCTGTTGTGACTGCTCTTACTGTATATACTTCCCCTGCCTCCTGCTGTCACTGCTCTTACTGTAGAGACTCCTTCCCTCTGCTGTCACTGCTCTTACTGTAGAGACTCCTTCTCCCTCCTTCTGTTGACTGCTCTTACTGTAGATAATCCTTCCTCCTCCTTCTGCTGTCACTGCTCTTACTGTAGATACTCCTTCTCACTCCTTTTGTTGACTGCTCTTACTGTAGAGACTCCTTCTTCCTCTTGCTGTCACTGCTCTTACTGTAGAGACTCCTTCCCTCTGCTGTCACTGCTCTTACTGTAGAGACTCCTTCCCTCTGCTGTCACTGCTCTTACTGTAGAGAATCCTTCTTTCTGCTGAGACTGCTCTTGCTCTTGCCAACCTTCCTTTTAAATTTTTCTGGGCAACTGAAACAAAATTCACGGACAGCCCAAACTTTTTATGGACATACACCCCACCCCTTTTTAGAGGCGACGCCCCCTGATGTAGATGTTCTCTGTTTGGTGCAGACCACCATGAAGAGTTCTTTCAGCCGATTCTCTCTGCTGAGTTTGCCACAAAGACTCCTCAGATTCCCCACTTTTCTATCCTCCTCCTGGTGCCCCAACAGTGTCATCCTGCTGCTACCCCAATACAGTGCCCGCTGTGCTCCCCAATGTCCCCAATACAGTGCCCGCTGTGCTCCCCAATACAGTGCCCGCTGTGCTCCCCAATACAGTGCCCGCTGTGCTCCCCAATGTCCCCAATACAGTGCCCGCTGTGCTCCCCAATACAGTGCCCGCTGTGCTCCCCAATACAGTGCCCGCTGTGCTCCCCAATGTCCCCAATACAGTGCCCGCTGTGCTCCCCAATGTCCCCAATACAGTGCCCGCTGTGCTCCCCAATGTCCCCAATACAGTGCCCGCTGTGCTCCCCAATGTCCCCAATACAGTGCCCCCATACTTATAGTGCTCCCCAAAGTCCCACATAGACTAATAATTCTCTCCCAGAGGGCCCTCATTAGTAATAGTGCCCCAATAGTGATACTGCTCCACGAGTAGCCCTTTTAGCAGTAGTGCCCTCCATATTGTGCCAGATAATAACACCCCCAATAGTACCCCTGATGGTGGTAGTAGTGATTCCCCATAATAGAAATAATTTTTCCCATAGTGCCTCTAGTTGTGCTCCCGGAAATAGGGCCCTGCTATATTGCTCCCAGTAATTAGAATGCCCCTTACAGTGCCCCCCAGTAATTATAATACCCCTTACAGTGCCTCCCAGTAATTATAATACCCCTTACAGTGCCCCCCAGTAATTATAATACCCCTTACAGTGCCCCCCAGTAATTATAATACCCCTTACAGTGCCTCCCAGTAATTATAATACCCCTTACAGTGCCTCCCCAGTAATTATAATACCCCTTACAGTGCCCCCAGTAATTATAATACCCCTTACAGTGCCCCCAGTAATTAGAATACCCTTAGTGCCCCAGTAATTAGAATACCCTTAGTGCCCCAGTAATTAGAATACCCTTACAGTGCCCCCAGTAATTAGAATACCCCTTACAGTGCCCCCAGTAATTAGATATATGCCCCCGAATTAGCCAGTGCCCCCAGTAATTAGAATACCCTTACAGTGCCCCCAGTAATTAGAATGCCCCTTACAGTGCCCCCAGTAATTAGAATGCCTTACAGTGCCCCCAGTAATAGCCCTACTGTGCCCCAGTAATTAGAATACCCTTACAGTGCCCCCAGTAATTAGAATACCCCTTACAGTGCCCCCAGTAATTAGAATACTTCACAGTGCCCCCAGTAATTAGAATACCCCTTACAGTGCCCCCAGTAATTAGAATACCCCTTACAGTGCCCCCAGTAATTAGAATGCCCTTACAGTGCCCCCAGTAATTAGAATACCCCTTACAGTGCCCCCAGTAATTAGAATACCCCTTACAGTGCCCCCAGTAATTAGAATACCCCTTACAGTGCCCCCAGTAATTAGAATGCCCCTTACAGTGCCCCCAGTAATTAGAATGCCCTTACAGTGCCCCCAGTAATTAGAATACCCTTACAGTGCCCCCAGTAATTAGAATACCCCTTACAGTGCCCCCAGTAATCAGAATACCCCTTACAGTGCCCCCAGTAATCAGAATACCCCTTACAGTGCCCCCAGTAATTAGAATACCCCCTTACAGTGCCCCCAGTAATTAGAATACCCTTACAGTGCCCCCAGTAATCAGAATACCCTTACAGTGCCCCCAGTAATTAGAATACTCCTTACAGTGCCCCCAGTAATCAGAATACCCCTTACAGTGCCCCCCAGTAATTTAGAATACCCCTTACAGTGCCCCCCAGTAATTAGAATACCCCTTACAGTGCCCCCCAGTAATTAGAATACCCCTTACAGTGCCCCCCAGTAATTAGCCCTTACAGTGCCCCCAGTAATTAGAATACCCTTACAGTGCCCCCAGTAATTAGAATGCCCCTTACAGTGCCCCCAGTAATTAGAATACCCCTTACAGTGCCCCCAGTAATTAGAATACCCCTTACAGTGCCCCCAGTAATTAGAATGCCCCTTACAGTGCCCCCCAGTAATTAGCCCTTACTAGTAACATAGTAACATAGTATATAAGGCCGAAAAAAGACATTTGTCCATCCAGTTCGACCTGTTTCCTGCAAGTTGATCCAGAGGAAGGCAAAAAACCCCTGTGAGGTAGAGCCAATTTTCCCCACTTAAGGGGAAAAAATTCCTTCCCGACTCCAATCAGGCAGTCAGAATAACTCCCTGGATCAACGACCCATCTTTAGTAGTTATAGCCTGAAATATTATTACGCTCCAGAAATACATCCAGGCCCCTCTTGAATTCCTTTATTGTACTCACCATCACCACCTCCTCAGGCAGAGAGTTCCATAGTCTCACTGCTCTTACAGTACAGAGTTCCATAGTCTCACTGCTCTTACCGTGAAGAACCCTTTTCTATGTTTGTGTACGAACCTTCTTTCCTCCAGACGCAGAGGATGTCCCCTTGTCACAGTCACAGTCCTGGGGATAAATAGATGATGGGAGAGATCTTTGTACTGACCCCTGATATATTTATACATAGTTATTAGATCTCCCCTCAGTCGTCTTTTTTCTAGAGTGAATAACCCTAATTTTGATACCCTTTCGGGGTACTGTAGTTGCCCCATTCCAGTTATTACTTTAGTTGCCCTCCTCTGAACCCTCTCTAGCTCTGCTATGTCTGCCTTGTTCACGGGAGCCCAGAACTGTACACAGTACTCCATGTGTGGTCTGACTAGTGATTTATAAAGTGGTAAGACTACTGTGCCCCCAGTAATTAGAATACCCCTTACAGTGCCCCCAGTAATTAGAATACCCCTTACAGTGCCCCCCAGTAATTAGAATACCCCTTACAGTGCCCCCAGTAATTAGAATACCCCTTACAGTGCCCCCAGTAATTAGAATACCCCTTACCAATGCCCCCAGTAATTAGAATACCCCTTACAGTGCCCCCAGTAATTAGAATACCCTTTACAGTGCCCCCAGTAATTAGAATACCCCTTACAGTGCCCCCAGTAATTAGGCCCTTACAGTGCCCCCAGTAATTAGAATACCCCTTACAGTGCCCCCCAGTAATTAGAATACCCCTTACAGTGCCCCCAGTAATTAGAATACCCCTTACAGTGCCCCCAGTAATTAGAATACCCCTTACAGTGCCCCAGTGCCCTTCAGTAATTAGAATACCCCTTACAGTGCCCCCCAGTAATTAGCCCTTACTGTGCCCCCAGTAATTAGAATACCCCTTACAGTGCCCCCCAGTAATTAGCCCTTACAGTGCCCCCAGTAATTAGAATACCCCTTACAGTGCCCCCCAGTAATTAGAATACTCCTTACAGTGCCCCCAGTAATTAGAATACCCTTACAGTGCCCCCCAGTAATTAGAATACCCTTACAGTGCCCCCAGTAATTAGAATACCCTTACAGTGCCCCCAGTAATTAGAATACCCCTTACAGTGCCCCCAGTAATTAGAATACCCCTTACAGTGCCCCCAGTAATTAGAATACCCTTACAGTGCCCCCAGTAATTAGAATACCCCTTACAGTGCCCCCAGTAATTAGAATACCCTTACAGTGCCCCCAGTAATTAGAATACCCCTTACAGTGCCCCCAGTAATTAGAATGCCCCTTACAGTGCCCCCAGTAATTAGAATACCCCTTACAGTGCCCCCAGTAATTAGAATACCCCTTACAGTGCCCCCAGTAATTAGAATACCCCTTACAGTGCCCCCAGTAATTAGAATACCCCTTACAGTGCCCCCAGTAATTAGAATACCCCTTACAGTGCCCCCAGTAATTAGAATACCCCTTACAGTGCCCCCAGTAATTAGAATACCCCTTACAGTGCCCCCAGTAATTAGAATACCCTTACAGTGCCCCCAGTAATTAGAATACCCCTTACAGTGCCCCCAGTAATTAGAATACCCTTACAGTGCTCCCAGTAATTAGAATGCCCCTTACAGTGCCCCCAGTAATTAGAATACCCCTTACAGTGCCCCAGTAATTAGAATACCCCTTACAGTGCCCCCAGTAATCAGAATACACCTTACAGTGCCCCCAGTAATTAGAATACCCCTTACAGTGCCCCCCAGTAATTAGCCCTTACAGTGCCCCCAGTAATTAGAATACCCCTTACAGTGCCCCCCAGTAATTAGAATACCCCTTACAGTGCCCCCCAGTAATCAGAATACCCCTTACAGTGCCCCCAGTAATCAGAATACCCCTTACAGTGCCCCCCAGTAATCAGAATACCCCTTACAGTGCCCCCAGTAATCAGAATACCCCTTACAGTGCCCCCAGTAATCAGAATACCCCTTACAGTGCCCCCAGTAATTAGAATACCCCTTACAGTGCCCCCAGTAATTAGAATACCCCTTACAGTGCCCCCAGTAATTAAAATACTCCTTACAGTGCCCCCAGTAATTTGAATACCCCTTACAGTGCCCCCAGTAATTTGAATACCCTTACAGTGCCCCCAGTAATTAGAATACCCCTTACAGTGCCCCCCAGTAATTAGAATACCCCTTACAGTGCCCCCCAGTAATCAGAATACACCTTACAGTGCCCCCAGTAATCAGAATACCCCTTACAGTGCCCCCCGTACTTATAAAACAAAAATTACATACATACCCGATTCTTTCTCCATGCTGCTGTCCGTGATGTAGGCCGCAGCCCGCCGGCCTCTTCTATCCAGCCTGAGTTGACTCTGTCCTGGCGCAGGCAGCTCTCTGTGTGTTGACATCATTAGGCGGCGCCTGCGAATGTCCCGTCAATACTGAAGAAGATTCACGGACAGGCTTTTCTTCTGGTGGACGCTATGGACGGCAGAGGAAAACACCCTGTTTTTACAGACTGTCCGTAAATCTATGGACGGTTGGCAACCCTGGTAGAGACTCTCTCTCCGGCTGTGACTGCTACTGTAGACTTCTCCTTCCTGCTGTCACTTACACTTACTGTAGAGACTTCTTCTTCCTCCTGCTGCCGCTGCTTGTACTGTGGAGACTCCTCAGTCCGCCCATGGTCACTGCTGTTACTGTAGAGTCCCACGACACCCTGCCATGACTGCTTCAAATGTAGAGACTTCCTCCTCCTCCTCCTGCTATCATTGCTTTTGCTGTAGAGACTTCTTCTTCCACCTGTTGTCACTGCTCTTACTGTAGACTCCCTATACTGCCATTACTGCACTTTCTGTAGACACCTCTTCCACCTGCTGTCACTGCCCTTACCGTAGAGACTTCTTTCTCCTGCTGTCACTGCTCTTACCATAGAGACTTCTTCCTCCTGCTGTCACTGCTCTTACCGTAGAGACTTCTTTCTCCTGATGTCACTGCTCTTACCATAGAGACTTCTTCCTCCTGCTGTCACTGCTCTTACCATAGAGACTACTTCTTCCTCCTGCTGTCACTGCTCTTACCATAGAGACTTCTTCTTCCTCCTGCTGTCACTGCTCTTACCATAGAGACTTCTTCTTCCTCCTGCTGTCACTGCTCTTACCATAGAGACTTCTTCTTCCTCCTGCTGTCACTGCTCTTACCATAGAGACTACTTCTTCCTCCTGCTGTCACTGCTCTTACCATAGAGACTTCTTCTTCCTCCTGCTGTCACTGCTCTTACCATAGAGACTTCTTCTTCCTCCTGCTGTCACTGCTCTTACCATAGAGACTACTTCTTCCTCCTGCTGTCACTGCTCTTACCATAGAGACTTCTTCTTCCTCCTGCTGTCACTGCTCTTACCATAGAGACTTCTTCCTCCTCCTGCTGTCACTGCTCTTACCATAGAGACTTCTTCTTCCTCCTGCTGTCACTGCTCTTACCATAGAGACTTCTTCTTCCTTCTGCTGTCACTTCTCTTACCATAGAGACTTCTTCTTTCTCCTGCTGTCACTGCTCTTACCATAGAGACTACTTCTTCCTCCTGCTGTCACTGCTCTTACCATAGAGACTTCTTCTTCCTCCTGCTGTCACTGCTCTTACCATAGAGACTTCTTCTTCCTCCTGCTGTCACTGCTCTTACCATAGAGACTTCTTCTTTCTCCTGTTGTCACTGCTCTTACCATAGAGACTTCTTCTTTCTCCTGTTGTCACTGCTCTTACCATAGAGACTACTTCTTTCTCCTGTTGTCACTGCTCTTACCATAGAGACTACTTCTTTCTCCTGTTGTCACTGCTCTTACCATAGAGACTTCTTCTTTCTCCTGCTGTCACTGCTCTTACCATAGAGACTTCTTCTTCCTCCTGCTGTCACTGCTTGTACTGTAGAGACTCCCTCCCCTGTGGTTCAGAACACTTGTGCATTGGGGGGTCTTGGCCTTCTGCACCCGGTCGTCAGCTCGATGTCTTCTCAGTTCACAGAGACCTGAAGCCGCACAACATCCTGATCTCGATGCCCAGCGCTCACGGGCGGGTGAAGGCCATGATCTCGGACTTCGGGCTATGTAAGAAGCTGGCGGTGGGCAGACACAGCTTCAGCCGGAGGTCGGGCGTTCCCGGCACAGAAGGCTGGATCGCCCCGGAAATGTTAAGCGAAGATTTTAAAGAGAACCCTGTAAGAGCCTTGGTCGTTGGGGGGACGGGGGCGTGCCATGGTGCCGGCAGTGTGCTGACCGGCGTCTTGTCTTGCAGACCTTCACTGTGGACATCTTCTCTGCCGGCTGCGTCTTTTACTACGTGGTCTCGGAGGGGAGTCACCCATTTGGCAAGTCCCTGCAGCGGCAAGCCAATATCCTGCTGGGGGCGTACGGCCTGGAGTGCCTGAGCCTGGAGAAACACGGTGAGGCCCGCACTCAGGAGGGGCGCGCCGCGGAGCTCCGGCCTCAGCGCTCACTCTACTGTCTCCTGTTACAGAGGACCTGATCGCACATCACCTGATCGAGCAGATGATCGACAAGGACCCGCAGAAGCGACCCTCCGCCCAGGCCGTCCTCAAACACCCCTTCTTCTGGAGCCTGGAGAAACAGTTGCACTTCTTCCAGGTCAGAGAGCCCCAGTCACCCCGAACCCCAAAATCCATAGACCCCCTCCCCGTGTACATCAGGGGTCCCCTGTCATTATTAAGGGAGCCCTCCACATCACTAGACTGAGGCGCTGAGCAGCCCTCCTCCTCGCCCCTCAGTGAGCTCCCTTAAAGGGCTTCTCCCATCGCATACAATGGGGGCATATCACTAGTATATGCCGCCATTGTCTGATAGGTGGGGGTCCCGCCTCTGAGAGCGGGAGAGCTGTGGCTGGAGGTCCCCTAGTTTTCCGCGGTCTGTCCACCACCAAGTGCTGCCCCCATACAAGTGAATGGGAGCGCACGCGCAGCTCCTGCTCCCATTTATTTCTATAGGGCAGACAGAAATAGCCGAACCAGAGCTCGGCTCTTTTCAGCGGCCCCATTGAAACGATTGGAGGGCAGCTGTGCATGTGCAGTGCGTCCTCCGTTCATTTCTCCGCTCTGTTCTCATTTTAGGTGCGGGTCCCAGAGGTGGGACCCCCACCTATCAGACAACGGGAACACTTTCTGATGTGCTGAAGGGGGGTGAGGATGTATGTATGAGTGGAAGGGCATGGGGTGTGACCCATCTATCAACTGCTTACATCCTGTAATATCCTCCAGAGCTGCACTCACTATTCTGCTGGTGCAGTCACTGTGTACATACATTACTTATCCTGTACTGATCCTGGGTTATATCCTGTATTACACTCCAGAGCTGCACTCACTATTCTGCTGGTGCAGTCACTGTGTACATACATTACTTATCCTGTACTGATCCTGAGTTACATCCTGTATTATACTCCAGAGCTGCACTCAGTATTCTGCTGGTGCAGTCACTGTGTACATACATTACTTATCCTGTACTGATCCTGAGTTACATCCTGTATTATACTCCAGAGCTGCACTCACTATTCTGCTGGTGCAGTCAGTGTGTACATACATTACTTATCCTGTACTGATCCTGAGTTACATCCTGTATTATACTCCAGAGCTGCACTCACTATTCTGCTGGTGCAGTCACTGTATACATACATTACTTATCCTGTACTGATCCTGAGTTATATCCTGTATTATACTCCAGAGCTGCACTCACTATTCTGCTGGTGCAGTCACTGTGTACATACATTACTTATCCTGTACTGATCCTGAGTTACATCCTGTATTATACTCCAGAGCTGCACTCACTATTCTGCTGGTGCAGTCACTGTGTACATACATTACTTATCCTGTACTGATCCTGAGTTACATCCTGTATTATACTCCAGAGCTGCACTCACTATTCTGCTGGTGGAGTCACTGTGTACATACATTACTTATCCTGTACTGATCCTGAGTTACATCCTGTATTATACTCCAGAGCTGCACTCACTATTCTGCTGGTGGAGTCACTGTGTACATACATTACTTATCCTGTACTGATCCTGAGTTACATCCTGTATTATACTCCAGAGCTGCACTCACTATTCTGGTTTGTCTCTTACAGGACGTCAGTGACCGGATAGAGAAGGAGGCTTTGGACGGGCCGATTGTTAAAAGGCTGGAGAGAGGAGGCCGAGACGTGGTGAAGCTGGACTGGAGGGAACACATCACAGTGCCGCTGCAGACAGGTACCGCCGTGTGATGTCAGAACCCGCCGTCTGTGCTCTCACCGCTGCCCGTAACATAACCGCGACCTTCCGTGTCTTACAGATCTGAGGAAATTCCGCAGTTACAAAGGGAAGTCTGTAAGAGATCTACTGCGGGCGCTGAGAAATAAGGTGAGACCTGTGCCCTGATTACTTAGTGGAAGGAGCGGGGTTCTCCCAGCAGCACAGAGGATTTCAGGAGAAGAGTGTGCTGATCCTGTGGAGCTCACAGACAGAGTTGTATAGTGGAAGGAGCAGGGTCCTCCCAGCTGCACAGAGGATTTTAGGAGAGGAGTGTGCTGATCCTGTGGAGGTCACAGGATGAGAGTTACATAGTGGAAGGAGCAGGGTCCTCCCAGCAGCACAGAGGATTTTAGGAGAGGAGTGTGCTGATCCTGTGGAGGTCACAGGATGAGAGTTACATAGTGGAAGGAGCAGGGTCCTCTCAGCAGCACAGAGGATTTCAGGAGAGGAGTGTGCTGATCCTGTGGAGGTCACAGGCTGAGAGTTACATAGTGGAAGGAGCAGGATCCTCCAAGCAGCACAGAGGATTTCAGGAGAGGAGTGCGCTGATCCTGTGGAGGTCACAGGATGAGAGTTACATAGAGGAAGGAGCAGGGTCCTCCCAGCAGCACAGAGGATTTCAGGAGAGGAGTGTGCTGATCCTGTGGAGGTCACAGGCTGAGAGTTACATAGTGGAAGGAGCAGGGTCCTCCCAGCAGCACAGAGGATTTCAGGAGAGGAGTGTGCTGATCCTGCGGAGGTCACAGGCAGAGAGTTACATAGTGGAAGGAGCAGGGTCCTCCCAGCAGCACAGAGGATTTCAGTAGAGGAGTGTGCTGATCTTGTGGAGGTCACAGACTGAGTTACATAGAGGAAGGAGCAGGGTCCTCCCAGCAGCACAGAGGATTTCAGGAGAGGAGTGTGCTGATATTGTGGAGGTCACAGACTGAGTTACATAGAGGAAGGAGCAGGGTCCTCCCAGCAGCACAGAGGATTTCAGTAGAGGAGTGTGCTGATCTTGTGGAGGTCACAGGATGAGAGTTACATAGTGGAAGGAGCAGGGTCCTCCCAGCAGCACAGAGGGTTTCAGGAGAGCAGTGTGCTGATCTTGTGGAGGTCACAGGGTGAGAGTTACATAGTGGAAGGAGCAGGGTCCTCCCAGCAGCACAGAGGATTTCAGGAGAGGAGTGTGCTGATCCTGTGGAGGTTACAGGCTAAGAGTTACATAGTAGAAGGAGCAGGGTCCTCCCAGCAGCACAGAGGATTTCAGGAGAGGAGTGCGCTGATCTTGTGGAGGTCACAGGGTGAGAGTTACATAGTGGAAGGAGCAGGGTCCTCCCAGCAGCACAGAGGATTTCAGGAGAGGAGTGCGCTGATCTTGTGGAGGTCACAGGGTGAGAGTTACATAGTGGAAGGAGCAGGGTCCTCCCAGCAGCACAGAGGATTTCAGGAGAGGAGTGTGCTGATCCTGTGGATGTCACAGGCTGAGAGTTACATAGTAGAAGGAGCAGAGTCCTCCCAGCAGCACAGAGGATTTCAGGAGAGGAGTGTGCTGATCCTGTGGAGGTCACAGGCTGAGAGTTACATAGTGGAAGGAGCAGAGGTCCTCCCAGCAGCACAGAGGATGTCAGGAGAGGAGTGTGCTGATCCTGTGGAGGTCACAGGCTGAGAGTTACATAGTGGAAGGAGCAGGGTCCTCCCAGCAGCACAGAGGATTTTAAGGAGAGGAGTGTGCTGATCCTGTGGAGGTCACAGGCTGAGAGTTACATAGTGGAAGGAGCAGGGTCCTCCCAGCAGCACAGAGGGTTTCAGGAGAGCAGTGTGCTGATGTTGGTGGAGCAGGGGTGTATGAGTGTCAGTCTTGCGGTGTGGGAGTAGCAGGGCTGTGTTTGTTGTGCGCTCATCCTCTTTCTCTCCTCAGAAGCACCATTACCGGGAGCTGCCGGCGGAGGTGCAGGAGACGCTGGGGAGCGTTCCGGATGAGTTTGTCTCGTACTTCACGTCCCGCTTCCCCGGCCTCCTGCTGCACACGTATCTGGCCATGCAGCTGTGCAGCCAGGAGAGACTCTTCCAGCCGTACTACGTCCAGGAGCCCTCGGGGCCCGCCCTGGTGACCCCGGCTGAGGCCTGAGCCTCTGGGAGGAGGCTGGAGACACACGGTGCCTTACACTGCTACCCTGGAGGGATGTAGCAGAGCCGGCGGAGCTGCTGCACTATGGACTCCTGATGGCCGGACTATCCTCAGTGAAGGCTTTTATTTATGGACTGAGCTCAGTATTCAGGGTCCTGCACCCCCGCCACGGCTCGGCCTGCAGGGGGCGCAGCACGCGGTCGCTGTTACTATGTGAGAGCATTAAGTTATTTCCTTTTATATTTGGTGCAGAATGACTTTTATAAGACTGGATGGAGCGGGGGTCGGGGCGCTCAGGGGTCAGGGGGCGGGTGGGGGTTTTTATGTTTTTATTTTTTTGCTTTTTTTTTAATAAATAAAAGAAAATGTGAAAACTGTCGTCTGTCCTCACGAGTCTGAACACGGATTAAAGCGCGGTTTTATCTTCAGCCCGCGGTTTCTATTTATGGTGTCAGTGGCTATGTGGCTACAGCCGCTAGAGGGCGCCCTGCACGGGGAAAGGGCGTTATGATTAGGGGGTGTGGAGCCGCTAGAGGGCGCTCTCCAGATATAGAAGGTATACAGCTCTTACTGGGCTCTGTACTAGTGGCACCCATGTATCTGTGCGGCCCTCTGTACCTGTGCGGGACAGGTGAGGCGCTCCCGCTGGCGGCCCTCTGTACCTGTGTGGGACGGGTGAGGCGCTCCCCCTGGTGGCCCTCCTCTGTATCTATGCGGGTGAGGCGCTCCCCCTGGCGGCCGTCCTCTGTACCTGTGCGGGTGAGACGCTCCCCCTGGCGGCCGTCCTCTGTACCTGTGCGGATGAGGCGCTCCCCCTGGCGGTCGTTCTTTGTAACTATGCGGGTGAGGCGCTCCCCCTGGCTGCCGTCCCCTTTAGCTGTGCGGGTGAGACGCTCCCCCTGGCGGCCCTCCTCTGTACCTGTGCGGGTGAGGCGCTCCCCCTGGCGGCCGTCCTCTGTACCTGTGCGGGTGAGGCGCTCCCCCTGGCGGCCGTCCCCTGTACCTGTGCGGGTGCGGCGCTCCCCCTGGCGGCCGTACTGTGTATCTATGCGGGTGCGGCGCTCCCCTTGGCGGCCGTACTGTGTATCTATGCGGGTGCGGCGCTCCCCCTGGCGGCCGTCCTGTGTCTGTGCGGGTGCGGGGCTCCCCCTGGCGGCCGTCCTGTGTGTCTATGCGGGTGCGGGGCTCCCCCTGGCGGCCGTCCTCTATACCGGTGCGGGTGCGGCGCTCCCCCTGGCGGCCGTCCTGTGTCACGCCCATGTTATTGTCCGCCGCCCCCGTTGGGCCTCTGTCCGGCCGCGCCCCTCTCGTCATCATGAGGAAATAGAAACTGAGCGGAGAAGCCTCAGGGCGCAGCCTCCGGACTACTGATAACAGAACTGAGGATGCTGGGAGTGGTAGTGTCTGCGGCGGCGCTGGGCGTCAGGTCGGGTAAGTTGCTGGGTGCCGGGCGTCACACTCTGCTGTGCCGGGCGTCACACTCTGCTGTCCCTGGTGCCGGGCGTCACACTCTGCTGTCCCTGGTGCCGGGCGTCACACTCTGCTGTCCCTGGTGCCGGCCGTCACACTCTGCTCTCCCTGGTGCCGGGTGTCACACTCTGCTCTCCTGGGTGCCGGGTGTCACACTCTGCTCTCCTGGGTGCCGGGTGTCACACTCTGCTCTCCTGGGTGCCGGGCGTCACACTCTGCTCTCCTGGGTGCCGGGCGTCACACTCTGCTGTCCTGGGTGCCGGGCGTCACACTGTGCTGCCCTGGGTGCCGGGCGTCACACTGTGCTGCCCTGGGTGCCGGGCGTCACACTCTGCTGCGCTGGGTGCCGGGTGTCACACTGTGCTGCCCTGGGTGCCGGGTGTCACACTGTGCTGCCCTGGGTGCCGGGTGTCACACTGTGCTGCCCAGGGTGCCGGGCGTCACACTCTGCTGTCCCTGGTGCCGGGCGTCACACTCTGCTCTCCTGGGTGCCGGGTGTCACACTCTGCTCTCCTGGGTGCCGGGCGTCACACTCTGCTGTCCTGGGTGCCGGGTGTCACACTCTGCTGTCCTGTGTGCTGGGTGTCACACTCTGCTGCCCTGGGTGCCGGGTGTCACACTCTGCTGTCCTGGGTGCCGGGTGTCACACTCTGCTGTCCTGGGTGCCGGGTGTCACATTCTGCTGCCCTGGGTGCCGGGTGTCACACTCTGCTCTCCTGGGTGCCGGGTGTCACACTCTGCTGTCCTGTGTGCCGGGTGTCACACTCTGCTGCCCTGGGTGCCGGGTGTCACACTCTGCTGTCCTGGGTGCCGGGTGTCACACTCTGCTGTCCTGGGTGCCGGGTGTCACACTCTGCTGCCCTGGGTGCCGGGTGTCACACTCTGCTCTCCTGGGTGCCGGGTGTCACACTCTGCTGTCCTGTGTGCCCGGCGTCACACTGCTCTCCTGGGTGTAGGGCGTCACACTCTGCTGTCCTGTGTGCCCGGCGTCACACTCTGCTCTCCTGGGTGCCGGGCGTCACACTCTGCTGTCCCTGGTGCCGGGCGTCACACTCTGCTCTCCTGGGTGCCGGGCGTCACACTCTGCTCTCCTGGGTGCCGGGCGTCACACTGTGCTGCCCTGGGTGCCGGGTGTCACACTGTGCTGCCCTGGGTGCCGGGCGTCACACTCTGCTGCGCTGGGTGCCGGGTGTCACACTGTGCTGCCCTGGGTGCTGGTTGTCACACTGTGCTGCCCTGGGTGCTGGTTGTCACACTCTGCTGTCCCTGGTGCCGGTTGTCACACTCTGCTGTCCCTGGTGCCGGGTGTCACACTCTGCTGTCCCTGGTGCCGGGTGTCACACTCTGCTGTCCTGGGTGCCGGGCGTCACACTCTGCTGTGCCGGGAGACGGGCGTCACACTCAGCTGTCCCTGGTGCCGGGTGTCACACTCAGCTGTCCCTGGTGCCGGGCGTCACACTCTGCTGTCCCTGGTGCCGGGTGTCACACTCTGCTCTCCTGGGTGCCGGGCGTCACACTCTGCTGCGCTGGGTGCCGGGCGTCACACTCAGCTGTCCCTGGTGCCGGGCGTCACACTCTGCTGTGCCGGGTGTCACACTCAGCTGTCCCTGGTGCCGGGCGTCACACTCTGCTGTCCCTGGTGCCGGGTGTCACACTCTGCTCTCCTGGGTGCCGGGCGTCACACTCTGCTCTCCTGGGTGCCGGGCGTCACACTCTGCTCTCCTGGGTGCCGGGCGTCACACTCTGCTCTCCTGGGTGCCGGGCGTCACACTCTGCTCTCCTGGGTGCCGGGCGTCACACTCTGCTCTCCTGGGTGTCGGGCGTCACACTCTGCTCTCCTGGGTGCCAGGCGTCACACTCTGCTCTCCTGGGTGCCGGGCGTCACACTCTGCTCTCCTGGGTGCCGGCGTCACACTCTGCTGTCCTGGGTGCCGGCTGTCACACTCTGCTCTCCTGGGTGCCGGGTGTCACACTCTGCTCTCCTGGGTGCCGGGCGTCACACTCTGCTGTCCTGTGTGCCGGGCGTCACACTCTGCTCTCCTGTGTGCCGGGTGTCACACTCTGCTCTCCTGGGTGCCGGGCGTCACACTCTGCTCTCCTGGGTGCCGGGCGTCACACTCTGCTCTCCTGGGTGCCGGGCGTCACACTCTGCTCTCCTGGGTGCCGGGCGTCACACTCTGCTCTCCTGGGTGCCGGGCGTCACACTCTGCTCTCCTGGGTGCCGGGCGTCACACTCTGCTGCGCTGGGTGCCGGGTGTCACACTCAGCTGTCCCTGGTGCCGGGCGTCACACTCTGCTGTCCCTGGTGTCGGGCGTCACACTCTGCTCTCCTGAGTGCCGGGCGTCACACTCTGCTGTCCTGTGTGCCGGGCGTCACACTCTGCTGTCCTGTGTGCCCGGCGTCACACTCTGCTCTCCTGGGTGCCGGGTGTCACACTGTGCTGCCCTGGGTGCCGGGTGTCACACTGTGCTGCCCTGGGTGCCGGGTGTCACACTCTGCTCTCCTGGGTGCCGGGCGTCACACTCTGCTCTCCTGGGTGCCGGGTGTCACACTCTGCTCTCCTGGGTGCCGGGTGTCACACTCTGCTCTCCTGGGTGCCGGGTGTCACACTCTGCTCTCCTGGGTGCCGGGCGTCACACTGTGCTGCCCTGGGTGCCGGGCGTCACACTGTGCTGCCCTGGGTGCCGGGTGTCACACTGTGCTGCCCTGGGTGCCGGGTGTCACACTGTGCTGCCCTGGGTGCCGGGCGTCACACTCTGCTGCGCTGGGTGCCGGGTGTCACACTCTGCTGTCCCTGGTGCCGGGTGTCACACTCTGCTGCCCTGGGTGCCGGGCGTCACACTCTACTGTGCCGGGAGACGGGCGTCACACTCAGCTGTCCCTGGTGCCGGGCGTCACACTCTGCTGTCCTGGGTGCCGGGCGTCACACTCTGCTGTCCTGTGTGCCCGGCGTCACACTCTGCTCTCCTGGGTGCCGGGCGTCACACTCTGCTGTCCTGGGTGCCGGGCGTCACACTCTGCTCTCCTGGGTGCCGGGCGTCACACTCTGCTGTCCTGTGTGCCCGGCGTCACACTCTGCTGTCCTGTGTGCCCGGCGTCACACTCTGCTGTCCTGTGTGCCCGGCGTCACACTCTGCTGTCCTGTGTGCCCGGCGTCACACTCTGCTGTCCTGTGTGCCCGGCGTCACACTCTGCTGTCCTGTGTGCCCGGCGTCACACTCTGCTGTCCTGTGTGCCCGGCGTCACACTCTGCTGTCCTGTGTGCCCGGCGTCACACTCTGCTGTCCCTGGTGCCGGGCGTCACACTCTGCTGTGCCGGGTGTCACACTCTGCTGTCCCTGGTGCCGGGCGTCACACTCTGCTGTCCCTGGTGCCGGGCGTCACACTCTGCTGTCCCTGGTGCCGGGCGTCACACTCTGCTGTCCCTGGTGCCGGGCGTCACACTCTGCTGTGCCGGGTGTCACACTCTGCTGTCCCTGGTGTCGGGCGTCACACTCTGCTCTCCTGTGTGCCGGGTGTCACACTCTGCTTTCCTGGGTGCTGGGTGTCACACTCTGCTCTCCTGGGTGCTGGGCGTCACACTCAGCTGTCCCTGGTGCCGGGCGTCACACTCTGCTGTGCCGGGAGACGGGCGTCACACTCTGCTGTCCCTGGTGCCGGGCGTCACACTCTGCTGTGCCGGGTGCCGGGCGTCACACTCTGCTGTGCCGGGTGCCGGGCGTCACACTCTGCTGTCCCTGGTGCCGGGCGTCACACTCTGTTGTCCCTGGTGCCGGGTGTCACACTCTGCTGACCTGGGTGCTGGGCGTCACACTCTGCTGTCCCTGGTGCCGGGCGTCACACTCAGCTGTCCCTGGTGCCGGGCGTCACACTCTGCTGTCCTGTGTGCCCGGCGTCACACTCTGCTGTGCCGGGTGCCGGGCGTCACACTCTGCTGTGCCGGGTGCCGGGCGTCACACTCTGCTGTGCCGGGTGCCGGGCGTCACACTCTGCTGTCCCTAGTGCCGGGCGTCACGCTCTGCTGTGCCGGGAGACGGGCGTCACACTCTGCTGTCCCTGGTGCCGGGCGTCACACTCTGCTGTCCCTGGTGCCGGGCGTCACACTCTGCTGTGCCGGGTGCCGGGCGTCACACTCTGCTGTGCCGGGTGCCGGGCGTCACACTCTGCTGTGCCGGGTGCCGGGCGTCACACTCTGCTGTCCCTGGTGCCGGGCGTCACACTCTGCTGTGCCGGGCGTCACACTCTGCTGTGCCGGGCGTCACACTCTGCTGTGCCGGGCGTCACACTCTGCTGTGCCGGGCGTCACACTCTGCTGTGCCGGGCGTCACACTCTGCTGTGCCGGGTGTCACACTCTGCTGTGCCGGGCGTCACACTCTGCTGTGACGGGTGCCGGGTGTCACACTCTGCTGTGCCGGGTGCCGGGCGTCACACTCTGCTGTGCCGGGTGCCGGGCGTCACACTCTGCTGTGCCGGGTGCCGGGCGTCACACTCTGCTGTGCCGGGTGCCGGGCGTCACACTCTGCTGTGCCGGGTGCCGGGCGTCACACTCTGCTGTGCCGGGTGCCGGGCGTCACACTCTGCTGTGCCGGGTGCCGGGCGTCACACTCTGCTGTGCCGGGTGCCGGGCGTCACACTCTGCTGTGCCGGGTGCCGGGCGTCACACTCTGCTGTGCCGGGTGCCGGGCGTCACACTCTGCTGTGCCGGGTGCCGGGCGTCACACTCTGCTGTGCCGGGTGCCGGGCGTCACACTCTGCTGTGCCGGGTGCCGGGCGTCACACTCTGCTGTGCCGGGTGCCGGGCGTCACACTCTGCTGTGCCGTGTGCCGGGCGTCACACTCTGCTGTGCCGGGTGCCGGGCGTCACACTCTGCTGTGCCGGGTGCCGGGCGTCACACTCTGCTGTGCCGGGTGCCGGGCGTCACACTCTGCTGTGCCGGGTGCCGGGCGTCACACTCTGCTGTGCCGGGTGCCGGGCGTCACACTCTGCTGTGCCGGGTGCCGGGCGTCACACTCTGCTGTGCCGGGTGCCGGGCGTCACACTCTGCTGTGCCGGGTGCCGTGTATGATGCTGTCTCCTTACTGGAATCTCTCCGTCATTTTTGCAGGGGTTCACGAACTGTCCTGTTACTCTGATGTCCTCCTCCTTTGACCAGAGCAACGCTGATCGCTGCAGTACACCGAGGGACGCCGCGAATCGCTGCAGTACACCGAGGGACGCCGCGGATCGCTGCAGTACACCGAGGGACGCCGCGGATCGCTGCAGAACACCGAGGGACGCCGCGGATCGCTGCACAGTAAGTATGGGAAATTACACATGAGGTCTGTTACGAGGGATCAGCGGCCCCTTCTCCAGAAATCTAATGCCCCCCTTAACGCTGTAAAGACAGTCCTCCTCTGATGCGATGTTCATTGACGCTCTCTTCTCGGCCTGCAGCGCCACCATTGCCTCCTCTGCTGACTGCAGCGCCACCATTGCCTCCTCTGCTGACTGCAGCGCCACCATTGCCTCCTCTGCTGACTGCAGTGCCACCATTGCCTCCTCTGCTGACCGCAGCGCCACCATTGCCTCCTCTGCTGACCGCAGCGCCACCATTGCCTCCTCTGCTGACCGCAGCGCTGCCTGCACCAATGGCGGGTAAGTCCTGAACCACGATACTGATCGGGCGGCCGGCACTCTGTGTTTGAGGGCGACAAGTCAGCTGATGCTCAGTCATGTGACCTGGGTTCTGTTGCTCTAGAGCCTGCCCTCCTATCTATGGGCATGGGGTACTGGCCGGTCAGTGAGGGGGCTGCAGACGGCCACAGGTGGGGGTGATCGGTGCTGTACCAGCCGATCGCTGCACAAGGAGGGCATGTCCAACAGCAAAGCCCTCGTCCAGAGACGGCCTCCAGCCACCTTGTGCTGCGCCTGGGACTTGTGGATCACCGCTGGTGAGCTGCTGCAGCAATCCTCCTCATATTGTGTGATCTGATCACCCTCTGCAGTCCCTGGACCACCCCTCCCCCGCCGGGGCTCTTCAGAAGATACAGTCCTTATTTTCAGTCCCCGGCTACAGCAGAATGACAATCCATTTACCACGGACACAGGACTCCGCTCGCCTGTAAATCTAGAACCAGAAGACCGCCAACCACCGATCCCGCCCACATTGCGCCATTGCTGTAAATGCAGAGTGCTATCGCCAATCACGCCAGGCCCAGCCGATACCTCTGAAGTACCCAGGATGCCAAATCAAAGGCATCGATACAAGGAGCCTAACATTTCGTGAGGGCCCCTCTTCCTATAAACCTCTGGGTCCAGGTTAGGCAGCCATATATAACATTCTGTCTGCCGCCACCTTACCGGGCTCGGTGATGGGCAGGTCCTCCAGATATCCCAGTACACGTATGAAGGGCTCATATCCAGTGTAACAGCATACAAGCAGTTAAAAAGCTGCATCACAGAGCACGGCCGCAGCATGTGCCAAATAAGCCTTGTACCTCCCTCGCTTTCCACCAAACTTTATGCAGGAGAAATGCGGTGGGGAACACCGACCGACAGCTTTAACGTCTCTCCCTCTAAGGCTTCAGACAGATCGGACACCTTCAGGAAGCTTTGTAATAATCGGTTTGGGGGGCCCCCACCTCCCCAGCCCCGAGCATGCGGAAGCTGAGCCAATAGGAAGTACGACCAGGGGTTTTATTAGGGTTGGTCCGTCCGACCACCGACAGCGGCAGCTTCTGCTTCAATCCACCTTCAGTTTCTCATACTCCGTACGGTACCCCTAGAAAGGAAACCACCAGAAAGCATGCGGTACCCCTAGAAAGGAAACCACCAAAAAGTGACCCCATTTTAGAAACTACACCCCACATGCATTTATTGAGGGATGTGGTAAGTGTATTGACCCAACAAGCTTGGCTTCTTATGCATTTTTTTCCTGAATATGGAAACGCCCCATTTGTGGTCGTAAACCGCTGTCTAGGGACATGGCAGCGCTCAGAAGGGAAGGAGCAACATAGGGATTCTCTCACATGGAATTGTTTTTAGGGGCCATAATTTTTCAGCACTGATGTCGGCCTTTGCAGCAGAGGCCGCGTGGCCATCCCAAATGGTATAATGGCCCCTGATCGGAGCACATTGGGGGCTTCATGGGCACAACAGGGGGCTACAGCATACTGCAGGGGCATCCAACCAGGTTCTAATCCCCACGATCATGAACTGTGGGGGATCAGAACCTGTAGCCACATTACAGTCCTCTGTACAGACGAGCCAATCGGAGCGATCTGCGGCTCGGGACGGTCCTCATTGGTCCGGAGCCGGTGAGTGGAGGTCCCTGGCTGTGTGTAACCGCTCCATGTATATGGCGAGTATATCGGTCATGGAGCACTAAGTAGCAGTAGAGTATATACGTCATATAGCGTTAACGGCTTGTGCAGGGGATTTATATCGATGACCTATGGTCGGGATAGGTCATCTTTATCAGATCGGCGGGGTCCCACACCCGACACACTCGCCGATCAGCTGTTTGAATAGAGTCGCCTCCCTTGGAGTACTCGCTCCGATCAAGTGAATGTTATTACACTGCGCCCCGAGATAGCGGCAGCGTAATAAAGAGGAAGCAGCACCCCAAGTGTCGGACCCCCACCGATCTGACACTGAGAAAACTTATCACAGAACGTAGGTTGGCGTCTCAGTCACATATGATTCACGGGAGAGATGTTAAGAATCTAAATCATAGCTTTATTGTGATGCAATAAAAGCGTGGAGCCCTGCCCAAATTCAAGGCAGATACCCCCCACAACATAGGAGGGCTACACCAAAGTGCCAGATGTTGGGAGAAGGGCACACCCTCCACATTGACTGGTGAGTTAATCGTGTCTCACCAGCGGTATCGCCCTAACCTTTGAACTGTTCAGGTGTGCCCTGGGTGTGTCCTCTATCAGCACCCCTGCGGGTCCAGCGCTACCTCGGCACCTCCTCTTGATATCCCTATAGTTTGAACTGGCTGCTTGGGCTCCCCTTCTATACCTTTGACTTGCTTCATGCCGGGATTCCCCTATACCTTAGCGAGACTGTCAGTAGGGGGAAGTTCTATCTGTGGGCGTGCCCTGCTCCCTCATTATAATAGGTCCCTGCCCAGCACTGAATTCGGCCCCTAGGTGGGGCTTTGCTCCCTATAGAGAGAAGAGGAGAGCTTTCGTGTCACGGCCACGCTAGTGCCGGACGCCGTGCCGTCTGTTATTGTATGTGACCTCTGCTATTGCTGCATAACCACCGTTCCTGTTGAAACGCGTAGAGCATGAATGGCGGCAGTATGTAGCGAGGGGCGATCATAGTTAATGTAGGGACCTTACCAATACGGATACATGCAGGCTGTCAACATGGAGTGCTAGCTTTAGGGCACGATTAACTCATCAGACAGTATGGGGTGTGTCCTTCTCCCAACATTTGGCACTTTGGTGTTGCCCCCCTGTGTTTGGGCAGGCCTCCACATTTTTTATTGTATTTCTCAATAAGGTCATTATTTTGATCTTTAATGTCTCTCCGAGGCAGTGAATCATCAATATTTGGCCTGTGGGTGACGTTTCGGGATGAACCTAAAATGCCCTCTAACCTTTACAGGAGAGCTTAATACGACCTTCTCTAAACCTCTGAATGCTCACGTCCAACATTCAATATTTCAGTACGTTCTGAACAACGAGGAGCTTAACGGCAAAATTCACAACAGATGTTTGATCCATGAATCGCCCAATAAATTTCTTGGTTCAGTTAGAATTGGTATTCAACAGTCCTCCTCATCATGCTGCTCACATTGTGACATCATGAGACCAAGACAACGCCTAACAATTGATGAACAGTACCTCGGCATTGTGAGGCTTCCAGCAGGATGCTCTCAGACGGAAGTGGCCCCTGAGCTTAGAGTGTCAGAGAGCGTCATCAGCAGGTTGTATCAGAGGTACAGAGACTGGAAGAGTCACAGGAAGGCAGAGAAGTGGACGTCCTGTGGCCACATCCCACACTGATGACCGCTTCATTGTGATCAACTCCCTGCGTAACCGGATGATGAATGTCGCACAACTCCAGGCACATTTAACCCCTTAGTGACCACCCATACGTGTTTTTACGGCAGTCACTAAGGGGCCTTAGGCTGGGCCGCCACGTTTTTACGGCGGCCCAGTCTAAGCGCTGCACGGCTCCCCCGTGCAGCGGGGAGCATGGACCCGGGTCTCACATGAGAGCCGGGCCCTGCTCTAACAGCCCGAACCGGCAGGAGTGCTTATCCTGGCTGTTTAACACTTTACATGCCGGGCGCAATGGCGCCCGCTGCATGTAAAGTGGTAACAGAGGGAGCGGACTCCCTCTGTCTCCCATCGGCACCCCGCAAATGCGATTGCGGGGTGCTGATGTGCTGGGAAGCTTACCTAGCTTCCGATCAGGGCCCGAGCCTGTCTTCCGCCATCTCCAGCAGACTGTGCCTCTCTGGCGCAGCCTGCTGGTCAAAGTTGGAATAGCATTGCTATTAAAATGTAATGCATTATAGACATAATGCATTACATTTTAAAAGCAATCAAAATACTGTATATTATAGTCCCCTTGTGGGACTATTAAGTAGTAAAAAAAAATAGAAAAAAAATACACATTTATTAAATAAAAAAAATTCCATTAAATAAAAATATATGCTTTTTTTTCCATTGAAAATACGCTTTTCAATGAAAAAAATTGCAAAAAGAAAATATCCCCCATATGTTTGGTATTTCCGCGTCCGTAACGACCCGGACTACATAAATATTACGTAAATTATCCCCTATAGTGAACGCCATAAAAAAAAAAAAAAACGTAATAACAAGCGATCAAAAAGCGGCATTTACTCCAAATTGATACCAATGAAAAATACAAGTCTTACCTCAAAAATAAAGCCCCCAATAAACTCCATAGAATAAAAAATAAAAAAGTTATGGGTCTTGGGAAGTGGCAATGCAAAATAATTTTTTGGGTTAATAAAAGGGGTTTTATTGCAAAAAAAAGTAGTAAAACGTAAAAAAAATTATAAGTATTTAGTATCACTGTAATCGTACTGACCCAGAGAATAAAGATATTATGTTATTTGTACCGAAAAATGAATGCCGTAAAATTTATAATGTAAAAACGCAGTGGCAGTATTGCCATTTTTCCCCATCTCCCTCCCAGAAAGAGTTAATAAAAGTTAATCAGAAAGTTACATGTACCCCAAAATGGTGCCATTAAAAACTACATCTTGTCCCGTAAAAAACAAGCCCTCATAAAGCTATATAGACGAAAGAATAAAAAAGTTATAGCTCTTGGAACGAGACCATGAAAAAAGGAAGTAAAACGCTTGGTCATAAAGGCCCAAACAGGCTTGGTCACTAAGGGGTTAAGGGAAGTGAGAGGCATCCAAGTGTCGCCTCAGACCATTCAAAACTGTTTCCATCAGCGTGGTCTGCGTGCTAGACGACCTGCGAGGGTACCTGACCAAACCACCAGGCACAGGCGTCATCGTCTTGCATGGGCCGGGGAGCATCTACGCTGGACGAGGGACCCGTGGGCGTCAGTGCTGTTCACTGATGGAAGTTGATTCACGCTGAGCAGAAATGATGGCCGCCAACGATGTTGGAGACGTCAAGGAGAGCGCTCTGCATCAGCCACTGTGGTCACCAGACGAGCCTTTGGTGGTGTTATAGTGAGGGCAGATGTGTCTCGTCAGTACACTGTGTGAATGGTCCAGTGACAGCCCAGACTACCTGAAGAACACCATTAACCCAGGCATTGTGCCTCTGCAGAACAACACGGCCCCAACGTCATCTTCATGGGGGACAATGCTCCAGCTCATCGAGGTTCCATCATTAGGGAACGGCTGCTGGAGACTGGGGGCCCTCACATGGAGCGGCTGCTGGAGACTGGGGGCCCTCACATGGAACGGCTGCTGTAGACTGGGGGCCCTCACATGGAGCGGCTGCTGGAGACTGGGGGCCCTGACATGGAGCGGCTGCTGGAGACTGGGGGCCCTCACATGGAGCGGCTGCTGGAGACTGGGGGCCCTCACATGGAACGGCTGCTGTAGACTGGGGGACCTCACATGGAGCGGCTGCTGGAGACTGGGGGCCCTGACATGGAGCGGCTGCTGGAGACTGGGGGCCCTCACATGGAGCGGCTGCTGGAGACTGGGGGCCCTCACATGGAACGGCTGCTGGAGACTGGGGGCCCTCACATGGAGCGGCTGCTGGAGACTGGGGGCCCTCACATGGAACGGCTGCTGTAGACTGGGGGACCTCACATGGAGCGGCCTGCACTTTCTCCAGACCTGAATCCCACTGAAAACCTATGGGATCAGCTGAGTCGCCGTGTAGAGGCTCGTAACTCTGTACCCCGGGAACCTCAATGACCTGAGGGCCGCCCTTCAAGAAGAGTGGGATGCCTCCGCGGACAATATGGCGACTTGTAAACAGCAGGAGACGTCGTTGTCAATATGTAATTGATGATCAAGGCCACATGACAAGTTCCTGAGACACTGACATTTTTGTGGCGGTATACCCAGCACTGGGGTCGGCTTTTCTTTCAATAACTTGTTTGAGATGAGGAAATCACCATTGCTGCTTCTACCTAATGCCCGACTTTCATCATATAATATCACCGGAACTTTTTATGTTTTCCATAAATTTCTCCCGAAAAAACTTTTTGTGGGTCTAATTTTTTCTTTTTCCTAAATTTTATTTGACACTTCACGTGTAAAAGCACAACATATGCACCCTGTGAATACATATCACACATATACCCTGTTCATCCAAAAGACTGAAGAGGCGTCCGCCATCATTACCTCTGATACGGCCAGCGGGGCAGAAGAGGACACCACATTCCTCTACTCCTCCTTATCCAGTGATGAGGGACCCTCTACAAGTCTCCCCTAGGACAGCACTGAGGCCCCCCGGAGTGATCCCACATGGACCCCACCCCTGAGGATTTTCAGCCTCCGATTCCAGAGTTTGTGGGCGGCTCAGGAATCCAGGCTTTACAAATTATTGATTTTGTAAATTTAAGGTCGGCCCAAACTAATTTATATGGCCAGAACCCCACCCCAGTAAATGTAGCAGAGAGGATTGTCGCAACCATGGAAATGAGCAGTGTGTAATGTGATGGAAAAATGAATCCAGCCAGTGAAGGAAGCAATATGGACGATCACAATACATTAGTAAATGCCACTTCCTGAAGTGACACAACCCCTTTAAGTCCCTGAGGCATTATAGCATGCAGCACTGAATGTGAAAGTCAGAGAGGCCTCCCTAGGTCCCTGCTCAGCCAACCAATCAGGAAGGGCAACAGCAGGGCTCTCCTCCATGAGGACATGCTGGGGGCTAAGGACGAAGAAATGTTCTTCTACTGACCACAGTTCATTGGCTGCTCTACCTCTGTACGAGGTACTACTACCCTCAGCCAGTCTGCATCCTGGACTACAATAGGCACATGGAAGGGGTGGATCTTTCAGATCAACTGCCGTACAGTGCCAGGCGGAAATTTAGGTTGGGTACAAGAAGCTGGCCTGGCACACGTGACGGCACTCTACAATGCGTACGTGTTATTTCATTCTGCAGGCCACCCGGGGCATTCCTTCATTTTCAGGAGGTGGTGATCAAGGCCCTAATTTTTCCAAACCTGGCAGGGGAGGGCCCCGGTATTTCTGGGGGTGATGACGCTTGTGTTGTATCAGGGCAATATTTTTCCGGTGAAGTCCCCCAAACAACAAGGAAAGGAAGGACCCAAAAAAGATGCAGGGTGTGTTCCAAAAGGGGGATGTGAAAGGACACCATTTGTCACTGCTAAACCTGCAACGTGCATGAAGGATTGCTGGACAGCGTACCGCACATCCGTGCAGTAAAAATTTTATGCTTCAAGTACCCTGTCATTTTACCCCCTTATTACGCCCTGATACTTAATATATAACATTGTGATCATATAAAAATATATCATTAATTGTATATATTATATTCAGAGCTTAACTATTCACTGTTCACTATTCACACTCCACCACACATTCATTTCTGGAAAACACCTGTGGGCTCACTACACCCCTCGATACATTCCTTGAAGTTGGTAGTTTACAAAATGGGGTCACTTTTTGGGGGTTTCCACTGTAGGGGTACCTCGGGGTCTCTTCAAATGTGACATGGAGCCAAAGAACCATTCCAGCAAAATCTAACACTCCTTCCCTTCTGAGCCCTGCAGTCGCCTATACAGCAGTGTACGACCACATAAACTGCAGAATCGGGGTAATAAATATTGAAGTTGGCTTTGCTGTGAACCCTTGCTTTGTTACAGGAATTGATTAAAATAGAAATTCTGTAAAAGAAAATGTAATTTTTTTTAAAAATGTCACCTCCATTTTGCTTTAATTCTCGTGGGACACCTAAAGGGTTAACAAAGTTTCTAAAATCAGTTTTGAAAATTGCAAGGGATGGGGTTTCTAAAATGGGGTAATTTATGTGTGGTTTCTATTATATAAGTCCTTAGAATTTTAGAAAGAATTTTTTTAAATGTAAAACATTTCAAGCCTTTTAACATCCTAAAAAAAAATAAATGACATTTACAAAATGATGGCGACATAAAGTAGACGTATGGGGAAGGTTAATAACTATTTTATGAGGTTTCACAGTGAAATTCAAATTTAGAAACTTGTGAATTTTTCCAAATATTCCCTAAATTTTGGTTTTATTTAATCAATAAATGTCATTTCACGTCAACCCAACTTACAGCTGTCATGAAGTACGATGCGTCATGAAAAAAAATCTCATAATAAAAGTATTCCAAAGTTATTACCACATAAGGTGACACGTCAGATTTGCAAAACTAGGCCGTGTCAGGAAGGCGTTTAATGGTTGTGTCTGGAAGGGGTTAAAAGGCCTGATGGAAAGAGCATGGGGAACGAACAATCGGTACTACCATCATGGCTCCTCTGTACTTTTGCATTATGTTGGCAGCATATCTGGGTTTACACAGGGCAATGTGCCTCCGACCAGTGAGTATTTTTACGCTCACAGAAAAGATCGGATCAGCCCACCGGCGAGCTCTTTCACAGGCACAATTACACGACCTTTGTGGGACCAGCATTTGTACGAATGCTTCTTTCCGATCATCAATATGTATAAAAGGGCCCTTACTCATCCCACCACCATGACTGCCCCGTATGCAGAGACCTCCAGAGTGGCAGCCTCATCCACCCTATGAGGCAGAGACCTCCTGTTTGCAGTGGTATACTGAACCCTCTCCTGTGATTATAGACACTGGGCTCCTCTCAGCGGGTGGTGGGATATCCAGCGTTTCAGTGGCATGTTGCTCTCCAGCATTCCTGTGCACAGTGGGTGTGTTAGTGTTGGCAAGTGGCTCTTGTCTTCTTTTTCTGTAGTTCGTAAACTCAATATATCTCTGTTTCCTTTAGATTACAACACAAGGCCTCTGAGTGAGTGGACCGAACAGCACGTCTCACACTGGCTCCAATCAATACCTATAAACCAGAAGTACATTGACAAGCTCTACGAGGAAGAAGTCTCAGGGCCAGTGCTCAAAGAAATAGATGAAGAGTTCTTAAAGAATGTTGGAATGAAGCAAGGTCCCATCAAACTGCTGATCATAAAGAGGAATGAGCTGGTATCCAAGGAGGAGGAGCAAAACTCATCACAAAGATCTGAATGGGGCAAAAAATATCCAAAACCTTTGCAGCAAGTGGGAGCATCGAGTCAGTCATATGAGATTGCTCCTCAGCTGGAGAAAGTCAGGTCCCCTCGTTCACGTGAGGTCGCTCCTCAGCTGGAGAAAGTCCGGTCCCCTCGTTCACGTGAGGTCGCTCCTCAGCCTGAGGAAGTCAAGTCCCCTCATTCAGGTGAGGTCGCTCCTCAGCCTGAGGAAGTCAAGTCCTCTCATTCAGGTGAGGTCGCTCCTCAGCCTGAGGAAGTCAAGTCCTCTCATTCAGGTGAGGTCGCTCCTCAGCCTGAGGAAGTCAAGTCCTCTCATTCAGGTGAGGTCGCTCCTCAGCCTGAGGAAGTCAAGTCCTCTCATTCAGGTGAGGTCGCTCCTCAGCCTGAGGAAGTCAAGTCCTCTCATTCAGGTGAGGTCGCTCCTCAGCCTGAGGAAGTCAAGTCCTCTCATTCAGGTGAGGTTGCTTCTCTGCCCAAGAAAGTAAAGTCACCTGTAAATCCAGATATTGTGAGCCCTCCACAAAGGCTTCTCACAGACCAGACACAATCTACACAGAGTCCTCAGAAGAGCAGTAACCCTGACCAGACCACCCCCCAGCCTCAGTTCTCTCAATCTGTGTCTTTTGCAACTTTTCGACCCTTTGATAAGGAAGTTGGAAATTTTAAGTATGTGAAAGGCCATGTCCTGCCTCCAGAATCTGGAGTAGAAGACCTCATCAAACCATGTCATGAGTACAAGTCACTCAGTACTGCCTCTAAACTGGATCGAACCAGACTGCAAGCAAAATTTGCCTCGGAGGTGATCAGATTTGCTTCTGCTTGTATGAACGTGAGGTCGAATGGTACAATACATTTCGGGGTGATGGACAGCAAGGAAGACAAACGTTGTAGACATGGACAGATAATGGGGATTCCGGTGGAGGACCAGGACTGGTATGTCGATGCACTGGACTACGTCGAGAGGTGTTTCAATAAAAGAGAACACGATGCAGCCAGAGCTTGTATTCGCACCCCTAAATTCATCGAGGTTGTAGATAAACAGTATGAAGATCAACGGTTTGTGGTGGAGGTGGACGTAGTGCCTGATTCCGGGTCTGTGAAAGGACGAGTTTTCCAAACAAGTTTACCAAAGTTCATTGAGAAAAGCAACAAAGTAAATATGGAGAAGAAAACGTATTACCGCAGAACTGGTGCAAAATCTGAGCCGGTACTTGAGGATGATGTGGTGGTGTTCATCCAGGGTCTGCAGGAACTCGATTCAAGAAGAGAAAAGGCAGAAACCATAGCACCAAGTGAGACTACAGCCCAGCAAAACCTCACAAAGAAAATAGACCTCCTTACTGGAGGTAAAGAATACATGGATGACACCATCTGGTACATACTGGTGACCAACAAGTGGGAATCTCCCCAACTAGCAAATCTCAACTTCCTCATGCGCTTGAAGATTTTTTGTGTGTTTGACTTTGATGCTGACTCTGAAGAGTCAGGGCTGTGCGTCAGATACAAGGAACACCATGCCCGTAACATCCATTCCCTCACTGATTACTCTAATGACAGTGGGATGAGCCTGAGTGAACTGAGGAAGTCTCTGGGACTCTTTGATCAGACCAGCTGGATATTCTGCAACGGTAGAAACAATTTCCGAGGAGGCGACAAACCCTGTGATGAAAATACCTGGATTAAGAACAAGAAAAAATATATGACTGAAGCAATCTCTTTAATCTGTGGTAAGATTTTCCCAAGTGGGACCTTTATGGTGGTGTTTTTGCTGATGTCTCCTGTGGAGAAGCCAATTGTGGACACTTTCCACAGCTTCTACTCCCAGATGCAAGGGATGGAAGACATAATTTGTATAGCAGAAAACAAGGAATATTACAGCAAATGGGCCAGCCTTGCCCAAGCATCATGTGACATGGAGACTCTGGAGCAGAGGAGCATTGTTGGGGTACAGTTGAGTCACATTGATGCTACAGTCCAGAGCATGTTCCCCATCGGAAACTCTTATAGGAATCTGCCAGTGTCGTCCAAAGGTGTCTGTGTTCTTAAGAGGCCTGATGAAGAGAAAATGCACTCGCTGGAAATCCTGTGTGTGAATGAATGCTGTGATAAAAATCTCAATCTTCTGAGCAAAAAGGAGGTGAAAGATCTGGAGATGACATTCTATCGAGGAGGCAAGATGAGCTGGAAACATCTCTGGCTCGCAGAACATAAAAAATGTGGAGATTTTATTGAGCGAAGTGCATCCCACAAAGTCCAAAAAATTCTCCATGGGATTCTGTATGAAAATACTGTACGACTTCCGGTCGCCCGTATAAAAATTTGCCATCACCCGGGAAGCGGAGGGAGTACAGTCGCACGTCAGGTCATGTGGAAAAATAGGAACAATTTAAGATGCGCCATTGTGAGGTCGTCCTACCTTGTTTCCACTGTTGGTCAGCATGCCGTAAAGCTCAGGGAGTATGAAGAGGACAGTCCCAACCAATGCCTGCCTGTCCTGCTACTGGTGGAAGACTGTGAAGAAGACTACCTGGATGATCTGAGACATGAGCTGGCAGAAGCTATGGTATATAAGAAAATTGTTTATTCCAAGCCGTGTTTCATTCTCATGAGTTGCAAACGATCAAATGTCCCAGAAGATTTGTCCAAAACCTCTGTGTCCGACACAGTTGTGATCACTCATAAACTCAGCCCGGAGGAGAAGCGAGACTTCTCTATAAAAGCAAAGGAGCTGGAGAAGGACTTCCCAAGTTCAGAGTTCATAATCACCTTTGTCCTCATGAGCCATGAATTTAATGAACAGTATGTGAAGGACTTTGTGCAGAATGTTCTGCGAGGAATCGATCACTCGTCAGTCATCACGCGGCTCATGAGATATGTTGCGCTGCTCAATTGCTATGTCCAGAATTCTTACATTTCTGTTTCACACTGTGAAGCCTTCCTTGGCTTTGGAGTCATGACCAAACAAGAGCACAAGGCGATACGAGAATGCAATTTCAAGAGTCAGCTCTTCAAAAGCGAGCAAGCACGACTTCTGTTCATTGAGCTGAGGGAGCAGAACACTTGGATCAGCTCAATCCACTTCATTCATCCTCTGGTTGCCAAAGAAGTGTTGAACCAACTCTCAGAAATACATCCTCAGAGTGAAATAGCCAAAGATCTCCTGGAGGAGAAAGTTCTACTTCAGCATAGATTTGGTCAAGATGAATTCATAAAGTTTATTCGAGACTTGTTTTTACTGCGCTACCGGAAAAGCCGAGGTGACAGTGTGGACACCTTCTTCTCACCCATGATTGAACATGTTTGTAAAGTGGAAGAAAATACCGAGAAGGCCATTGAGCTCTTGAAAGCTGCATATGTGCGATTTGACAAGGATCCCTTCTTTGCTCAGCAGCTAGCCCGCTTACACTGCAGCAAAAAGAAGTTTGAGGAGGCTCGGAAATGGGCAGAGACGGCAAAGTCTCAGCTGCCACACAATTCCTTCATACTACACACAGAAGGTCAGGTCTACAGAATGTGGTTCAATGAGCTCTTTGACAAGAAGAAACACAACTTGACTCCAGATTATGTCATTGAGTTGATAGAGCTCAGCCTTAAATCAATGGACTGTTTCAGAGCAGCCGAAAAAGCTGCAAAATCTGAGCCGGATTGCATGAACGACTCGGCATACTTTGGGGAGATTGATGTTGGCTGCAGACTGTTATATCTGCTTTCGTTACAACCCGTGTTCTCCAAGAACACAGGCACAGAGAACACAGAGCTCCTGAAATATCTTGTGACAGACCATATACCGGTGGAGATCGAGAAACTATGGTTTAAATTTCATAGCCGCTTAAAGGGACTCTACCAAACTATCTACAATGCGCTGAAGTGGATTGCTGATGATGTGGGTTACTTCCAGTCAGAGAAAGTTGAAGATGGAGTAAAGCTGACCAAGGCGGAGGAACATGTTCACAGTCCCAGGAAATGGCTGCTGAGGAAGACTAAAGAATTTGCAAAGTTTTTTAGCTCTGAGTTTTTGCTGTCGCACACAGACATCGATGTTGACAGTCAGTTTGTCCGTAAGATGAGTATTTATAAGCTGGGAGGAGGAAGCACGGCCACCATCCTCTCCATCCTGTCGGATTCTAAAGATGAACGATCCAGTAAAAAGCTGGAGGAGATAATCGATCTATACCCGGAGGACGTCGCCTGTCAGGGGCTCGATGATGCTGGTCTTGCCAACTATATCATGTCTCAAATTGCCCTGGGAAGTGTGTGCCCCGGATCTCCAAAACTATTATCATTGCAGAAACTCCGTGAACTTTGCAAGAGGTTTCTATCCACCAGGAAGGTTTTCCCACCCAGTGTCTACCTCCTCACCTTCCTGCTCTACTGGCCAGACAGTAAAGTCGACAATAAACCAGATGTCAATAAAGACAATGTTTTGGCCAATGCCCTGCAGACGGCGAGGGCACTGCACGAGATAAGAATCAAGAACGTCCCAGTTCGGAAGAAAAGAACCAACGTGCTCTTCTTTTTGGGGAAGGGACACGGCCTTCAGAAGATCATTCACAGGAGCACCATCGAGAAGGACATTGCAGGACCACTTAATGAAAAGCGCATGAAGTGGGACAATGACGACCTGACGAAGTTCAACAGCGTGCACCGGCTGCTGCCAAATGTCCATGGCTGGACTGAGAACGGAAGGCTGTACGCAGAGGGACACTGCAAGAATAACAAAATCGAGATCCTGCCACTCAATGCCTCGTCTGTGCCTCATGGCAGTGAGAATGTCACCTTCTATCTGGGCTTCACATTTATTGGCTTTGTAGCCTATAATATACAGCTGCAGACGGACAGCAAAGTGTGAGCCTCGCATGGAAGGTGCAGAGGAGCCTGGAGCTGGAGAACAGGCTGGGGCCGCTATGTCAGTGGACTGGCCCTCGTGTGATAAATCTGTGTGTAAATAATACCATTATCATACATTCATAATAAAATGTTTTGTAGCATTGGAGATCTCACTTCCTTCAGGACAAACATTTACAGTGTTCGGCAGGCTTCACATGAGTATGATCTGGTCGGGCTGTGGGTCGAATGATGAACACCTTCTGTATTAATCCTTATGGTCCAGTCACATCCAGAGCTGCAGTCACTATTCTGCTGTTACATCATGTGTATGTGCCAGTTATCTCAAGAGCTGAAATCGCTATTCTGTCCCTCATGAATTGTAAAATCGTGAAACTGCCCAGTGGGCAAAAAATACCCCCTCTGCTTCCCACTGTTTGCCGTCAGTATTACACAAAAATGGACAGATTCATTTAAATCCCTAGTGAGCAATCTGTTATACTGGCATCTACTGGCTTTATGTCCTGCTGATTCTAGTCATTTATAGTCGCTTTTTAATCACCGTAAATCAGCAGTATTATATTTTCCCACAGCATTGCTGCATTTCATTAGATTACACGCTGCCGATGTCTGCTCCTCTGTATGATTATACACGCTGCCGACGTCTGCTCCTCTGTATGATTATACACACTGCTGGTGTCTGCTCCTCTGTATGATTATACACACTGCTGGTGTCTGCTCCTCTGTATGATTATACACGCTGCCGGCGTCTGCTCCTCTGTATGATTATACACGCTGCCGGTGTCTGCTCCTCTGTATGCTTATACACGCTGCCTGCGTCTGCTCCTCTGTATGATTATACACACTGCCGGCGTCTGCTCCTCTGTATGATTATACACGCTGCCGACGTGTCTGCTCCTCTGTATGATTATACACACTGCCGGCGTCTGCTCCTCTGTATGGTTATACACGCTGCCGGCGTGTCTGCTCCTCTGTATGATTATACACACTGCCGGAGTCTGCTCCTCTGCATGATTATACACACTGCCGGCGTCTGCTCCTCTGTATGCTTATACACGCTGCCTGCGTCTGCTCCTCTGTATGATTATACACACTGCCGACGTGTCTGCTCCTCTGTATGATTATACACACTGCCGGAGTCTGCTCCTCTGTATGATTATACACACTGCCGGTGTCTGCTCCTCTGTATGATTATACACACTGCTGGTGTCTGCTCCTCTGTATGATTATACACGCTGCCGATGTCTGCTCCTCTGTATGATTATACACGCTGCCGGTGTCTGCTCCTCTGTAGGATTATACACACTGCCGATGTCTGCTCCTCTGTATAATTATACACACTGCCAGTGTCTGCTCCTCTGTATAATTATACTCACTGCCGGTGTCTGCTCCTCTGTAGGATTATACACACTGCTGGTGTCTGCTCCTCTGTATGATTATACACGCTGCCGATGTCTGCTCCTCTGTATGATTATACACGCTGCCGGTGTCTGCTCCTCTGTAGGATTATACACACTGCCGGTGTCTGCTCCTCTGTATTATTATAAACACTGCCGCGTGATATACACTGCCGTGTCCTCTCTGTATAATTATACACACTGCCGGTGTCTGCTCCTCTGTATGATTATACACGCTGCCGGTGTCTGCTCCTCTGTAGGATTATACACACTGCCGGTGTCTGCTCCTCTGTATAATTATACACACTGCCGGTGTCTGCTCCTCTGTATAATTATACACACTGCCGGTGTCTGCTCCTCTGTATGATTATACACGCTGCCGACGTCTGCTCCTCTGTAGGATTATACACACTGCCGGTGTCTGCTCCTCTGTATGATTATACACGCTGCCGGTGTCTGCTCCTCTGTAGGATTATACACACTGCCGGCGTCTGCTCCTCTGTAGGATTATACACACTGCCGGCGTCTGCTCCTCTGTAGGATTATACACACTGCCGGCGTCTGCTCCTCTGTATGATTATACACACTGCCGACGTCTGCTCCTCTGTATGATTATACACGCTGCCGGCGTCTGCTCCTCTGTATGATTATATACGCTCCTGGCGTCTGCTCCTCTGTATGATTATACACACTGCCGACGTCTGCTCCTCTGTATGATTATACACACTGCCGACGTCTGCTCCTCTGTATGATTATACACACTGCCGGCGTCTGCTCCTCTGTATGATTATACACGCTGCCGACGTCTGCTCCTCTGTATGATTATACACGCTGCCGGCGTCTGCTCCTCTGTAGGATTATACACACTGCCGGCGTCTGCTCCTCTGTATGGTTATACACGCTGCCACCAACTGCTCCTCTGTATGATTATACACACTGCCGGCGTCTGCTCCTCTGTAGGATTATACACACTGCCGGCGTCTGCTCCTCTGTAGGATTATACACACTGCCGGCGTCTGCTCCTCTGTATGATTATACACACTGCCGACGTCTGCTCCTCTGTATGATTATACACACTGCCGCCGTCTGCTCCTCTGTATAATTCTACACGCTGCCGATGTCTGCTTCTAATATGATTATACACGCTGCCGGCGTCTGCTCCTCTGTAGGATTATACACACTGCCGGCGTCTGCTCCTCTGTATGATTATACACACTGCCGGTGTCTGCTCCTCTGTATGATTATACACACTGCCGGTGTCTGCTCCTCTGTATGATTATACACGCTGCCGGCGTCTGCTCCTCTGTATGATAATACACGCTGCCGGCGTCTGCTTCTCTGTATGATTATACACGCTGCCGGCGTCTGCTCCTCTGTAGGATTATACACGCTGCCGGCGTCTGCTCCTCTGTATGATAATACACGCTGCCGGCGTCTGCTCCTCTGTATGATTATACACGCTGCCGGCGTCTGCTCCTCTGTAGGATTATACACGCTGCCGGGGTCTGCTCCTCTTTGTGATTATACACACTGCCGGAATTCGCTCTTCTGTATGATTATACACACTGCCGGCGTCTGCTCCTCTGTATGATTATACACACTGCCGGTGTCTGCTCCTCTGTATGATTATACACGCTGCCGGCGTCTGCTCCTCTGTATGATTATACACGCTGCCGGCGTCTGCTCCTCTTTAGGATTATACACACTGCGGGAATTCGCTCTTCTGTATGATTCTACACGCTGCCAACGTCTGCTCCTCTGTATGATTATACTTGCTGCCGACGCCTCCTCCTCTGTATGATTATACACACTCACGCTGCCGGCGCCTGCTCCTCTGTATGATTATACTAGATGCCAGCATCCACTCCTCTGTACCATTATTCACTCTGCCGGCATCTGCTCCTCTGTTTGATTATACACACTGGCAGCGTCTGCTCCTCTATATGATTATACTTTCTGCCGACGCCTGCTCCTCTGTATGATTATACACACTGCCGTCATCCACTCCTCTGTACCATTATACACTCTGCCGGCGTCTGCTCCTCTGTAGGATTATACACGCTGCCGGCATCCGCTCCTCTGTATGATTATATAGTCTGCCGGCGCCTGCTTCTCTGTATGATTATACACACTGCCGGAATTCGCTCTTCTGTATGATTATACACACTGCCGGCATCCGCTCCTGTGTAGGATTATACATGCTGCCGGCATCTGCTCCTGTGTATGATTATACACGCTGCCGGCGTCTGCTCTTCTGTATGGTTATACACACTGCCGGCGTCTGCTCCTCTGTATGGTTATACACACTGCCGGCGTCTGCTCCTCTGTATGGTTATACACACTGCCCGTATCTGCTCCTCTGTATGATTATACACACTCACGTTGCCGATGTCTTCTCCTCTGTATGATTATACTAGATGCCAGCATCCACTCCTCTGTACCATTATTCACTCTGCCGCCGTCTGCTTCAACTGCAAAAAGAGGGGTCAATCGGCACATCCCAATGCGCAGGTACGCGCTGCCATAGCTAGAAACACGAAGCAAAAAACACAATGCAACAGCACTCAGCAAACACAAATAAAGTACAATAATGCCATAGTTATAGAAAATCTTCCTGTGCCAATGCTACGCTTACTTTGTAAATTTTAGAATCTTGGCAAATACATTTTGTACAACATTATTTGGGCCCATCTGCCAAACGTCAAGGCGATCTCTATAAGACGGGAACCTAACTCTAAATCCTACCTGTTATGTGCCATAATGGCCGCCATAAAATTCAGGGAGTGCAGGTTCCATATGCATGCTGGGTCCACTTTGCCTTTTACAATTTTTGGTGCCATAATGGCCTCCATTACTTCCAGGGGATGCAGGTACCCACATGCATGCCAAGCCCACTCTATACATCTTCTGGTGCTAGACGGCTTCCAATGAATGCAGTGAGAGCGGCTAAAGCTTTATACTTATATTGATTTAAATCAGCCTATGGGTTAGACGCGCTGGTGAGGGGTGCAAGACCAACTGGAGTCAGCCGCACCTCCAGCTCTAGTACAAGTGCAAAAAAGGTGCACGCTGCCATGGCTAGAAACATAAAAAAAAATTTGTACAAAATGTATTTGCCAAGAATCTCAATTTTATAAAACAAGCGTAGCATTAGCACCAGGATATTTGCTACAACTATGGCATTATTGTAGGTTAGGCTACCTTCACACTGGCGTTTTGGATTCCGTTTGTAAGATCCGTTTCAGGGCTCTTAGAATCGGTCCAAAACGGATCAGTTCAGCCCCAATGCATTCTGAATGGATAAGGACCCGTTCAGAATGCATCAGTTCGGTTCCGTTCTGGAGGCAGACACCAAAACGCAGCATGCAGCATTTTCGTGTCCGTCTGAGGAGGCGGAGCCTAACGGATCCGTTTTTAATTACAATGTAAGGGCTCTTTCACACTTGCGTTCTGAGGATCCGGCGGGCACTTCCGTCCCACCGGATCCGTCAGAACGCAAGTGGACTGACAGCATCTGAAGACTGATCAGTCTTCAACATGCTTTCACTGTTACTGGAGTCCTGGCTGCCATGGTAAGTACAACGCAGCAGTGTACTTACCTGCGCTGCGGCCGCCAGGCGCTCCATTATGACATCACAGGTCCAGGCGGCGCATTGATCTATGTGCCGCCTGGACCTGTGACGTCATTAAGGGGTGGCCGCAGTGCAGGTAAGTACACTGCTGCGTTGTACTTACCATGGCAGCCAGGACTCCAGTAGCGTCCTGGCTGCCATGGTAACCGATCGGAGCCCCAGCTTACACTGGGGCGCCGATCGGAACGGCTGCTGCGCATGCGCAGCGCTAAACGTCGGATCCGGCGATGCGCCGAATCTACGTTTAGCTTAAGGCCGGATCCGGATTAATGCTCTTCAATGGGCATTAATTCCGGATCCGGCATTGCGGCATGTCTTCCAGCTTTTTGGACGGAGACAAATCCGCAGCATGCTGCGCTTTTGTCAACGTCCAAAAAACGTTCACATACTGAACTGATGCATCCTGAACGGATTTCTCTCCATTCAGAATGCATTGGGATGATCCTGATCCGTCCTCGGGGCTCTAGGACGGAAAGAAACAACGCTAGTGTGAAAGAGGCCTTAGTCAATGGGGACGGATCAGTTTTCAATGACACAATATGGTGGATTTGAAAACGGATCCGTTCCCCATTGACTTTCAATGTAATTCAAAACGGATCCGTTCTGAACGGATACAAACGTTTGCATTATAGGTGCGGATCCGTCAGTGCAAATAATCCGATGGATCCGCACCTAACGCAGGTGTGAAAGCAGCCTTATTTGGTCTGCAGAGTGCTGTTCCTTTGTCTTTCTAGCCATGGCAGCGTGAACCTATTCTGTAGAAATTAAAATTAAATTTGTTCTGAATTAATCTGTAATCGTGATAAATCAGGTGTACCCAGGTGAAGGTATCACTGTGTGCGTTACGTTCCAGATTACCCACATTCATAGTTGTAGACGCACACATTACACCGTCCTGCGGATCCGTGAGGAGCGGCATTTACGGGGATGAGTCAAGAGAATGTCACGTGACCCAGTGACGTCAGGAGTTTAGCTGCTAACAATGTAATATGGAGGCTGTAACTACAAACCCACCAGAGCTTTTGAGCTCAGCCAATCAGAACTGGAGGGCGGGGCCATGAAAGCAACTTTTAGGAAAGCCCCGCCCCCAGAAAGGCGTGCCCTCCGTGCAGTTTTCCTCCCGGTCCGCCCATGCTCCATATAAAGGAGGACTCTGGGCTGAGCAGTCACTGCTTTCTGTTCACACCTAGAAGATGTCTGGTCGCGGTAAAGGAGGGAAAGGGCTCGGGAAAGGCGGCGCCAAGCGCCACAGGAAGGTGCTCCGTGATAACATCCAGGGCATCACCAAGCCTGCCATCCGCCGTCTAGCTCGCAGGGGAGGCGTCAAGCGCATCTCCGGCCTCATCTATGAGGAGACTCGCGGCGTCCTGAAAGTCTTCCTGGAGAACGTCATCCGGGACGCCGTCACCTACACCGAGCACGCCAAGAGGAAGACCGTCACCGCCATGGACGTGGTCTACGCGCTCAAGCGCCAGGGCCGTACTCTCTACGGCTTCGGGGGTTAATGCCGCCTCCGTCCTCACAGCACAAAGGCTCTTCTCAGAGCCGCCCACATCTTCCCGGGGAGAAGCTACAATTCCTTCCGCGCTCTCCGGGCTCCTTTTGGTGGAGAACACCCGGGGCTCGGGATTTACACCGATTACTGGGGCTTTTCTGTATCGGAGTCTGCGGGGAGGGGGCGGGATTGTAGACTCCGGGCTGTACTGAGCACAGGGCGCCGCTGATCTCTGACAATGCTCCGGTTCTCCGTCCCCTGATGTGCGGGCGGCTCCGCTGGATGGGGGAGCCTGGAGAGTGACTCCCCCCTGTGTGTAATGGACTGCTCCTCCACAGCTCGGAGCTCCCGCTGGATGGAGGAGCCTGGGGAGTGACTCCCCCCTGTGTGTAATGGACTGCTCCTCCACGGCCGCTGAATTTTAGCCAGATGGTAATCGGGCGTGAACTCCTCTCACCCCCTGGGGAGAGGCTCCGCTCCTCTGGCGCTCAGCCCGGAGTCTCCAGTCCCGCCCCTTCCCCGGAGACTTTAATAAAGAAAATCATTTTCTTGGCGCTAAACCCCCGGGTGGAGGCGGAGGAGCGCTGTATGCACAGCGCCGTGTCATCAGCGCCCCCTGCTGGGGAACAGCGTGCACTAGCGTGGACACTAGAGCATCGATGTAGCCGGTCTTCTCCGCCCGGAGTGAACTCAGGACTGTTCTCCCCTCTCGGGAAGCGAGAAAACACGGCCACTGAGAGTTTAACACTGAGCGGACGATGGGGGCGAACCCTCTACAGTGCAATGTCCGCCCGTACTCCCCGCCTGTCAGGAGCGGTAAGTGCCCCTATACGAGGCCTGGACCATCAGGGCTCAGCACTCACCGCGTACAGGACGCGTCCACAGCGGAGATCAGCGGCATTGCCAGCTCTGCAGTACGGATGATGTGG